>JARQOD010000007.1:2539880-2672580 GCA_033576555.1 Oophaga sylvatica
TCTCTGCTTAAGTTCCTGAAACGCAGAGACTGCCTCAGGAGGCCAATTCACCACATCAGAACCCTTTCTGGTCAAATCAGTTAATGGTTTAACAATAACTGAGAAATTACCAATAAATTTACGATAAAAATTGGCAAAACCCAAGAATCTCTGAAGAGCCTTTAATGAAGTAGGTTGGACCCAATCACAGTTAGCCTGAAAGTAGTGTAGGGTACCATTATTTCGTCAAACTCAATCTGACAGGTCGTCACGCCCCCTATCATTTAATCCTCTCCCTGTGATTTGATTTGTCTGGGAAATCAGGACTGCGAATCTGGAAAGTTCTATCAAAGTGATTCATGAATTTATTCGTCTTTATTTATATTTTTATCCATCTCCTTGTGGATTTGATCATTCTGTGGTGTGGGGGAAAGTTGTATCAAGGCGAATCTTGATTTTATAAGGCTCTTTTTGTGGGGGCACTTTTAAGTCCACCATGTAATGTATGTAAAAAAGTGCTTCATGAATTTATTCGTCTCTATTTACCACTAAATGTATGTAAAGGGATTTTATCAGAGTGTCTGCTTCACTCGATGTAAAGTTATATCTTAGCAGGCTATGTACAGACTAAAGGAGATTATTCTACAGTATTATCCAGTATATAAGTTTTTCCACATAGAGAATTTAAGATAGGATACGTATCTTTTTAGCAGGAGTGCATCAGCGATGTGTTGTGACATGCCCAGTAAAGTACAATTGGCAGAAGCTCGCATCTTAACCGGCTATTTAGATATGGTAATTCACTTGATAGAAATTACGCATAGTAATTAGCCCTGTATTGTGTATAGCCAGGCATAGTCCGGGCATGCCTGGACAAGTCCTAGTCCTTTAAATGCTCATATTATGAAATGGTCACATTATGAAATGGTCACGGGTATATTATGTATATGGCCGTGTTACAATATTAGACACGCGAATGTTTTATTCGTAATTTTAAAAAAGCTATGACGCGGTATTGTAAAACAGGGTTACAAGATTTTAGTGCATTAAATAAATACATCTCAAAGACATTTCAAGCATTGAACTAATTGTGACACCAAAATGGCGATACAAATGGCGATACAGCGCGGTTATGATGTTCTCTCTAGACAGGCGCAAGTTTGGCGAATATTCCAGCAGATGTAGTGCGGTGTTTTTAAATTTGATTTTCTCTCAGCAATAAATTTCTCACAATTGTATCATTACGCGGTTTATCAGCAGAAAACTTTGCCAATATCTTACTGAACGGCATGTTCCGAGCTAAAAAATGTAAAAAGTACACACAGTAGTGACCGCACACAGTGCTATATGTGTCTTGGATTTGACTGCCTTGATAATAATAAGTCTCACAATTCTTGTTCAGGAAAGTCACAAACTCGCTCGGAAAGATAGCGTTGTCAGCACATAATCCGTAGCTATCAAAAAATATGGCGTTCTTATCGTCACAGAGGACGATTAATATCCAGTGGCGGCCTGGTTGGAGTGCGGGATCTGTATTTACGATGAATCCGACAGGCCTTTGATTACCCGTTGTGGTGGAAGCAAATCACACGGAAACACACCGCCAAACACTCGCTCTGTAAAGCTATCCCCTTTCAGTATGGTCGTGAGTTGTAGACTATCCATCATTAATTAAAATCGTACAAGATCTCTCTTCTATTATTAATTTCCAGAATGGCCGGGTTGATTGCAAAAACAAGCATGTTTATCGTATGGGGTGTCGGTAGAGCAAACCGGACTTCAGCACGCAGGTTACCTGTTTTAATGAGGGAGAAATGACCGCCGGGTTCCTGATCAGCTGATAAATCAAACGCAAACAGAGTGAATCCGGACATAAACTCTTCACGATCCACGGCCATGGCACAATCAGCTTTCTGCTTGCCGGATATATGGGCTAGAGCCATATACTCTCTGACGGCTAAATAGTCATTAAAGTTAGGGTTATAAGGCCTCGCGGGGATCTGCTGCCCTTCCAGGTAGAGGGCTGCGTGGTTGACATTGTAGTGATGGAAGAACAGTGGATTTCTGGCGTAAGACCCACTAAATGCTTCATTATCTACAAAACCCAATATAACAGTTTTCGGTATCTGGCCTAGGAAGAGATTCTCGTGGTTCGTGATCCGTGTTCCAGCGGCTATACTGTACACTTTCATGCATGTCCGGTCAATAGCGTACTTGGCTGTCGCGGCCAAGAGGGCCTGACTGTGGCCTATTCGGACCGCCGGGGACACTTGTACTCTCTTTACAAAGAGAGCGGCTTGCATGATTTGCGCTTTCAGCGGATCGGCCTCAGCCGACATGAGGAGAAAGCGTCCTTATTTCTCGTTAGCTTAACCTTAAGATCGAGTCCGTTCAATATTAGCTTTGGTTGATTAAATATATCACCAAAAATTGGACCAATGAGGTCCAGGAGTTTGGAGCGGTGGGTTGCAGCGGCTCTTTTAATAAATCCAGCATTTGGGCCATCCAAGCTTCGGTCATTATGGTGACCAGCTGTGTCTTTATAGAACAATCCGGCAGTAAATTGCGAGGACAGCGTCTGTGAACTGTAATTTAAGAGAGTCTCTATGTACGCTCTATAGCTGTAGAGATTGTCCGATTGTGAGATAACTCGGTCCCCAGAGTAATATCGACCTGATTAAAGAGAGTAGCTAGAGGATAGTTTATGAGCGCTACACGTGCGTAATCGGCGATATTCGAATTATCCTGCTTGACGATGCGACAATTTATGTACAGCAGGGTGTTATTCAGGTCGTAATAATAATCCCCGCTATCCGATATGAAAAATTCCAGCGGGGCATTATCCGCCAGAGCGGCAACCGGTTGAACTTCTACAAATAGCGACTTCTCTATACTCGTCTGTGTCGGTGGTATGTCAAAAATATCCAGTTCAGATTTAGCGCACTCTACAGAAGCATCGTGCAGGAAAGCCATGCTGATCAGAAGATGTCCTCAGCAGTACGTCTCACGCGTTTCTGACGGGGTCGGCGCTTGGTTGATTTTTATTCATGAGGATCGGGGGTAAAGCGGGGCATGAGCGACGCTTTCTTTTATGTGATTTTTTAGCGACATAAACTAGACCCCGCGCCAGCTTGCTCGGGCTGTGTATTTATCCGATTCATAAGCGCTGACGAGACTGTTGTGACGGCTTCTTTAGCAATGTTTTTGACAGCCGTCTTCACGTGTGGTTTTACCAATTCTAAGCCTCTTCTGAAAAGCGGTACGCGCGCGCCGAAATAAGCCTTTAAATATCCCCGCCAGACCCGATCCGTACATGTACTCGCTCCCGCTGAACCCCTCTAATCCGTGCCCCGACTGTGCAATATAGTAGCGGGCAATAAACAGCGGGGTCTCCGTACGGCCTCTGAGCCACCATTTTCTAGCGTGCTAATCGCGCCTCTTCTGGAAATGTAGTCTCACAATACACTTACCGTACTTGAATTTAACGGGGGTGCCCTGGTCCGATAAGATGGAAATTGTTAAAGAATCAAAATGATGCTTGCATAAGGGCACGTAATCGGGTCGTGTGTATTGAAGCGTGGTAATTTCACCGCTCTTGCCGCTTATTTGCGCCGTTCTCAGAAGTTGGACGTAGCTGCCACCCACAAGCTGATGCTGGATGATGTCGCTGTAAATAAATAATGTATAAAAACCAGCTTTTATATCGGCATAAATCTTCTTCCGCTCAGTCTGGTTATTATCATACGCTTCGATGTATGGCTGGAGGCCTAAAATATGCCCCAATTTCTGACCCGGGGCAAACTGTATCGTGGGGGAATCCGGTAGGGTAACACTCCTCCTCACTTCGTCATAGCGCAGCTTAAATCCGTCGCTGGCAATCTTCAAAATATCAATTCTCTCATTAATAGCACGTATGAGGTCGGCGATTGTGGAATAAAAACTCGGCTTTACATAATATTCCTGCAGCACATCCCCCCGCTTGCCTATATAGAAATTCCCTTCACCCCGTTCAAACGTGTACCATGTATGGGGGTATTGAATCTCAGTTAGAGCAACTTCGTACTGTCCTGAAAGCTGAACGGGCTTAGATAATTTTGTGGTATACTCGGCGATTGTGTTTTCCGGATATATATCGCCAGAAGCATTGGAGGGAAGGGTGATAAAGAAGGATTCGGATTCCATGGTTATATGCCCGTCAGCGCCGACGCGGATACCCACAAATTAAATTTATCAGGATAACCTTTCCATTTAATATAGCAATGAATCGCCCCCCTGACACGTTTTTTTCTCAAAATCGTCTCAACGCGGTAGACGCGGTTTTCATCGAAATGTATTTTTTGCAGCTCCTCCTTATAAAATGATCCCTCGATAGCGCTGCCCGCTAAGTCGTTAATTTTATCGAGAGGTTTATGAAACTTATTGGAAATGGCGCTAATTAAAAATATCTCCTCGCTGAATATCTGCTCATAACCCTTCGTAAAAGGGTTCTTAAAACGGGATATCCTGACATGATCGCCAATTTTTAAAGATGGTTTAATACGTTTTTTAGTCATACTAGCGCTATAAATATTTTTCCATATTTGTAACGAGTTCTGCTTCGTCACATCGCACGGCCGTGTCTGTATCGTGGTGTGAAAGGTGTGGTTGTAACTGTGCACCAAACCTGGTAAAATGTCGATATACCTAAAGGTATTATGTTTCGTCAGATAGCGCCACATAAGCGTTTTTAATGTACGATTAAATCGCTCAACTATAGCGGCCTTTACGGTATTGTTGGTGAAAAAATGGTGAATTTTATGCATTTTACAAACACGCTTCATGTGTGAATTCATAAATTCTTTGCCACGATCCGTCTGTAGTTTCTGCGGCGTACGTCGGTCGCTTTCAAATATTAACTCGAACGAACGAGCTACAGCCGCACCGGTTTTGTTGGGCAAGGCGGCAACTCAGGCGTGTTTGGATAATACGTCTATCACGGTCAGTAGATATTTCACGGCGTCATTTTCCCTAGAATATTCAATTAAGCTAACCAAATCAGCCTGCCACTGCGAATCAACGTCCGCGACAAAAATCTTATTGTTGGTGAATCTTGTCCTTACAGGCTTATGAAGGGTGTAAGCATCTTGTTTATTCAGCCAATCGATCACCTCATGTTGTTTTATACCTCGCGTTCTGACCGATCTGTATAGATTTGTAATGCCACTGAATGATGCAGGGGCTTCGGGCGTGAAATATTGCTTCTCTAATATTGTTTCAACGCGGTTAGCCGCCATGATACCTCTGTAAAACATGAATGGGA
The DNA here is from genome assembly GCA_033576555.1 of Oophaga sylvatica. NCBI lineage: Eukaryota > Metazoa > Chordata > Amphibia > Anura > Dendrobatidae > Oophaga > Oophaga sylvatica. The sequence goes on from JARQOD010000007.1 coordinate 2,545,159, forward strand.
TTTTTTTTATTTTTTTTATTTTTTTTTCTCACCGTTGGGGGGCGATGACAGAGGGCGTGTTCTCTCTGCTAACCCTAATAAATACAGGCAGTTCACAAGCAATACAACTCTCACCTGTAAGGGTTCACACATCACAGAACACACGCCCGATCTGAACAGGACTAAAGTGAGTATTTTTATGTCTTTCGTTTCAATTATATTTAAGTTAGTATAGTTGAAGGGGTTATCTGCATGAATAGCTTACCCGTGTTTTCATACTTGAACTTTATTTGTTTTAATAATATATCATGCCTGTGTTGATTAATAGGCGGATATTTACACTGTAGAGGTAAATTTAGGTCGCTTACTATTAATATTAATAATTACTATAGATTGACGCTAAAATTCATACAGTTAATTTTATTTTTAGATGTCGGAACAAATTTTTTCTAACAGTCTTTCAGAAGTCTTACTGACGTTGCAACAGGGTATGCTTTACGACTTATATAGACACAGCGGGCTATTCTAGTTAAGAGTTGTTTTGCACATTATTTTTTATACCGCTTTATTCTATCTCGTTTAAGAATCGTGTATAATGAACGAGTACCTACCTGATGAGATTTCAGCCACCATGAACTATTCTGATCCTGGGCACACCATTTTACCCGAGGCCGCGTGTAGTAACGCTACTGCTGTGTGGAACGTGAGCGGTCAGGCGGTACGTTGTGTGGATGCGTGGTTGTGTGTGTGTGTTATATATATATATATATATATATATTATATATATATATATATATATATATATATATATATATAGAGTTGTTTTGCATATTATTTTGCTTTATTCTTTAAGAACCGAGTATAATGAGATGCGACGTGCGTGATGAGGTTTTTGCCACCTTGAAGTATTCGGATCCCGAGGCCTGTATTTTAACCGATGCCGCTTGTAGCAGTTCTGGCGCTGCCTGGCCCTGGGACGGTCTTTCAGCGCCGGTCATCGAGGGTACGCTGTGTTTCTGTGTGGGTGTATATATATATATATATATATTATATATATATATATATATATATATATATATATATATACAAATATATATATAAATCTTAACTATGTGAATTTAAGCGTGTAAGTGAATATTAACTCCTTACAGATGTCGCTATGATGGCGGCGCGGGATTCACCCGAAATGCCTATGAACCCTGGCACTAACAGCGCCCAAGAAGACACCGCATTTTCTAAAGCTCCTATAAAGCAGAGCCTGGCGGTGGTCAAGAAAGGTAAAGGTACGTGTCGCATGAAAAGCTGTTTTGCCCAAACGGATGAAGAAAATTGTTAATGCCGCTACTAATGATTATTATTATTTATAGGGCGTAAAGTGAAACCTAGGGGGTTGATATTTACAAAAGAGAATATACACCTGCTAGTGGAGAACACCTCAGGCGCCCCAGAAACCACTGCTACAACCGTGCAGGCATCATCGTTAACCGGTAAGTGTATATTTTGATATATCAGACTAGTCTTAATACACCGTATGTCACTCTTGTCACACCTAGGATCACGATGTTCCGCACGTATCCGTTACATGTAGAATCTTTCCTTAAAGCTAGTTGTAAAGTCAGATTGACACATGTACAATCTCATCCACAGATAAATCTAAAGTCGAGAGAAAAACAACCACGAGCCCTCTGCAGCCACTACGTGTCAACGAGAACCACGCAGCGCCATTCTTGACGCCAATACAGACACCTATGGGCACTGATAGACTACAGCCGCAACAGCAGCTCTATGTGATGCACGGCGTGGTGCCCCATTCAAGCGGCGTGCAACCATCCAGCAGTCTTGTGAATGACGCTGAACTATACTCTGAAGTGCAGGAGCGGCCACGTGAACCCACGCAGAAAACTAAGCATGCTTCAGAAACATCACCCGTCACGTTTGCCGCCATGAATCCCACAACCCGACAGACTCGTGAGGCGCTTGACCGTGAGATTGATCAGCTCGCTGATGGTAAGAAGCGCACCGTAGAACCGCTCATTATACGGACCACTCATACTATACACCAGTTACCGCCATCTGTAACGGTGTCCGCTAATTCCACAGGTGTTGAACTGTCAGATACCATTAATTTACCCACCACATCTCACGCTGATGTATCTAATCCAGTTAATGTTGTGATGGGGTTAAAGAGAGTGTTAACTACTAAGCATAAAGTGTGTAAAAAGTGTAAAAAGCCGAGGCTTCATACAGCTGTGTCTGCACCAGTTAGCAGTGCGGATTCTGCGGTCTCTGTACCTGTTAGCAGTGCGGATTCTGCAGTATCTGTACCTTTTAGCATTGCGGCTTCTGCAGCCTCTGTACATACTAGCATTGCGGCTTCTGCGGCCTCTGTACCTGTTAGCAGTGCGGATTCTGTATCTGCGACCGCTTCAGCGCAGATGTATGACGGCATTGGGTGGGCCCGCGCCGAAGCCGCAGTGTTTAAGGAGCAGTTAGATCGTTACTTACGCTACAAAATCTGGGTACCCAAAATACTGTTTTTCTGCGATACTTTTGAAAGATTGTTGTCTTAAGCAATCACAACAGATGCTCGTAAGGCCGAGCTATACGCGCTTCGCCGGCTGCAAGTAGACACCGAGATACCAGATGGTGCTAACCCGGCATGACTAAATATGATCGGTTCGGGCCTGCATAAACCAACTAAAACAGCCCGTTATAATAGGGCCAGAGTTATAAAACGAGCTCTAAAACTACTGGTCAGTGCTCGACGCGCACTATGCGCTAGGCGGCGGCGTGGAGACATCTGTCCTGCTATACCACCACAGCCAGCCCAGGAGCCACCACACAGAGATGCTCCTGTCTCACATAGCCATGATGCCCCTGAAAATGGCGGGCGTACAGGTACACAAAGCTCACAAGCCTCTGATGCGGCTGCTGACTCTGCTGATGATGTGAGGGGATCAGACCATACAGTATTTTTACAACACTTCCATCATCACCAGAGGGACAACCGTAATTTCAGTGCGCGCATACATACCGATCATTTTAGGTTTGTAAATTTGGATCGTGTACGATCGTTTGTCGAGGCTGTGAACATTGTTCACGACATTATTCAGTCATTACTGGATAGGGTCATTAGGGACATTGAACCCGGTGACTTTGTGCAGTTAAGGTTTGAAGGTGGCGATGCTTTAGACCCCATTTTCACTACAAAGCAGAGCCGCGAGGATTTTAATTCTGAATCTTTTTTAAATGCTGTTGCTCGCACACTTCAAAGTAATGCTGAATGCTTGGCAAGCAATACCCTAAAACTAGTCATCACTACCGTTAAAAACCGCCGAGGCGGTGTAAAAAGACGCTTGAAATCTATAGCGAGCCGCCGAGGCGGTGTAAAAAGACGCTTGAAATCTATAGCGAGCAGCCGAATCATTAAACAAAAGATGCGGTGGCTGTATGATTTTAACAATTACAGTATAAATCTGTGTTTGGCCGCTAGTGTGTGCGCCCTGATTGAGGACGCGGATGTCGGCGATGCGGTTTTACTGAATCGCTCTAAAAACATACACGCGGCGCTGGGGATCCCTGATGAGCGATTAGTGAGTTTTAGCGACATTCCAGCATTTGAGAAATATTTGGGGGTCACCATTAAAGTACTGTACTACAGTGAGGGTGATTGGCGCTACTTTCAGACTGACAATGCAACTAGTGGTAAAACCGTATTCATATTGTTCCATGATAACCACTACTACGGTATCAAGAATATGAAAGGTTTTATCGGTGCTAAGCACTTTTGTGAGCTCTGCAATTCATTGTATACTAACAAGAACACCCATTCATGTCAATATTTTTGTAAAGCGTGCCAGAGAGTGGGTTGTGTGGAGAGTGCAGGTGTACAACAAACCCCGCGTTGCCCCGTATGTCGGGTTCATTGTCGCTCTAGTGAGTGTTTAGATCGCCACAAACAATTAGCTCTGGTTGATCCGCCATTCTGCAGGCTTAAAATATTTTGTGATGAGTGCCATCGCTTTGTGTTCAGGAATAGTGAGGGCGTGCATGAATGTTCTGGTTTACGTTGCCTCGTATGTCGTGCTTGTGTAAATAAATTTGACGACCATCTCTGTTACATGCGACGTATGTACCGGGGGACGAGACAGATTGTTATATCTTTTACGATTTTGAATGTATGCAGGAGACAGGCACACACATCCCAAATTACATTTATGCCACAACACTGAGTGGTGAGCAGTCCTGGGAGTTTGAAGGTGATAGCTGCACGCATGACTTTTTACTGTTCTTTACCAGCGGGAAATTTTCAGGGTATACATTTATAGCACACAATGCAGGGCGCTACGATTCTTACTTTATTGTTAAGGAGCTGATTTTTGAAAAACTACAGGTAAAGCTGATAGCCCAAGGTGGTCGGCTCTTGTGTGTGACGGTGCCCGATTTGTCTTTAAGGTTCATAGACTCGCTAAATTTTATCCCCATGAAGCTCAGTAAATTACCTCAGGCTATGGGCTTTTCAGGTGCCAAAGGTCATTTTCCACACTTTTTTAACACCCGAGAAAACCAAAACTATGCAGGTCCCATACCCGATGTGAAATATTATGGGTTGGAGTACATGGCACCGGATGAGAAGGTAGAGTTCCTAGCGTGGCATGAGGGTCAGAAACACACAGTTTTTTACTTCAAGAGTGAACTAAAATCATACTGCAAACAGGATGTTGAAATTTTGAGACGAGCCTGCGAGATCTATAGAGAGCGCATTATGGAAATGACGCTGAAAAGTGTTAAAAAATACTGTGACATTCAGAAAGAAATTATTGTGGAGAGCAGCTGTATTGACCCTTTTCAATTCATCACCCTGGCCTCTGTATGTATGTCAATGTATCGATTTAAATTTCTACCAGAAAAAACGCTCGCCATTTTACCGGGTGATAATTATCACAAGGCGAAAAAGCGCTACTCATCCGCCGCTATACAGTGGCTCATGTATGTAGCGCATACCGAGAACATTGACATTCAGCATGCCTTAAGAGGGGGTGAGAAACAACTCGGACAGTATTTTCTAGATGGCTATGCCTATGTTAACGGACAGCACGTAGCTTTTGAATTTCATGGCTGTTTTTTCCACGGCTGTCCGTTGTGCTATAATGAGAATGATAAAAATAAAGTTACAAACACCACCTACGGTCAATTATATCATGCTTTTTTACCTAAAAGGCGCTACCTGCAGAGGTGCTGGTACACCATAAGAGTGATGTGGGAGCATGAGTGGCGTGAAATGGTTAAAAATTATTCTAACCTCCAGGCATTTCTCCATCAAATGGATTTCCCCGCTCCCTTAGACCCCCGCGATGCGCTTTATGGGGGTCGAACTAACGCCATTAAGCTCTACCACCGGGTGGAAGCTGATGAGACTTTACATTACTACGACTTCACCAGCCTGTACCCCTTTGTAAACAAAACTAAAACATACCCTGTAGGTCACCCCGACATCATCTATGACAACTTTGGTTTCATTAAAAAATACTTTGGCTTTGCTAAAGTCAAGGTCTATCCCCCGAGAGATTTATTTTTTCCCGTTCTACCGGTAAAACTCGACAAAAAATTGATGTTCCCCCTTTGCTATACATGCGCTGTAAATTCACGGGCCGAGGAATGCAGACATAGTGATGAAGAACGCTCCCTGACAGGTACCTGGTGCACTATAGAGCTCGAGCTGGCGATAGATAAAGGCTACCGGATCACCCACATCTATGAAATATGGCATTTTCCAAACACCAGCGATGATCTGTTTGCCCCCTACATTAAATTACACCTTAGGGATAAGCAGGAGTATCCCAGCTGGTGCAGTGATGATGCCAAGAAAAAGCAGTACATTGACAGTTTTCTTGAAAAAGAGGGTGTGCGGTTACGACCTGAAAATATAGCCGTCAACCCCCTAAAAGACAGATCTCCAAACTTTTCTTAAATTCTTTATGGGGGAAGTTTGCTCAGCGGGCCAATCTAGCAAGCACCGAGATTGTTAGGGATCCTGATGAGCTTTTTAGGTATCTCTTCCTGCCCTACTATGACATTTCTACGCTAGATTTTATCGATGATGAAACCGCAACCATTAACTGGAAATATGCGGAAGGGCACCACACAGTCAACAAAAACACAAACATCTTTATAGCCTGCTTTACCACCGCGTATGCGCGGCTAGAGCTCTATTCTCTGCTGGACAGGCTGCAGGAGAGGTGCCTTTATCACGACACAGATTCAGTTATTTTTGTGCACAGGGAAGGTGAGTGGCAGCCGCCTCTAGGTGATTACCTGGGGGAGTTGACGAGTGAGATACCCGAGGGCACATACATCACAGAGTTTGTTTCTGCAGGGCCCAAAACTTACGGGTACAAGCTCAACACGGGGAAAACTGTCTTAAAAGTGAAGGGAATAACGCTAAATGTTGGTAACTCTCAATCTATCAATTTTAGCAGTCTGAAAGATCTAGTTCTGGACTACCCCCGTAATTCAGCCCCTGTAACTCAGAAGCGCATCGTCGTACAGCAACAGGGCATTGTGAGAGATAAAAAATATTGGAATTGAATCTCGTGTCCTACAAAAGACCCAGAAGTGTGTCTACACAAAGCGCCGCCTACTAACGAATTCACCACCCTGCCGTATGGCTATTAGTACAGAATTGTGATGGATACGCGGCTACAACACCCGCTCTCGTGCATTCTAGCGGGGCCGTCTAATTCTGGAAAGAGTTATTTTGTAAAGCAAATGCTGTATAGTATTGAAAGTAATTTTTCTCACAAGCCTGATAATATTGTTTGGTTTTATTCATGTTGGCAGAAACTATATGATGAAATCTCTCTCTCTTTTCCTAACACCAGATTTGTGGAGGGTCTGCCGAATACATTCGTAGATGACGAATTATTCCCACCGGACAAGGTGAATTTGGCGATTGTTGATGATCTCATGGATAGTGCTAGCGAAAATTGCGAGATAGAAAAAGCGTTCACCAAGTATGTGCACCACAGAAATCTCAGTATTTTCTACCTGGTACAAAACATATTTTGTCAGGGTAAGAAAAGCCGCACCATAAATTTAAACACAAAGTACATGGTGCTTTTTAACAACCCTCGAGATAAATTACAAATTTTAACACTAGCTCGTCAGATGTACCCCGGAAAAACACGTTATTTCCTAGAAGCATTTGAGGATGCTACGCGGGAGCCTTATGGGTATTTGCTGGTCGATTTGAGAGCTAATACACCTGAGGATCACCGCTTACGGACGGGGTTGTTTCCACCGGCGTTGCCAGCTGTCTATGTGCAGAAGAAAACCGCTTCTAAAAAGTGAATTTTATGCGGGCTCGCACATTCCACGCTGTGTGCGTTGTGCTGTAAAGATGTCCGAGAGACTCCGGCGTAACTGGGCTCTCTTAAAAACACTGGTGAAGGCAACCCCATCCGTCCGGAAATCTATTTTGCGCAATGCGAGCGTGGATTTAATTGCCGCTATAGGTGAGATCGCTTTAAACATCTTAAAAGGCAGAATCCCGCTGAAAGAGCACCAAAAAGGCATACTGAAGAAGTGGCGTAAAGCTATAAGAACCATGAGTGATAGAGCGCAGTCCATAAACAAAAAGAAGCGAGTACTGAATCAGACCGGTGGCTTTATCGGTCCTCTTTTAGGTTTTGCAATACCCATAATAACGAGTCTGCTCGCGGGCAAATAATGGAGCATGCAGAGAAAATGTATCTAGTCCCCAAACAGGACCTACACAAGCTAAGGCCCCCAACCGCCGAGAGCATACGCGAAACTGTTATTCGCCGCCTCAATGATGAAATTAACACCATTTTACAGCGCCGCGACATCCCTGACGATGTGAAAATTAAAATGTATAGCACCGTGCTGGAGCGCTACTTGGTACATACGAAACGCAGCTCGAAAGAATTAACAACTTTAAATCTCGTCAGCACTCCTAGTCCTGAGCATCAACAGCCGCCAAATACCGACACCGATAAAAAAAAATCACGAGATCGCTGAAATTGTAGGCCATATAAACCAAAGATATAAAAAGAATGCTGAATTTTTACTAAACAGGCTACTCCAGAATAAAAATGTGACAGACTGGAATGATAAAGACAAATTTATTTTCAAGGGCACTGTAATACCCGGGTCTAACTTAGTGGATCTGGTACGTATTACAACTCAGTCATGCCCTGACCGTCAGGAATTTACCTAGGGGTTGGGAATCGTTTAAGTGAGCTATGGCCGAGCTGAATATACCCTCTACTGTAGTGGGTAATCCCACTACTAGGCAGCATTTAGACGAATTAAAAATGGCCTCCAGCGCTGGTGTATCTACACCGATGAGGGTAGACCCCTCACCCCGTACAATTCATTCTCTGCACTCGCCGTCATTAGGCACCACAAGGGGAACTCTACTACCTAAAAAAAGGTCTCTACCGATACTGCCAGCCATGTGGCTTACGATGTAGCCTATGTACTTGTTAATTATCTATTTTATCGTGTGTGTGATACGATTTGTTAATTGTGCATGTGACACTTTTTATATCATTCTGTATGTACTTTTAAATGCTTGAAATGTCTTTGAGATGTATTTATTTAATGCAATAAAATCTTGTAACCCTGTTTTACAATACCGCGTCATAGCTTTTTTAAAAATACGAATAAAACATTCGCGTGTCTAATATTGTAACACGGCCATATACATAATATGCCCGTGACCATTTCATAATGTGACCATTTCATAATATGAGCATTTAAAGGACTAGGACTTGTCCAGGCATGCCCGGACTATGCCTGGCTATACACAATACAGGGCTAATTACTATGCGTAATTTCTATCAAGTGAATTACCATATCTAAATAGCCGGTTAAGATGCGAGCTTCTGCCAATTGTACTTTACTGGGCATGTCACAACACATCGCTGATGCACTCCTGCTAAAAAGATACGTATCCTATCTTTAATTCTCTATGTGGAAAACTTATATACTGGATAATACTGTAGAATAATCTCCTTTTAGTCTGTACATAGCCTGCTAAGATATAACTTTACATCGAGTGAAGCAGACACTCTGATAAAATCCCTTTACATACATTTACTGGTAAATAGAGACGAATAAATTCATGAAGCACTTTTTACATACATTTACTGGTGGACTTAAAAGTGCCCCCACAAAAAGAGCCTTATAAAATCAAGATTCGCCTTGATACACCTTTCACCCACACCACAGAATGATCAAATCCACAAGGAGATGGATAAAATATAAATAGAGACGAATAAATTCATGAATCACTTTGATTGAACTTCCCAGATTCAGCAGTCCTGATTTCCCAGACAGATCAAATCACAGGGAGACGGATTAAATGATAGGGGGCGTGACGACCTGTCAGATTGAATTTGACGAATAATGGAACTCCTACACTACTCCTGAACCTTGACTGGGTCCATTTCAATAACAGATGGAGACAAAATGAATCCCAGAAATGAGATCCTCTGTACGCCAAAAAGACATTTTGATCCCTTCATATACAGAGCATTCTCTCTCAAAATCTGGAACACAGTCCGAACATGTTTCACATGAGAGTCCCAGTCATTGGAAAAAATCAAGATATCATCCAAATAAACAATCAGAAATTTATCCACAAAATCCCTGAAAATGTCATTCATAATGGATTGGAAGACGGAAGGAGCATTAGTGAGCCCAAAGGGCATCACAGGTACTCAAAATGCCCCTCTGGGGTATTAAACGCCGTCTTCCATTCATCCCCGTGCTTAATGCGAATAAGGTTATATGTCCCCGTGAGGTCAAGCTTGGTAAACCAAGTAGCACTTTTCACCCTGGAAAACAGGTCAGAAATCAAGGGTAACGGATATTGATATTTCACAGTGATCTTGTTCAAGAGACGATAATCAATACACGGCCTTAATGAACCATCCTTTTTGGCCACAAAGAAAAAACTGGCACCCAAGAGTGAAGAGGATGGTCTGATATGACCCTTCTCCAATGACTCCTTGATATAAGACCGCATAGCGTCATGTTCAGGTACAGACAAGTTAAAAACGCGACCTTTAGGGAATTTACTACCAGGCACTAATTCAATAGCGCAGTCATAGCTCCTATGGGGGGGCAAGGATGCAGATTTACTTTCGCTAAACACATCAGAAAAATCAGTCAAAAAGTCAGGAACATCTTGAGACTGGGGAGAGGCAGAAAAAACAGGAGTGTTGGCATTAACACATTGGCAGCCCCAACTGGTTACAGACACAGAGTTCCAATCCAAAACAGGATTATGAAACTGTAACCAAGGGAAACCTAGTACAATAATGTCATGCAGATTATACAGTACCAAAAATTTGCAAGTCTCCTGATGATCAGGTTCAACCCTCATTATCACCTGAGTAGGAAACTGGGGTTTATTCTCAGCCAAAGGGGTAGAATCAATCCCCAGTAGGGGAATAGACTTCCGTAGGGGTATCAAGGGAAACCCACAACGTTTGGCAAAATCAAAATCCATCAGGTTAATAACTGCTCCCGAATCAACAAAAGCCTGAGAAGAAAATGTGGACAGGGAGCAAATCAGGGTGACAGTCAACAGAAATTTAGTCTGAACACTACCAAAGACAACTGAGCGTGCAAAACGTCTTCTCCGCTTAGGGCAGACAGAAATAGCATGAGAGACATCACCACAATAGAAACATAACCCATTGCGTTTTTCGAAACTCTTGACGCTGTGCCCCAGAAGCCACTCTATCACACTGCATGGGTTCAGAAGCTGGCTCACAAGGCAACACTATCTCACGCATACCTCTGCGCTCACGCAAACGTCTGTCAATATGAATAGCCAATGACATAGAATCATGAGACCAGAGGGAGCTGGGAATCCCACCATAACATCCTTTACATTCTCTGACAGCCCCTTCCGAAAAAGGGCTGCTAAAGCATCATCATTCCATTTGGTTAGGACTGCCCATTTTTGGAATTTCTGACAGTACAACTCAGCGTCTTCAAGACCCTGATTTAATGCCAACAAGGTTTTTTCAGCTTGATCAGTGACATTAGGCTCATCGTACAATAACCCCAGAGCCAGAAAAAATGCATCAACATCACTCAAAACAGGGTCCCCAGGTGTCAGGGAAAAATTCCAATCCTGAGGATCGCCGCACAGGAGAGAGATGACAATTTGAACCTGCTGTGCTGCGTTCCCTGAGGACTTAGGTTTTAAGGCAAAAAACAACTTACAGTTATTTTTGAAATTCAGAAATTTGGCCCGATCTCCCAAAAACAGATGTGACATGGGAATCCTAGGTTACACAACCGGCAACCCAGCAAGAAAGACAGCAATACTCCGAACCTCAGTGGCAAGCTGATCCACATGGCCAGACAGCTGTGCAAGCTCCATTGAGAGAAAAAAAATCCTCCTCAGCACCCAAAGAATAAGAGGGAAAAAATGCAAGAAACAGAAAAAAAAAATCTTTGACAACTCTGACAACTTTTTTCTTTCCACACTATTTTTCCCTTCTGTGAGTACCATACAATTTTCAGTTTGGCCCGGTGATACTGTTATGTTTTGGTAGCTGAGGAGAGCAGGCAAAAACGGCAATACACCAGAGAGGTTGGAATCTATTGGATTGCAGTACCCTGACTGACCACCACAACTAAAGGCAGCCGTGGAGCATTCCTACGTTGGTCCTAGACGCCTCTTCACAGCCTGAGAGATTAACTACACCTAATGATAGAAAGAGGAAAGCTATCTGCCCCGGAGCAGATCCCCAAAGAACATAGGAAGCCCCCAAACATGTAATGGCGGTTAGACAAGAGGAAATACAGACACAGACAGAAAATAGTATGAGCAAACGCTGGGGCCCAATCTGCCTAGACAGAAAAGGATAGAAAGGATACTCACTGCAATCCAAAAAAAACCCTGATCATCATCAGAACAATTGATCACCGGCAACCATGATGGGAGGGAACCTCCCTTATATGAAGCCAGTCTGTGACTCCTGATTGCCAATCTTCATTGAATGGATCAGTACTGTTTGTAACCACCAGAGGGAGCTTCTGCTCAGAATTCATTTCCAAAACATTCACAACAGTACCCCCCCCTTGAGGAGGGGTCACCGAACACTCATCTGTGCAACTAGGTCGGTCAGGATGAGCTCGGTGATACGCACGGATAAGTCTCCTAGCATGGATGTCCGAAGCAAACACCCAAGAATTGTCCTCCTGACCATAAGCTCTCCACTTAACCAAATACTGGAGTTTCCGTCTAGAAAAACGAGAATCCAATATTTTCTCAACCACATACTCCAGATTGCCCTCAACCAAATCAGGGTCAGGAGGCACATAGGAACCACTGGCTCGACAAACCTCTTCAATAAGGACTTGTGGAACACGTTATGGATCTTAAATGTCCCTGGAAGAAGTAAACGAAAGGAAACAGGATTAAGAATCTCCATGATATTATAAGGGCAATGAACCTAGGCTTAAACTTAGGAGATGCAACTCTCATAGGGATATTTCTTGAGGACAACCAGACCAAGTCCCCCACTTTAAACCGAGGACCATCAGTCCTATGCCGGTTGGCAAACCGCTGGGCCTTCTCCTGAAAGAGGGACAACCTCTCCACTACCTGGTCCCAAATCTGCTGCATACACTCCACAACAGAGTCAACACCCGGACAGACAGAAGCCTCCGTCTGTCCCAAAGAAAATCGAGGGTGAAACCCAAAATTGCAGAAAAATGGAGACATCAAAGTGGCAGAGATAGCCCTATTATTAAGAGCAAACTCAGCCAAAGGCAAAAAAGAGACCCAGTCATCTTGATCAGCAGACACAAAGCATCTCAGATAAGTCTCCAATGTCTGGTTTGTTCTCTCAGTTTGTCCATTGGTCTGAGGATGAAAAGCAGAGGAGAAAGACAATTGAACACCAAGTTTAGAACAAAAAGTCCTCCAAAATCTGGAAACAAACTGGACTCCTCTGTCAGACACAATGTTCTCAGGAATGCCGTGTAACCGAACCACGTGCTGAAGGAACAAAGGCACCAATTCGGAGGAGGAAGGCAACTTAGGTCATGGCACAAGATGTATCATCTTGGAAAACCTATCACAAATCACCCAGAAAACGGTCATTCTCTGAGAAACAGGGAGGTCGGAAATAAAATCCATAGAGATATGGGTCCATGGTCTCTTGGGCACAGGCAATGGCATCACAACCCACTAGAGCGAGAGCAAGGCTTGGAGCGATAGCAAGTCCCACAGGACTGCACAAATTTCCTGACTTCACGGGACAAAGTAGGCCACCAAAAGGACCGACTCACCAAGTCTCTGGTACCAAAAATCCTGGGATGACCAGCCAACACGGAACAATGAATCTCAGACATCACACTTTTCTTCCACTGGTCTGGGACAAACAATTTCCCAATAGAGCAGCGCTCAGGTTTATCCTCCTGATACCCTTCCAAGGCCAGTCTCAAATTTGGGTGAGATGGTGGAAATAACTACACCCTCTTTCAAAATAACAGTAGTATCAGATAACTCAGGAGAGTCCGCAAAGAAACTCCTCGAGAGGGCATCCACCTTAACATTCTTAGTGCCAGGAAGAAAAGAAACCACAAAATTAAAATGTGTGAAAAACAAGGCCCACCTGGCCTGTCTAGGATTAAGTCGCTTGGCTGATTCCAGATAAACCAGATTCTTATGGTCCGTGAGGACCACCACCTGATGTTTGGCTCCTTCCAGCCAATGTCTCCACTCTTCAAAGGCCCACTTCATGGCCAATAACTCCCGATTACCCACGTCATAATTACGTTCAGTTGGAGAAAATTTTCGAGAGAAAAAGGCACAAGGGTTACTCTTAGATGTCTCTGGATCTCTATGGACAAAACGGCACCTACCCCAATTTCAGAGGCATCAACCTCCACCTGAAATGGTAAGGAAACATCAGGCTGCTGTAGAACAGGAGCAGAAGTGAATCTCTGCTTAAGTTCCTGAAACACTGAGACTGCCTCAGGAGGCCAATTCACCACATCAGAACCCTTTTTGGTCAAATCAGTCAATGGTTTAACAAAACCGGAGAAATTACCAATAAATTTACGATAAAAATTGGCAAAACCCAAAAATCTCTGAAGAGCCTTTAATGAAGTAGGTTGGACCCAATCACAGATGGCCTGAACCTTGACCGGGTCCATTTCAATAACAGACGGAGACAAAATGAGTCCCAGAAATGAGACCTTCTGTACGCCAAAAAGACACTTTGATCCCTTCACATACAGTGCATTCTCTCTCAAAATCTGGAACACAGTCCGAACATGCTTCACATGAGAGTCCCAGTCATTAGAAAAATCAAGATATCATACAAATAAACAATCAGAAATTTATCCACAATATCATTCATGAAGGTTGGAAGACGGAAGGAGCATTAGTGAGCCCAAAGGGCATCACTAGGTACTCAAAATGCCCCTCTGGGGTATTAAACGCTGTCTTCCATTCATCCCCGTGCTTAATGCGAATAAGGTTATACGCCCCCCTAAGGTCAAGCTTGGTAAACCAAGTAGCACTTTTCACCCTGGAAAACAGGTCAGAAATCAAGGGTAACGGATATTGATACTTCACAGTGATCTTATTCAAGAGACGATAATCAATACACGGCCTCAATGAACCATCCTTTTTGGTGACAAAGAAAAAACCGGCACCCAAGGGTGAAGAGGATGGTCTGATATGACCCTTCTCCAATGACTCCTTGATATAAGATCGCATAGCATCGTGTTCAGGTACAAATAAGTTAAAAGGGCGACCTTTAGGAAATTTAACACCAGGCACTAATTCAATAGCGCAATCGTAGCTCCTGTGAGGGGCAAAGATGTAGATTTACTTTCACTAAATACATCCGAAAAATCAGTCAAAAAGTCAGGAACATCCTGAGACTTGGGAGAGGCAGAAAAAACAGGAGTGTCGGCATTAACACATTGGCAGCCCCAACTGGTCACAGACACAGATTTCCAATCCAAAACAGGATTATGAGACTGTAACCAAGGGAAACCTAGTACAATAATCTCATGCAGATTATACAGCACCAGAAATTTGCAACTCTCCTGATGATCTGGTTCAACCCTCATTATCACCTGAGTAGAAAACTGGGGTTTATTCTCCGCCAAAGGGGTAAGAATCAATGCCCAGTAGGGGAATAGACTTCCGCAGGGGTATCATGGGAAACCCACAATGTTTGGCATAGTCAAAATCCATCAGGTTAATAGCTGCTCCTGTATCAACAAAAGCCTGAGCAGAAAATGTGGACAGGGAGCAAATCAGGGTAACAGTCAACAGAAATTTAGTCTGAACACTACCCAAAACAACTGAGCGTGCAAAACGTCTTCCCCGCTTAGGGCAGACTGAAATAGCATGAGAGGCGTCACCACAGTAGAAACATAACCCATTGTGCTTTCGAAACTCATGACGCTGTGTCCCAGAAGTCACCCTATCACACTGCATGGGCTCAGAAGCTGGCTCACAAGGCAACACTATCTCACGCATACCTCTGCGCTCACGCAAACGTCTGTCAATATGAATAGCCAATGACATAGAATCATTGAGACCAGAGGGAGCTGGGAATCCCACCATAACATCCTTTACATTCTCTGACAGCCCCTTCCGAAAAAGGGCTGCCAAAGCATCATCATTCCATTTGGTCAAGACTGCCCACTTTCGGAATTTCTGACAGTACAACTCTGTTTTAATGCCAACAAGGTTTTTTCAGCTTGATCAGTGACATTAGGTTCATCGTACAATAACCCCAGAGCCAGAAAAAATGCATCAATATCATTCAAAACAGGATTCCCAGGTGTCAGGGAAAAATCCCAATCCTGAGGATCGCCGTGCAGGAGAGAGATGACAATTTGAACCTGCTGTGCTGCGTTACCTGAGGACTTAGGATTTAAGGCAAAAAACAACTTACAGTTATTTTTGAAATTCAGAAATTTAGCCCGATCCCCCAAAAACAAATCTGGCATTGGAATCCTAGGTTCCACAACCAGCAACCTAGCAAGATAGGTAGCAATACTCTGAACCTCAGTGGCAAGCTGATCCACATGGCCAGACAACTGTGCATTGAAAGAAAAAAAAATCCTCCTCAGCACCCAGAGATAAAGAGGGAAAAAATGCAACAGACAGAAAAAAAAAATCTCTGACAACTCTGACAACTTTTTTTATTTCCACACTATTTTTCCCTTCTGTGAGTACCATATAATTTTCAGTTATGGCCGGTGATACTGTTGTGTTTCGGTAGCTGAGGAGGACAGGAACAACAGCAGGGCAGCAGAACACCTGAGATGTTGGTAACTGATGGGTTGCAGATTCCTAAACTAACGACACAACTAGAGGTAGCCGTGGAGCATTCCTACTTTGATCCTAGACACCTCATCACAGCCTGAGAGATAACTACACCTAAAGGCAGAAAGATGAAAGCTATCTGCCCCGGAGCAGATCCCCAAAGAAAATAGGAAGCCCCCAAACATATAATGGCAGTTAGACAAGATGAAAACACAAACATAGGCAGAAAATAGATTGAGCAAATGCTGGGTCCTCAAACTGACTAAATAGGATAGGAAAAGAGAGATTATTTTCTGCAACCTAGAAAACCCTACAAAAATCCAAAAATTCTGATTACAAGAATACTGAGATCACACGATCTCGCCACCCGCTAAATCAGATCTCAGTGTGAACAAAACCAAGCTGCAGCAGCTGAAAAAACAGGAAAAAGCAAATGAGCAAATAACAGTGGCTGCAGATAAACTGTGAGGAGCTCAGGCCCCAGGAGGGGACCTGGCTGACCTCCACAAAAGTGCAGAAAACAATGCAAAAAGCAAGCACAAAAAGAAAAGCAAAAAATATCTTATCTGAAAGCAGGAGATGCAGGCAAGACTCCAGCAAACTTCCAAATGAACCAGGAACCACAATTGAGACAAGAACAATTGATCACCGGCAACCATCATGGGAGGGAACCTCCCTTATATCAGACCAGTCCGTGATCCCTGATTGCCACTCCTCGCTGAAAGGTTCAGTACTGTCTGTAACCACCAGAGGGAGCCTCTGCTCAGAAACCATCTCTAGCACATTCATAACATGCAGTATTGCATGTGTATATACTTTTGTGGGACATTACTTACATATGGTGGTATATATTTATTGTGATTACTTCTCCCATTGGGGAGTCTGATTTGGCCACCAGGTTTTATTTGTCAACATATCCATGGTCCTTATTGGAGGTCCGTTGTGTATGGATATTGCCACCTACTCCAATTATACTCTCTATTAGTATGTCTAGACACTGTTTAGTGCATTGCCACTTGGATGTGTGACTATTTCACTTACATACACTATTGATGTGCCTTCAGCGCTGTTGTACTTGTGTGTACCTTCTCCTGTTTTTAATAAGATTTACCTAATAAAATTCTATTTCATATGTTTGCCCATTTCCTTGTTTCTGTTGGTATTAGAATTTTTACTAAGCAGACTGTTACAGAACCAAAATATTACATTGTAGAATGACAAAAGTGAATTTATATTCAAAGGAACTGTAATTCCTGGCTCTAACATGCTGCATTTTGTGCATAACACAACTCAGAGTCATGCCATGTCCACAAGGGGTTTACCCAGGGGCTGGGATACGTTTATGCAGGCTTTGGCGGAATTAAATGTGCCCTCCACTGTTGTGGGTAATTCCACTTCTAGAGAACAATTAGATTGATTAAAAATTCCAATGAACGAAACTGATGGAACATCTAAGCCATGAACTCTGTTCACCACGCCGTGCAATCCGTCCTTTACACTTTTCCCCACTTGGTATCGCTCAAGGCCCTTGAGGCTTAAAAAAAGAGTATCACCGATACTACAATCCACGTGGCTCACTATGTAGCAGTTATTAATTGTATTGATATAAATTATTATGTAAGAAATATGTATATACATTATTAAATTTTGTGTCATCTGTATGATTGTAATAGCGAGTGTTCAGTGATAATTGATTTGATTTGTTTAATTGTTGTGTATTGCGAATTTCAAGAAATGTGATGTAACTGATTAAATCTAATTGAACAGTGAAATTTATTCATATTGCTTTAGAAATTGTAATTGATTTTGTTCAATAAACATTTCAACTTTTATCTGAAAAAGGTTTGTTTAATTGCGGTGTATTGTGGATTTCAAATAAAATGTAATTGATTTTGTTCAATAAACATTACAACTTTTATCTGAAAAAGGTGTCTCTCGTTTTTTATTTTAGTACTGTTTATCGTATCAAATTGTCAATAAAAGAGAATACATATTATTGGCACTATGAATTCTATATAAATGAACCTATATAAATAATAGAAAATTAATAAATTTTTATTATTTATTTATACAAAACACAACTATTAAAAATCAATCAGATATAAATACATATTAAAGTATAAAAAACCAAGGGAGAAGGCAGCAACAAGATCTCCAATCAAGTAAGTCTCATGTCCTAACAATTCAAATAGATTTCTGCATCAATATATACATGTGATCACAATTAATCCCAGATTTTCATATATGCATGTACACGAATAATAGTTTGATGAATTCTATTTAAAGTGCATAGTGCATCAAGTAAATCCTATGTGTACAGCCATATATCATTCAATAATAACAGTCACAGTATATAATAGAAAACTGAACAATGCCTGGAGTGGCTTTGTCAAAAAAAACCTATCTCACAAAAACCACTAAAAAAAGGCCAGTTATACTGACCACTAATTATAGTAGCTAGTGTGGTAGATAATCAGACTAAATATACCACAGATTGCATATAGTGAACCACATATGATCAATTTGTCCAAAGTTGGAGTACATAATTATACAGAGCACATGTGGATGAAACTAAATATGCTATTAAGAGACAGTCTGAGATAGATTGAATTCCAGCCACAGTGGTTAACAATACCATAGAGTGACAAAAGGATCGCAGAGTGATGGAGATAAACACATCAAGACTTACTGATATAGAGCTGCAGGACCCCTACGCGCGTTTCGCTGTGTAGCTTCCTCGGGGCTGGAATTCAATCTATCTCAGACTGTCTCTTAATATCATATTTAGTTTCATCCACATGTGCTCTGTATAATTATGTACTCCAACTTTGGACAAATTGATCATATGTGGTTCACTATATGCAATCTGTGGTATATTTAGTCTGATTATCTACCACACTAGCTACTATAATTAGTGGTCAGTATAACTGGCCTTTTTTTAGTGGTTTTTGTGAGATAGGTTTTTTTTTACAGAGCCACTCCAGGCATTGTTCAGCTTTCTATTATATACTGTGACTGTTATTATTGAATGATATACAGCTGTACACATAGGATTTACTTGATGCACTATGCACTTAAAATAGAATTCATCAAACTATTACTCGTGTACATGCATATTTGAAAATCTGGGATTAATTGTGATCACATGTATATATTGATGCAGAAATCTATTTGAATTGTTACGACATGAGACTTACTTGATTGGAGATCTTGTTGCTGCCTTCTCCCTTGTTTTTTTATACTTTAATATGTATTTATATCTGATTGATTTTTAATAGTTGTGTTTTGTATAAATAAATAATACAAATTTATTAATTCATTATTACTCCTAGTCCATTTTTCTTTTGGGTTTTTGTCTAAATATATGGATGAGTATATCCTTATTTGCCTTTTTTTCTTTGGGATATATATATAAATAATAGGTGTATCAAAAAACCTATAAAAGAGAATAATTATTGTCAATATAAAATAATAGGCACAATGAAACAATTTTGATTAACATATCAATTGACTTATAAAAGAGATATCGCACTTTGCTTCACTTTGATTACTGGGGTTATTATTATTATTTATTTATATAGCGCCATTAATTCCATGGTGCTGTACATGAGAGGGGTTACATACAAAGTTATAGATATCGTTTACAGTAAACAAATTTACAATGACAGACTGGTACAGAGGGGAGAGGACCCTGTCCTTGCGGACTTACATTCTACGGGATAATGGGGAAGAAACAGAAGGGCGGGGGTGCGGCAGCTCTGATGGTGGCGAGGCGGCAGCTCTGGTGGTGGCGGCAGCTCTGGTAGTGGTGGCGGCGAGGCGGCAGCTCTGGTGGTGGCAGCGAGGCGGCAGCTCGGGTGGTGGTGGCGAGGTGGCAGCGAGGCGGAAGCTCGGGTTGTGGCGGCGAGGCGGAATGGTTATTGCAGGCTGTAGGCTTTCCTGAAGAGATGGGTTTTCAGGTTCCGTTTGAAGGATCCAAGGGTGGTGGATAATCGTACATGTTGAGGCGTGGAATTCCAGAGGATGGGGGATATTCGGGAGAAATCTTGGAGGCGGTTGTGTGAGGAACGAATAAGTGTGGAGGATAGTAGGAGGTCTTGGGAGGATCGAAGATTACGTGAAGGAAGATATTGGGGGATTAGTTCAGAGATATAGGGAGAAGACAGGTTGTGGATGGCTTTGTAAGTCAGTGTTAGTAGTTTGAACTGGATTTGTTGGGGAATTGGGAGCCAGTGGAGGGATTTGCAGAGGGGAGAAGCAGGGGAGTAGCGAGGGGAGAGGAGGATTAGTCGGACAGCAGAGTTGAGGACAGACTGGAGTGGTGCAAGAGAGTTGACGGGGAGGCCACAGAGGAGGATGTTGCAGTAATCGAGGCGGGAGATGATGAGGGCATGCACAAGAGTTTTAGTAGATTGAGGGCTGAGGAAGGGACGGATTCTGGAAATGTTTTTAAGTTGGAGGCGACAGGAGGTGGAAAGAGTTTGGATGTGTGGTTTGAAGGACAGGGCAGAGTCGAGAGTTACTCTGAGGCAGCGGATTTCAGGTGCAGGAGAGATCGTGATGCCATTTACCATAATAGATAGATCGGGTAGGGAAGATACATGAGATGGAGGACATTGAGTTTTAGGAAGTGAGAGGTGAAGAAGGAGGATATGGCTGATAGACACTCCGGGATTCTGGACAGCAGAGAGGTGACATCTGGGCCAGAGAGGTAGATCTGAGTGTCGTCCGCATACAGGTGGTACTGGAAGCCATGGGACTTTATGAGTTGTCCTAGGCCAAGGGTATAGATGGAAAAAAGTAGGGGCCCAGGACAGAGCCTTGAGGGACTCCAACAGAGAGAGGGCGGGATGA
This sequence comes from Oophaga sylvatica, assembly GCA_033576555.1. Lineage (NCBI taxonomy): Eukaryota > Metazoa > Chordata > Amphibia > Anura > Dendrobatidae > Oophaga > Oophaga sylvatica. Next base: position 2,566,343 of record JARQOD010000007.1, read on the forward strand.
GGAGGTAGTGTGGGAGTGGGAGACGCTAAATGTGCGGTCGGAAAGGTAGGAGGCTATCCAGGACAGAGTAAGGTCTTTGATGCCAAGGGAAGAAAGAATCTGTAGCAGTAGGCAGTGGTCGACAGTGTCAAAGGCAGATGACAGGGCAAGAAGGAGGAGGATGGAGAACTGTCTGTTAGCTTTAGCTGTGAGTAAGTCATTAGTAATTTTGGTCAGGGCAGTTACCAATTTAATACACTTTGATACACTACGATAACCGTATGATATCTATTTAATACAGTTTGATATCACTTTGCTATCAATTTGTGGGTATCGTGGCAGTAATCAATTTAATACCCTTTGATTCACTATGATTTTCGTGTGATATCTATTTAATACCCTTTGATACACTACAATAGCCACATTATATCTATTTAATTCCCTTTAATACATTATGATAGCCGTATGATATCTATTTAATTCACTTTAATATCAATTTGATACACTTTGATAACAATTTGATATCATTTTGATAAGGGGCGGGGCACCAGTCAGATTTCTTTTTGACGAGACATCCCTCCCCCCTACTACTCATAATTTGTTATGACGCACTTATATGTTTATTCAAGTTACCGTATTTTTCGGACCATAAGACGCACTTTTTTTCCTCCAAATTTGGGAGGAAAGTGTGGGTGCGTCTTATGGTCGGAATGTAATGTGGGGAGTGGGGCAGGGGGCAACGGTGGAGTGAGATCGCAGGAGGCAGGAAAATATCCCCTCTGCTGCAGGAATCCAGCGCTGAGGAAACCACTTGTCCCGATACTTAAGTGCAGTGAATATTCATTAGCCGCTTCCCCGTCCACCTATCAGCTGAGCAATGAGCGGGGAGCAGCAAATGACAGAGCCACATGGTTTCCCCAGTGCCTGATTCCTGCAGCAGCCGGGAGATGTGTATTGGAAGGAGAAGGAGGCAGCAGGAGCAGAGTGCAGCAGGAGGGATCGCATACCTGACAGCACAGGGGCTGTGCTGATGCCATGCTGAATGCTCCTGTGGAGGACCTGTGATGAGGTCATGAAGAGGGCGAGCTGGAGCATCACATGACCACACAAAGCCCTGCCTCTTCATGATGTCATCACAGGTCCTGCAGACACACTGTACAAGAAAGAATTAATTAAAAGGTTAGTAATGACAGCACATAAAAAAGCACTCTGCCATCCTGTGGTGGACTTTAATTCCCAGCATGCCATAGGATCTGCAGGACATACTGAGAGTTATAGTTCTCCCATGGGATCTTAAAGCAGCACTCCAGTGTTATTTTTCAGTGCTGGAGTGGTGCTTTAAATATAAGCCCCGTGCCCCCATTCATATCCTCACCCTCCAGCGTCTTCACATAGTACTTTACAGACACCACACTGGTCCCGCAGCACCATCTCCTACCCGTAGCTTCCAACATAATAACATACTATTATATATAATAGTACCACATATAATAGTATGTTATTTATGTTATTAAATATTTTACCACATTTTTTGCTTCAAATATATTTTTCCCTATTTTCCACCTCTAAAACCTGGGTGCGTCTTATAGTCCGGTGCGTCTTATAGTCTGAAAAATACGGTACTGCATTTACATGTTTATTTGTATCAATGAGAACAAAATTTGAATTGAACATCAAGTATTATTTCATAGTTTTATACTTTATAATTATTTAAAGGAGATCTTACAAAATGAAAAAGACTTTCAACGTTTCTCTCACCTTCCATTGATGATCATCTGTAAAAATCTCACTTTTTGCAATGTCAACTCTATTCCATGCCACTGCTAGCTTTAATTGGTGGTCCCAGTTTTCATGTCCTTGTTGGTCATGACTCAATGAAGCTAGAAAAAAAAGACCAATTAATTTTGTATAAAAATAGGAAAAATACTAAACCCATGTAATGTGTAACAGTCTGTCATTGAATAGATATTGCAATGTTTTCAGTCATGTGTAGCTAGGCTACATTTGGAAGTTCAAAAATAATAGAAGACAACATTAGATTATTACTGTGAAAACACAGCGTCAATCTGGTCATTTGTGGGAGGGTGAAGTATTTTTAACTATGTCAGAAGTATTGTTCCTTTGTTCAGTAGGCCAAGGGACATGAGCCATTGTTTCATGTGAGTCTGTCCGTTGGCATTTGTTGTATGTCAATTTGTGGAATGCCTTCTGATTATGTATTTCATCAGCTCCCTGCGATGTACTAGTCTGCAAAACTTGGAGGAAAAATATGCATTGTAATTGAACAATCGAACAATGAGGGATTACCTCTTCCATACCTTCCCCATTCCTGTGGGAGAATGCCCTGTATGAGAGCTGGGGGATATAAAAGCCTCTGTCTCCAGACAAACTCTACAGTTCTCAGTTAGAGAACCACGGCTCCAGCTGGTGGAATACATTTCTGCTCCACTGCTCATCACTGTAACTGAACCCATGAATACGTTTGCAGAATCCAGGTCAGGACAATCAGGTCACCTCGCCACATACTTCATTGTGCTCAGTCAGCTTCCGAAGCTTGCCGCTACCTCCTCTCTGTGGGTGCCCGCCAAAAGCGGGGTGCTATTGATTAGGGTTGTTGGCCTGGATGCCCCAAAGTCACAGGGGTTTTCTAGTCCCCAGTGAAAGAGTGCAAGGGTGAGACTCTGTCATTTGCACCATCTTGTGTACTTGTTGGGATTGTAACATCGCAGTGTGTTACACTCCCTCTTTGCTGTCAGAGTAGTATTCTGCCCATGGGGATGGAGTATGGATGTTCAATGGGATGAGCCCTGGCCCGTGCAGTCTTTCTAAAGACAGCCAGACCAGCAGATGAGAGCACCCACTGACCCTCATGTCTCCATAATCACCTTTCAGCAAAGCTTGAAGAATAGCTACATCAATGTCATGCTGGTCATCCTTGTCCTCTCGAAATATGGTTAGTAACTGGCTGTGCCTTATAATATCTTGAATCTGGTATGGCAAATTGGAGAAAGATAGTTAAAAATAATCATACATAAAAGTGAATGGTAGTTACAAAAACTTTAACTCTTTAATGCAGGCCATTATTACTTTGTAAGGTCGGGGTCAGACATACAAGAAACTCGCACAAGTCTCGCATGTCAATACCCGGCACTGCCGCCGGCACTTGAACAGGAGCGTGCGGCTGCATGTATTTCTATGCAGCCGCACACTCTGGTCCCGAGTGCCAGCGACAGTGCCGGGTATTGACATATGCAAGACTTGTGCGAGTTTCTCGCATTTCTGACCCCGGCCTGAGGGAGAGTTAAGAGGCCCAATTGTAGAGTGTTATGTTTTTAAAGCCAAGTATGGGTGTCCCAGGCTGACCTGGATTTCTGTGCTTAGTCTCTCGTTATACATTTCACAATCAAATTATAATGAAATATTTTAGGCTTGATGAAACTAGTGTATTTACTTAGAAAATCCTTGTCAGAATGGCTGTTTAATCCTTATATTAAAAAGTATTCCCATGTCATACATTTATAACATATCAAAAGAATATTCCAAAAACATTGAGATCATGTGAGTCCCCCCAATGAAACTGACATCTACTTTAAATAAGGAAACCTTGACACATTGCTGTTAGTGCAGACATAGTCAGAATTCTTATTATTTCTATAGAAATTTCAACCAATTCTCCACTGATAGAAGCACTGAACTCATTCTCAAGATGGATGAGAGTTCATTGAATTTGCCATAGATGTATGTATGGAAATATTCCTTTAAGATGAGCTATAAAATAAAATTGCTTATGAGTCGAAGTGTATTCAGTCTCCAACCAGCCAACCTGACTGACAGCTTCAGCGCTAATAGTGAGCAGTGGGGGATCTGAGCTGGGAGAGGTGGGGCACTCAGGAATTGTCAATAAAAATAGGTGAGATGTAAAATTTTCATAAGAGCATATTAAAGATGTGTATCTTCATACCGTATTAGCCAGTAGATAGAAAAATATTTAGACTTGCAAGTCTAAATATTTTTCTATCTACTGGCTAATACGGTACGAAGATACACATCTTTCCTATATCATAATGTAGGATACCAGAATGTACCGCATAAGAGCATATACAGCCATTCTGATATGAATTCATGGCAGTAAATGCAAAATCACATAAGTGCTAAGAGATTTATTTAAAAAATATATTCAGTTTGTATTGTGAAATATTGTGACAAATCAGATGTAACCCCTTGTTTTTTCATTACTAGTGATTAGCATGCACTAAAATGCTTGTGTGCTCGTTACTCGAGTCGAGCATATCATAATGTTCGGGTGCTCGACCTGAATACAGTATTGTTCGGACTATAAGACGCATTTTTTCCCTCAAAATTTTGGGGGAAAACGTGGGTGCGTCTTATAGTCGGAATGTATTTACAGTTAGCATTGTGGCAGCAGGAGTCAAGCGATTATTCCGGTGGTCTGACGCTGCAGGACGATGATCTCGCTCCCATCCCAGCCTGGTGCAGCTGTGGTGCAGCAGTTACGGCTGTGCTCGGTGGTGCGCGAGGCTCCGGTGACATTTTGTGAAAGCTCGAAGCCCCCGCACTTCTATTGCCTCCATGCTGTGGCATCCAGAAAAATGGCCAACTGAGGTGGCACATGTGCAAATTGAGATCTTGGCTCCGAGATCTCGTTGCCGAGATCTCAATCTGCGCCTGAGGAATCAATCTGGTCTCCGGAAAATGGCTGCCGGAGGCGGCGCATGCACAGCTTGAGATCTCGGCTCTGAGATTTCTTCTCCCGAGTTCTCACGACGAGATCTCAATCTGCACATGTGCGCCTCCGGCAGCCATTTTCCCGAAGCCCACAGCATCGAGACAATAGAAGTGCGGGGGCTCTGGGCTTTCACAAAATGTAACTGGAGCCCCCGCACCACCAAATCTGCCACACAAACCACACCAGTCTGGGATGGGAGAGAGATCATCGTCCTGCTGCGATGGACCACTGGAAGAATCGCCTGACTCCTGCTGCCACCAGCGCTGCCAATCCCCCCGGGTAAGCTGTATTCAGGACTGTAAGACGGACTCCCATTTGATGCATTCATTTTTTTCACCATTTTCTTTATGAAAATTTGAGGTGCATCTTATGGTCCGATGCGTCTTATAGTCCGAAAAATACGGTAACAAGTATAATGGAAGTCAATGGGAATCTCAAGCACATTTCCAGTAGCCCCTCCTACTAGGAGGTCTAAAGGGGTCTAAAAAATTGCTCAAATTGATGGAAATAGGGTTGAAAAGGCACGGGAACTGCATGGGGAAGACCCCTGGAATTAACTCTGAATCCCAGGTAGTTGCTGGGAATAATGTTGTCAGAGTATTATGGCATTTTTACAGACTGACAATAAAATATATTTAAAACCGAAGATAACATTTTTTCCAGTAAAATATTCTTTCCAGGACAATAGCTTGTATATAAGGCAAAATAAATATGAGAAAAAAAATGCTCCTTCACAAATTGGGCTATGTTCACACATAGTGCTTTTGGCGCATCTTTGCACGTTTGAATTGCTTTCAATGGTGAAAAAAACATTCCCCAAGAAATGTAATATTAACATTTTACTAACTTATTTGGTCATGTAGTGTGTGAGACATAATAAGATCCTGTTTCATTTATGATGGAGGGACTCTAAAAGTCACAAAGTTTTATTTTATCAGGGCCATCAGTCGGCCTTCACTATTTGTAGAGGTTTTAAGGGCCCTTCTCACATAGCGAGATCGCTACCGAGATCGCTGCTAAACAGCGATCTCAGCAGCGATCTCGCTATTTCTGACACGTACCAGCGATCAGGCCCCTGCTGTGAATCGCTGGTCGTGTCAGAAATGTCAGGACATTTTTTTGATCGCTGGTCTCCTGCTGACAGGCATGCATCGCTGCGTGTGACAGGCGGGAGACCAGCGATCCGCTGGTAACCAAGGTACACAGTGGGTTGCCAGGCGCGGGGCTGTGCCTAGAAACCCACTGTGTACCTTGGATACCAGCGCCCTGATGCAGGGAGCTGGTAACCAAGGTACACAGCGGGTTTCCAGGCACCGCGCAGCGTCTGGAAACCCAACGTGTACCTTGGTTACCAGCTCCCTGCATCAGGGCGCTGGTATCCAAGGTACACTGCGGGTAACAAACGATGTTACCCGCAGTGTCCCTGTGCTGATCGCTGCCCTGAGCTGCCTGTGTGGCAGCTCAGCAGCGATCATGTAGGATACACCAGCGATCCTGATCGTTGTCAGGATCGCTGGTGTATCGCTATGTGAGACCCGGGCTTTACTATGGTTAGAAGGCCAGTAGTTGGCCTTCACTATTGTCAGAAGGCCATCAGGCCGATCCTCACTCAACAGTTTTAGAGGGCCAGCAGCCAGCCCTCAAGCATTTTTGTTGGGTCAGCTGCCGGCTATGCTTTGCATGGCTGTATATTGCTAATGTAACATAATTTATACATCTGAGGTGAATAAATTTTCTTTTTTGTATTAATACTGTAAAGTTTGAAACTTGGAGGGCCAGTTGACACCCCTCACAATTTACAGAGGTCCAGCAGGCAGCTCCACTATTTTTAGAGGGCCAGTAGGTATCTTATGGACAGATGAGCCCAAGATAGAGCTTTTGGTAAAGCACATCATTCTACTGTTTACTGTTAATGGAATGAGGCCTATAAATATAAGAACACATTAGTCACAGTCAAATATGGTGGAAGTTCAAAGATATTTTGGAGTTGTTTTTCTGCCTTTGGCACTGGGTTCCTATACTGTATGCAAGGCATTTTAAATTGTGAAGATTCCCAAAGGATTTGGGGTCATAATGTAGTGCCCAGTGTCAGAAAGCTGGGTTTGCATCCTAGGTCATAGGTCTTCCAGCTGGACAAAGACCCCAAATATACTTCAAGAAGCACCCAGAAATGGATGAAAATAAAGCACTGGAGAGTTCAGAAGTGGTAATTCCAGCTCAAGTAGCATAATGTCTCCCATTACTACTTTTTACATACTTATGCTACAGAGAAACTGCGAATAGACACAATAAATCAGTTAATTTTGCCTGTTTGATGAATTTCTGAGTATTATTGAAGACTATAGAATGGATTTGAACTGGCCCTGAAAAGATTTTTCTTGTACGTGGCAGCAACAAACTCTGGAGGAACGCAAGCAACTCTGCCTGAATTGATGAATTTCTAAATACAGATCATGGTAAAAAACATGAATCTGTCAATGAGTGCATGGAAAAACGTAATCAAGTTATGGACTGTGGCAGAGATGTTTGTGACAAGATCGATCACTCATTTCCAGCAGATACCTAGCACCTAACCCTATACTAAACGCAGGTAACAACAGTATTAATAGGGAATAGACGATATGTCACTTTAACATTTTTTTTGTTAGGTTTGCAGCAGCCAGGACTACAAGGCAATAACTTGACTAGATGCCTGTAATAAGCTATCCCTACTGCTACAGCTCATCCTACACGAATTGCAGATAAGAGCGGTATTATTAGAGAATAGGATATATTTGAATTAGCCCGGAAAAAGCTATTAGTTTAATATAGCAGCATCAAGGACTATTATTTCATCTACCCTGCTGAGGAATATAGTGGAGTGTTTCACATCTACTCAGCCTGATATGGAGGAGACTAGGATCTTTTGTACTTACTGTACAGAGTCTCCTGTCCCCGCTGTAAAAACCTGTAATCAGTGTGAGAACTCCCTATGTAATGACAATCTGACAGCCCACAACAAGGCACTGAATCATATACTAATAGAACCCACCAGCTCTTTTGATTTCCAAAAGTGTTCCCTCAACTACAAGGTGGAGCCTCAGAGAATATTTTTCCCATTACTAAGGACCTTCCTCCAACTCTATTGGTGCTCACATAAAACCAGCCCAATGTGACTTTAACATTAACCCTCTCAGTACTTAGCGTGCTGGAGGCAAAAACAATCTGGTTCTACATCACTGACTGTAGTATACGCAGTGGCACAAATCTCCCTTCAAACACTGTGCCAGTGACACTGTAAGATATTCCCCCTCTGCCCAAAGCTCGGGTTTTGTCACCTTTAGACACTAAGCAGGGAATTCGGGAGAGAGCATCCGCATTATCATGTAACCTCCCTGGCCTATGCTCTCTCTATGTGGAAAGTGAAGTTCTAAAGGGCTAAGAACCACCTAGTTACCCTGGCGTTCTTACCATTCTATCTCAACCATCAGAGAGGGGCATGGTCTGACACTAACTTAAACTTACAGCCTAGCAGGCTGTACTTCAGGGTGTCTACGGTCCATTTTATAGCCAAGAGCTTCCAAAATGGGAAGGAAAGATGGAAAGTTCTCCTTGTAGAATGGGTCTAGAAGGGTGACCAACCAGTAATTAGTGTTTGACAAAATGCATATAATACGAGGGTCATGGGAAAGACAGCAGAACATAAACTCAGCCATGTGTGACAAATTACCAACAGCCAAGACTTACCTGTATCCACCAAGAGTACAACTGTCCTCCCTCTCCTCCTCATCTTCAGGCCATCCATGCTAAACAGACGGGATGAAGGTGGTGTATGTAGTACTGTCTGTAGTACAGGCAACCAGCTGCTGTTCCTCCTCATTATCACACAATCCGCATTGAGAAGATGGGTGTTTGGGATGTACAACCTGATGTTTTTCTCTGGGTGATATGGACTGACATTGCTTTAATATACTCTTCCTATTTCTATGTGGTTATATCTCTTCTTAGGGGATTTGTTTGGATGATATTGTTAGAATCTATTTCGTTTTGACTATCCGCCATCTTGTAGATTTCTGGCTGCTGGTCTTTTTCCCCTGGTGCTGGGTTTGTCTAAGGTAAGGTGATTGTATCACCCTTTATTTCCCAGCACCTGCCTCCCAGTCCTTGCTGGACAACAGTGTTAATCCGCTAGAGTTCTGGCTAGGTGCTTTGATAGCTTTCTGTGTTTGATATTGTGCAGTTCTGGGATATCTACTGTAGTTCTGCCTGCTTTGTTCATTTTGGTTTTCCTTTCATTTCTGCAACTTCCTCTATTTTCCTACTAGGAGGTTAACTGTTTTTTGTTCCCAGCCCCTAGATCGTGCAGGGATACCCTTCCACCGTCCTTTAGGTCTTTGTTTGAGTTTAGATTTGATATTTACCTTCCATGTTATGATTGACTCATTGTGACTTTGTTTTGATTACTATATGTATAGTTGGATGTGTTCATAAGTTTTTTTGGTGTTTTTATAGGGTTTTAAGATTATTGTGTTTAATAAAGTGTGTATTTTTTATGATATAACGCTAGGTGAGCTGTTGTGAATACTCTGGAGGTGACTTCTGAGCTGGGGCTCCCTCCGGTGGTTGCTGAGGGTAAGGAACTAATTGCTGAATGGCCTTCAGCTGGCTCTGAATGGTCTGATATAAGTGACTTGAGTTCCCATCAGCCTTGCCGGTAATCAATTGTTCCTCCTGGTTTTGCTTTGGAGCTCAGCTTGCATTCCTGCTCTCTTTCAGATATGTGATTTGCTGTTTTTTTCATCTGGTTGGATTTTCCTTGCCTGTTTTGCTGCTTGCAGGAGACTTCAACCTGGTCCCCTTTTGGGGTCTGGCACTGCTTATAGTGCTCATTTTGTATTTGCACTTTTGCTCTGTTCCTTTGTCACTGTTTTGCTGAATTGCTGTGTGTTACACCAGAGATCTGATTTAGGTGGTAGAGATCGTGTGATCTCAGGTTTTTTGTTAATCAGAAGTGTTGGTATTTTTGTCAGGGTTTTTTTGGGTTGCAGTCAGAATTCTTTCCTATACTTTTCTATCTAGACAGATTGGGCCCCAGCGTTTGCTCATTCTATTTTCTGTCTGTGTCCGTATTTTCTTCTTGTCTAACCGCCATTACATGTTTGGGGCTTCCTATTTCTTTGGGGGATCTGCTCCAGGGCAGATAGCTTTCATCTTTCTGCCTTTAGATGTAGTTATCTCTCCGGCTGTGATGAGGCATCTAGGATCACCGTAGGTACGCTCCACGGCTACTGTTGTGAATGTGTTAGAAATGAATTCTGAGCAGAAGCTCCCTCTGGTGGTTACAAACAGTACTGAACCATTCAATGAGGATTGGCAATCAGGAGTTACAGACTGGTCTTATATAAGGGAGGTTCCCTCCCATCATGGTTGCCGGTGATCAATTGTTCTTGTCTCAACTGTGGTTCCTGGTTCACTTGGAAGCTTGATGAGTCTTGCCTCTTCTCCTGCTCTCAGATAAGATATTTTCTGTTTTTATTTTTGTGCTTGCTTTTTGCATTGTTCCCTGCACTTCTGTGGAGGTCAGCCAGTTCCCCTCCGGGGGCTTGTGTGTTGTGAATGGACTTGAAATGAGTTCTGAGCAGAGGCTCCCTCTGGTGGTTACAAGCGGTACTGGACTGTCCAGTGAAGATTGTGAGTATTGGGAATCAGGTGTTACTGACTGGTCTTATATAAGGGAGTCGCCTTCCCATCAGGGTTGCCGGTGATCAATTTTTCTGGTCTCAATCCTTGATTCCTGTTTCCTTTGTAGCCTGCTGTGTCGTGTCTGCATCTCCTGCTAACAGATAAGACATTTTCTTCTTTTTGTTTTTGTGCTTGATTTTTGCATTTTGTCCTGCACTTCTGTGGGGGGCATTCAGGGTCCCCTCCGGGGGCTTTTGCCCTCTCTGTTTAGTTCAGCCACTGATGTTTTGTACATTTGCTTTTTCCAGTTTTTTCAGTGGCTGCTGTTTTGATTTTGTTACACCAGAGAACTAATTTAGGTGGTTGAGGTCGTGTGATCTCAGGTGTTTTTGAAATTAGTAGAGTTGGTGCTTTTCAGGGTTTTTTGGGATTGCAGTAAGTGCCCTTCCTATCCTTTTCTATTTAGATAGTTTGGGCCCCAACGTTTGCTCATACTATTTTCTGTCTGTGTCAGTATTTCTTCTTGTCTAACCGCCATTACATGTTTGGGGGCTTTCTATGTTCTTTGGGGATCTGCTCCGGGGCAGATAGCTTTCCTCTTTCTATCTTTAGGTATAGTTAGTTTCTCAGGCTGTGACGAGGCGTCTAGGACCAACGTAGGAACGCTCCACGGCTGCCTCTAGTTGTAGTGGTTAGTCAGGGTACTGCAATCTCATAGATTCCAACTGCTCTGGTGTATTGCCTTTTTTACCTGCTCTCCTCAGCTACCAAATCATAACACTTGTGCTCCTCTCAGTTTATCTGAGCCACTGTTATTTGTTCATTTGCCTTTTCCAGTTTTTTCAGTGGCTGCGGCTTAGTTTTGTTACACCAGAGAACTAATTTAGGTGGTAGAGGTCGTGTGATCTCAGGTGTTTTTGCAATTAGTAGAGTTGGTATTTTTTAGGGTTTTTTGGATTGCAGTAAGTGTCCTTCCTATCCTTTTTCTTTCTAGGCAGATTGGGCCCCAGCGTTTGCTCTTACTATTTTCTGTCTGTGTCTGTATTTCCTCTTGTCTAACCACCATTACATGTTTGGGGGCTTCCTATGTTCTTTGGGGATCTGCTCCGGGGCAGATAGCTTTCCTCTTTCTATCTTTAGGTGTAGTTAACCTCCAGGCTGTGACGAGGCGTCTAGGACCAACGTAGGAACGCTCCACGGCTGCCTTTAGTTGTGGTGGTTAGTCAGGGTACTGCAATCCAGTAGATTCCAACCTCTCTGGTGTATTGCCGTTTTTGCCTGCTCTCCTCAGCTACCAAATCATAACAGTATCACCGGCCAAACTGAAAATTATATGGTACTCAACAGAAGGGAAAAATAGTAAAAGGAAAAAGAAAAGGGGAAGTTGTCAGAAAATTTTTTTTTTTCTCTGTTGCATTTTTTCCCTCTTTTTCTCTGGGTGCTGAGGAGGATTTTTTTTTCTCTCAATGGAGTTTGCACAGTTGTCTGGCCGTGTGGATCAGCTTGCCACTGCAGTTCGGAGTATTGCTACCTATCTTGCAGGGTTGCCAGTTGTAATGTATGTAGTACAGTTCATATAGCGTCTTGTGCTTGGGTGCGATGAAAACACAGGAGTCACAGGTTTGATATAGAAAAGTCCTGTATTACTTCATACAAGTTGGCAGAAATAGTCACACAGTTTGCAGACACAGAAACAGGAGACACAGCAGGCCAGAGTAATCCAAGCTCAGCAATCACTCTCCAATACAGATTCAGGATCTTCTTCTCTGTTACCGTAAGTCCATGCAAACGTGGGTCTTTCAAAGAGCAGGGTTCAGAGTCCACAAGTGCTTCAGAGTTCCTCAGTAGGAATAGCTGGAGTACAAGGTCCAAGGCTTACAGGAGTCAAGTCACAGGTTCACTGCAGGCTAGATTCTGAAGCACTGATTGCTCAGCTGTGGCTGCTTAAGAAGCAAAGGAGAGAATCAGGGCGGGAACATGCAAGCTGGAAACTCCATTTTGACTGAGGGCAAGATAGCTGCAGCAAGACAGAAAGTAAAATGGCTGACGAACAAACTGAGTTTCAGGAATATATACATAGAACCTTACATTACTCCCCCCTTAAGGACAACCTCCGGATGACCTCAGACCAGGCTTGTGTGGGTACCTCTGATGAAACTGACGGAGCAAGCGAGGAGCATTAACGTTATTGACCGGTTCCCATGAGTTGTCCTCCACTGGGTAGCCCTGCCATTTAATCAGATATTGTAACTGATTTCTATACAACCTGGAATCTAAAATCCTTTCCACCACAAATTCTTCCTGACCATCGACTAGCACTGGGTCAGGGCAAGGAGAGGAACGTCCAGGAAACGTATTTGGTGTCGCAGCCTTTAGTAGGGATACATGAAAGACAGGGTGGATTCTCATAGTTCTGGGCAGTTGAAGACGACAAGCAACGGCACTTATAATTTTACTGATTTTATAGGGTCCAATGTACTTATGTCCCAACTTAGACGATGGAATCCTTAACTTAAGATTTCTGGTTGACAGCCAGACCAAGTCTCCTACCTTGAAAGCTGGTGCAGGTTTACGAAATTTATCTGCTGCTTTCTTGTACCTTTCTTGAGCCGATTCCAGATTTTCGTTTAGAAGATCCATATTCTTCTGTAAAGACGTGATTCTTTCAGCCACTGCTGGTAAAGGCGTTTCTATGGGAAATCGTGGTAGAATGTTAGGATGATAACCTAGATTAGAGTAAAAAGGAGACTTTTTAGTGGAGGCGCTCTGAGAGTTGTTATACGAGAACTCAGCTAATGGAAGTAGATCCACCCAATCATCCTGTAGGTGGCAGATAAAGCAGCGGAGATACTGCTCCAGGGTTTGATTGGTTCGTTCGGTCTGTCCATTAGTCTGGGGATGAAAAGCAGAAGAAAGGTTTACTTTAATGTCCAATGCTGCACAGAAATTTTGCCAAAACCTAGAAGTGAATTGCACCCCTCGATCCGAAATAACCTCATCCGGTACTCCATGTAAGCGAAACACATCTTTAATCATCAAATCTGATGTCTGTTTTGCAGTGGGTAAGCCGACACAAGGGATAAAATGAGCTGCCTTTGTTAGACGGTCAACCACCACTAGAATGGTGTTCTTCCCCTGAGAGGTTGGTAACTCCACAATGAAGTCCATAGAAATGGATCCCCACGGGCGGGACGGGGTGGGAAGAGGCTGTAACAGACCAGTTGGTGAGGAGCGAGGTGTTTTGCATCTTGCACAGACCTCACATGAAGTGACATAATTCAAAACATCCTTCCTGCAAGTGGGCCACCAAAAGAAACGAGAAAGAAATTCCTGTGTCTTTAGAATTCCTCTATGCCCAGCTATCTTGGAATCGTGAATGAGTTGCAATACTCTTAATCTGACTGTTTCAGGAATATACAGACGTTGTCCCTGAATCCACACACCATTCTTAAAGACAAGACTTACGTCCCTTGGGGTTGTGCCAAAAAGGAATCCGCATGGTATGCTTCCTTGATGTCCTTAAGTAGGTCTTGATTATGAATTACTCCTAGGAATCTAGAGTCAGGAAGAATAGTCTTAGGAGGAGTAATTGGACGTGTCTCTGCTGAGTAAATCCTAGAGAGTGCATCAGCCTTTCCATTGCGCGATCCTGGTCTATAAGAGATGATAAAATTAAATTGGTTTAAGAAAAGATTCCAGCGAGCCTGGCGAGGAGTCAGGCACTTAGCCGACCTGATAAACTCAAGGTTACGATGGTCTGTCAGGACGACTATTTGCTGTGCAGCTCCCTGAAGAAGGTGTCTCCATTCTTTGAAGGCGGCAATAATGGCCAACAACTCTCTATTGCCCACATCGTAGTTCCTCTCAGCCGAAGACAACTGCTGGGAAAAGAAGGCACAGGGATGCAAGACATTCTTCTCACCTGTTCTCTGAGAGAGTATAGCTCCAACGGCACAGTCTGAAGCATCCACCTCTATTATGAAGGCAAGCTCGGGTTGGGATGTACTAGGATAGGTGCAGTGGTAAATTTATCTTTTAGACGGGAAAATGCTTCCTGGGCTTGGGAGTCCAGGAAAACCTAGACTCTTTCCGGGTAAGTTGAGTGATAGGTGACACTACCTCAGAGAAATTTCTAATGAAACGTCTATAGAAGTTGGCAAACCCGATGAAGCGCTGTACCTCCTTCACATTTCTAGGACTTGGCCAATCCTTGATGGCTTGGGTTTTGCTTCCATCCATACTAATTCCTTGTGTAGACAGTACATACCCCAGAAATTGAATTTCGGTCCTATGGAATTCACACTTTTCAAGTTTGATGTAAAGATGATTTTGTCTTAGACGTTCCAAGACCATTCTCACATGTCCATGATGTTCCTCTGTGGAGTTAGAAAAAATTAGAATATCATCCAAATAAATTACCACGAATGTATCTAGGAGATCCCTGAAGATGTCATTCACCAAGTGTTGGAAAGTGGCTGGGGCGGTACTCAGACCAAAAGGCATAACTAGATATTCAAAGTGTCCATAGCGTGACCTGAATGCAGTCTTCCATTCATACCCAGGTCTAATACGGACTAAGTTATAGGCCCCACGAAGATCTAGTTTAGAAAAAATTTTGGCATGTCGCACTCTCTCCAATAACTCAGGGATTAAAGGCAATGGATAACGGTTTCTAATAGTAACCTTATTGAGTTCCCTATAGTCTACGCATGGTCTCAGAGATCCATCTTTCTTCTTTACAAAGAATATGGGTGCACCTGCAGGAGATGAAGAGGGGCGTATGAAGCCCTTGGCTAGATTTTCATCTATGTAATCCTTTAAAGCCTTTAGCTCGGGCCCCGCCAGGGGGTAGATCTTACCAAAAGGTATCTCTGCTCCAGGCAATAATTCAATTGGACAATCATATGGACGGTGAGGAGGAAGCTGGTCAGCGTTCTTCTTGTCACATAAATCCACATAGTCCTGGTATACAGCTGGTAGTTCAGGACTGACATGATTCCTTTAGGAACAGAGCAAGCTGAAACTTTTGGACTCATCTGTTTCTCTGGAAAGTGTAATTCCTTGGTCTCCCAGTTAATGGTAGGATTCTGAGCCTGCAGCCATGGTAGCCCTAGAATAATGGGAAAGTGGGGAGAAGAGATAAGCATAAAGGACAGTTTCTCTTGATGATCTTTACCCATAAGAACCCTCAAAGGCTCTGTTTCCTGATCCACTGGTCCAGAGGTCAGCAGGGAGCCATCCACAGTTTCCATCTGTACTGGAGTAGCCTTCTTCACTGAACGTATTCCCTGTTTCAGAGCAAAGGAGACATCCATAAAATTTCCACTTGCCCCTGAGTCGATCATAGCAGAGCTAGACACCCAAGCTGAGTCAACCCAGAGTTTGATGGAAAGAAAGCAATGAGAATTGTTTTTCTTACAACTCAGCTGGGACACCGCTGAGGAAACTTGAAAAATGGCAGCGTTTACACAGTCAACGTCCTCAGAGGTAACGGAGTTTAAGTCCGAGAAATCAAGATCTGTTGCTGCAGATCTCTCTGGAGCCTGAGGCTCGGACCTGACAGATCCCCTCTCGCAACACTCACAATGAATGAGTGCTGCAGTAGTCTTACGAGAACGGCTGGGGCAGTTTATAATGAAGTGCCCTGACTTACCACAATAGAAACATAGATTCTCCTTAAAACGATGTTCCTTGCGTGCATCACTAACCCGTCGTTGTAAAGAGTCTACCTGCATGGGTTCAGGTTCAGGTTCCCGTGTAATCCTACTCAAAGGTTCCTTAGCTGGAGAGGAAGGTAGGAAAAGGTTAGTACGATTGCTTTCGAACCATCTCTCTTGCCTGCGTTCAGTCAGACGAGTATCAATACGGATGCAGTAGTTAATAAAGTCACCTAACGCAGTGGGAGGGTCGGCACGAGCAAGTTCATCCTTAATCAGTGGAGATAACCCCTTTCGAAAAATAGATTTTTTGGCGGAACTGTCCCAGGTGGTATCAAGGGCCCATCTCCTGAAATCCAAGGCATATTCAGCTACCGAGTGCTTACCTTGGCGCAAAGCTAACATGGCTTCTTCAGCTGTTGCACCTCGATTGGGGTCATCAAACACCTGCCCCATGGCTGAAATAAAATCATCAAGGTGATTCAAACAATCATCCTCAGTCTCAATCAGAGGGTTTGCCCACATTAAAGCCTTGTTGGTAAGCAACATAATTATAGTAAGCACCTTAGATCGTTCAGTGGGAAATTGTGAAGCATGTGCAGAAAAAAAAAGATTGCATTGATTAATAAATCCCCTGAATTTCTCACGTTCACCGCCAAAACGAAAAGGGGGCAACTTGGGAATCCCAGCACTCGGGGCTACGGCAGGAGCCTGGACTCGCCCCTCTAGAACCTCAATCCTGGCTCGCAAATCCTGGGTAGTCTGTCCAACCACTTGCAAATTGTGATTATTGAGGTCCTGTAGATTTGTAAAACGGGTCTTTATATTCTGCAAATCTGCAAGGATATTATCAGTCACTCCGCAAAGTTCCTTTATGCGGGCCTCCATTTTCCAGATCTTTTAAGACAGGATTACTGGAAGAAGAGGAGAGAAAAAAAACAATAGTGTTCACCTGTGGCAACACTGCAGAGAGAAAAAAAAATTAAGGGAACTGCTCACCTGGAATGGTTGTGAGAAGTCACAACCACTATCATCACAGAAAGTTTCAACCAGACATCTGATATCCAGAGTTACAGAAGACAAAAAGAGAAAAGAAAGGAAAAAAAAAAAACAATAGTGTTTACCTGTGGTAACACTGCAAAAAGAAAAAACTTAAGGGAATTGCTCACCTGGAATGGTTGTGAGAAGTCACAACCACTGTCATCACAGAAAGTACAACCGGACGTCTGATATCCACAGTACAGCAGACACAGCCTTCCAGACCCAGCAGACACTAACGTTTTGGCTTCAGAATCTTGTAATGTATGTAGTACAGTTCATATAGCATCTTGTGCTTGGGTGCGATGAAAACACAGGAGTCACAGGTTTGATATAGAAAAGTCCTGTATTACTTCATACAAGTTGGCAGAAATAGTCACACAGTTTGCAGACACAGAAACAGGAGACACAGCAGGCCAGAGTAATCCAAGCTCAGCAATCACTCTCCAATACAGATTCAGGATCTTCTTCTCTGTTACCGTAAGTCCATGCAAACGTGGGTCTTTCAAAGAGCAGGGTTCAGAGTCCACAAGTGCTTCAGAGTTCCTCAGTAGGAATAGCTGGAGTACAAGGTCCAAGGCTTACAGGAGTCAAGTCACAGGTTCACTGCAGGCTAGATTCTGAAGCACTAATTGCTCAGCTGTGGCTGCTTAAGAAGCAAAGGAGAGAATCAGGGCGGGAACATGCAAGCTGGAAACTCCATTTTGACTGAGGGCAAGATAGCTGCAGCAAGACAGAAAGTAAAATGGCTGACGAACAAACTGAGTTTCAGGAATATATACATAGAACCTTACACCAGTTGTGGAACCTAGGATTCCCATGCCAGATTTATTTTTGGGGGATCGAGCTAAATTTCTGAATTTCAAAAATAACTGTAAGTTGTTTTTTGCCTTAAAACCTAAGTCCTCAGGGAATGCAGCACAGCAGGTTCAAATTGTCATCTCTCTCCTGCGCGGCGATCCTCAGGATTGGGCTTTTTCCCTGACACCTGGGGACCCTGTTTTGAGTAATGTTGATGCATTTTTTCTGGCTCTGGGGTTATTGTATGATGAACCTAATGTCACTGATCAAGCTGAAAAAACCTTGTTGGCATTAAATCAGGGGCTTGAGGACGCTGAGTTGTACTGTCAGAAATTCCGAAAGTGGGCAGTCCTGACCAAATGGAATGACGATGCTTTGGCAGCCCTTTTTCGGAAGGGTCTGTCAGAGAATGTAAAAGATGTTATGGTGGGTTTCCCTGCTCCCTCTGGTCTCAATGATTCTATGTCATTAGCGATTCAAATTGACAGACGTTTGCGTGAGCGTAGAGGTATGCGTGGAATAGTGTTCCCTTGTGAATCAGCTTCTGAACCCATGCAGTGTGATAGAGTGGCTTCTGGGGCACAGCGTCATGAGTTTCGAAAACGCAATGGGTTATGTTTCTACAGTGGTGACGCCTCTCATGCTATTTCAGTCTGCCGTAAGCAGGGAAGACGTTTTGCACGCTCAGTTGTCTTGGGTAGTGTTCAGACTAAATTTCTGTTGACTGTTACCCTGATTTGCTCCCTGTCCACATTTTCTGCTCAGGCTTTTGTTGATTCGGGAGCAGCTATTAACCTGATGGATTTTGATTTTGCTAAACGTTGTGGGTTTCCCTTGATACACCTACGGAAGTCTATTCCCCTATTGAGGATTGATTCTACCCCTTAGGCTGAGAATAAACCCCAGTTCTCTACTCAGGTGATAATGAGGGTTGAACCTGATCATCAGGAGAGTTGCAAATTTTTGGTGCTGTATAATCTGCATGACATTATTGTACTAGGTTTCCCTTGGTTACAGTCTCATAATCCTGTTTTGGATTGGAAATCTGTGTCTGTAACCAGTTGGGGCTGCCAATGTGGTAATGCCAACACTCTTGTTTTTTCTGCCTCTCCCCAGGCTCAGGATGTTCCTGACTTTTTGACTGATTTTTCTGATCTGTTCAGCGAAAGTAAATCTGCATCTTTGCCCCCCATAGGAGCTATGACTGCGCTATTGAATTAGTGCCTGGTAGTAAATTCTCTAAAGGTCGCCTTTTTAACTTGTCTGTACCTGAACATGACGCTATGTGGTCTTATATCAAGGAGTCATTGGAGAAGGGTCATATCAGACCATCCTCTTCACCTTTGGGTGCCGGTTTTTTCTTTGTGGCCAAAAAGGATGGTTCATTAAGGCCGTGTATTGATTATCGTCCCTTGAACAATATCACTGCGAAATATCAATATCCGTTACCCTTGATTTCTGACCTGTTTTCCAGGGTGAAAAGTGCTACTTGGTTTACCAAGCTTTACCTCAGGGGGGCGTATAACCTTATTTGCATTAAGCACGGGGATGAATGGAAGACGGCGTTTAATACCCCAGAGGGGCATTTTGAGCACCTAGTGATGCCCTTTGGGCTCACTAATGCTCCTTCCGTCTTCCAGTCCTTCATGAATGACATTTTCAGGGATTTTGTGGATAAATTTCTGATTGTTTATTTGGATGATATCTTGATTTTTTTCCAATGACTGGGACTCTCATGTGAAACATGTTCGGACTGTGTTCCAGATTTTGAGAGAGAATGCTCTGTATGTGAAGGGATCAAAGTGTCTTTTTGGCGTACAGAGGATCTCATTTCTGGGATTCATTTTGTCCCCATCTGTTATTGAAATGGACCCGGTCAAGGTTCAGGCCATCTGTGATTGGGTCCAACCTACTTCATTAAAGGCTCTTCAGAGATTCTTGGGTTTTGCCAATTTTTATTGTAAATTTATTGGTAATTTCTCTGGTATTGTTAAACCATTGACTGATTTGACCAAAAAGGGTTCTGATGTCGTGAATTGGCCTCCTGAGGCAGTCTCTGCGTTTCAGGAACTTAAGCAGAGATTCACTTCTGCTCCTGTTCTACGGCAGCCTGATGTTTCTCTGCCATTTCAGGTGGAGGTTGATGCCTCTGAAATTGGGGCAGATGCCGTTTTGTCCCAAAGACATCCAGAGACCTCTAAAAGTAACCCTTGTGCCTTTTTCTCTCGAAAATTTTCTCCAACTGAACGTAATTATGACGTGGGTAATCGGGAGTTATTGGCCATGAAGTGGGCTTTTGAAGAGTGGAGACATTGGCTGGAGGGAGCCAAACATCAGGTGGTGGTCCTCACGGACCACAAGAATCTGGTTTATCTCGAATCAGCCAAGCGACTTAATCCTAGACAGGCCAGGTGGGCCTTGTTTTTCACACGTTTTAATTTTGTGGTTTCCTTTCTTCCTGGCACTAAGAATGTTAAGGCGGATGCCCTCTCGAGGAGTTTCCTTGCGGACTCTCCTGAGTTATCTGATCCTGCTGTTATTTTGAAAGAGGGTGTAGTTCTTTCCGCCATCTCGCCCAATTTGAGACTGGCTCTGGAAGGGTGTCAGGAGGATAAACCCGAGCGCTGCCCTATTGGGAAATTTTTTGTCCCAGACCGGTGGAAAAAGAGTGTGATGTCTGAGATTCATTGTTCCGCGTTGGCCGGTCATCCCGGAATTTTTGGTACCAGAGACTTGGTTAGTCGGTCCTTTTGGTGGCCTACTTTGTCTCGTGACGTCAGGGAATTTGTGCAGTCCTGTGGGACTTGCTCTCGCTCTAAGCCTTGCTCTCGCTCTAGTGGTTTGTTGATGCCATTGCCTGTGCCCAAGAGACCATGGACCCATATCTCTATGGATTTCATTTCCGACCTCCCTGTTTCTCAGAGAATGACCATTATCTGGGTGATTTGTGATAGGTTTTCCAAAATGATACATCTTGTGCCATTACCTAAGTTGCCTTCCTCCTCCGAATTGGTGCCTTTGTTCCTTCAGCACGTGGTTCGGTTACACGGCATTCCTGAGAACATTGTGTCTGACAGAGGAGTCCAGTTTGTTTCCAGATTTTGGAGGACTTTTTGTTCTAAACTTGGTGTTCAATTGTCTTTCTCCTCGGCTTTTCATCCTCAGATCAATGGACAAACTGAGAGAACAAACCAGACATTGGAGACTTATTTGAGATGCTTTGTGTCTGCTGATCAAGATGACTGGGTCTCTTTTTTGCCTTTGGCTGAGTTTGCTCTTAATAATAGGGCTAGCTCTGCCACTTTGATGTCTCCATTTTTCTGCAATTTTGGGTTTCACCCTCGATTTTCTTTGGGACAGACGGAGGCTTCTGTCTGTCCAGGTGTTGACTCTGTTGTGGAGCGTATGCTGCAGATTTGGGACCAGGTAGTGGAGAGGTTGTCCCTCTCTCAGGAGAGGGCCCAGCGGTTTGCCAACCGGCATAGGACTGATGGTCCTCAGTTTGAACTGGGGGACTTGGTCTGGTTGTCCTCAAGAAATATCCCTATGAGAGTTGCATCTCCTAAGACTAAGCCTAGGTTCATTGGACCTTATAAGATCATGGAGATTCTTAATCCTGTTTCCTTTCGTTTACTTCTTCCAGGGACATTTAAGATCCATAACGTGTTCCACAAGTCCTTATTGAAGAGATTTGTCGAGCCAGTGGTTCCTATGGCTGCGCCTCCTGACCCTGTTTTGGTTGAGGGCAATCTGGAGTATGTGGTTGAGAAAATATTGGATTCTCGCTTTTCTAGACGGAAACTCCAGTATTTGGTTAAGTGGAGAGGTTATGGTCAGGAGGACAATTCTTGGGTGTTTGCTTCGGACATCCATGCTAGGAGACTGATCCATGCGTATCACAGAGCTCATCCTGACCGAACTGGTTGCCCAAATGAGGGTTCGGAAAACCGGGAAATGTGTTGTGAATGTGTTAGAAATGAATTCTGAGCAGAAGCTCCCTCTGGTGGTTACAAACAGTACTGAACCATTCAATGAAGATTGGCAATCAGGAGTTACAGATTGGTCTTATATAAGGGAGGTTCCCTTCCATCATGGTTGCCGGTGATCAATTGTTCTTGTCTCAACTGTGGTTCCTGGTTCACTTGGAAGCTTGATGAGTCTTGCCTCTTCTCCTGCTCTCAGATAAGATATTTTCTGTTTTTATTTTTGTGCTTGCTTTTTGCATTGTTCCCTGCACTTCTGTGGAGGTCAGCTAGGTCCCCTCCAGGGGCTTGTGCTCCTCTCAGTTTATCTGAGCCACGTTATTTGTTCATTTGCCTTTTCCAGTTTTTTCAGTGGCTGCGGCTTAGTTTTGTTACACCAGAGAACTAATTTAGGTGGTAGAGGTCGTGTGATCTCAGGTGTTTTTGCAATTAGTAGAGTTGGTATTTTTTAGGGTTTTTTTGGATTGCAGTAAGTGTCCTTCCTATCCTTTTTCTTTATAGGCAGATTGGGACCCAACGTTTGCTCTTACTATTTTCTGTCTGTGTCTGTATTTCCTCTTGTCTAACCGCCATTACATGTTTGGGGGCTTCCTATGTTCTTTGGGGATCTGCGCCGGGGCAGATAGCTTTCCTCTTTCTATCTTTAGGTGTAGTTAACCTCTCAAGCTGTGACGAGGCGTCTAGGACCAACGTAGGAACGCTCCAAGGCTGCCTTTAGTTGTGGTGGTTAGTCAGGGTACTGCAATCCAGTAGATTCCAACCTCTCTGGTGTATTGCTGTTTTTGCCTGCTCTCCTCAGCTACCAAATCATAACAGGCTACTTCTAGTGTGGTGGTTAGTTTAGGGTACTGCAGTCCAATAGTTTCCAGCCTCTCTGGTGTATTACTACTTTTGCTATTTTTGCAATTTCTCCTCAGCTACCAAAACATAACAGTATTACCGGCCAAGCTGAAAATTATATGGTACTCACAGAAGGGAAAAATAGTATTTTTTTTCTCTGTTTGTTGCATTTTTTTCCCTCTTTTTCTCTGGGTGCTGAGAAGGAATTTTTTTTTTCCTCAATGGACTTTGCACAGTTGTCTGGCCGTGTGGAGCGGCTTGCCGCTGAGGTTCAGAGTATTGCTACCTATCTTGATAGGTTGCCGGTTGTGGAACCTAGGATCCCCATACCAGATTTATTTTTGGGGGATCGTTCTAAATTTCTTAATTTCAAAAATAACTGTAAGTTGTTTTTTACCTTGAAGCCTAAGTCCTCAGGGAACGCAGCACAGCAGGTTCAAATTGTCATCTCTCTGCTGTGCGGCGACCTTCAGGATTGGGCTTTTCCCTGACACCTGGGGATCCTGTTTTGAGTGATGTTGATGTATTTTTTCAGGCTCTGGGTTATTGTACGATGAACCTAATGTCACTGATCAAGCTGAAAAGATCTTGTTGGCATTAAATCAGGGTCATGAAGACGCTGAGGTATACTGTCAGAAATTACGAAAGTGGGCAGTCCTGACCAAATGGAATGATTATGCTTTGGCAGCCCTTTTTCGGAAGGCTCTGTCAGAAAATGTAAAGGACGTTATGGTGGGATTCCCTGTTCCCTCTGGTCTCAATGATTCTATGTCTTTGGTTATTCAAATTAACAGATGTTTGCATGAGCGCAGAGGTATGCGTGAGATAGTGTTGCCTTGTGAGCCAGCTCCTGAGCCCATGCAGTGTGATGAAGTGACTTCTGGGGCTCAGCGTCATGAGTTTCGAAAGCGCAATGGGTTATGTTTCTACTGTGGTGACGCCTCTCATGCTATTTCCATCTGCCATAAGCGGGGAAGACGTTGTCTTGGGTAGCGTACAGACTAAATTTCTGTTGACTGTTACCCTGATTTGCTCCCTATCCACATTTTCGGCTCAGGATTTTGTTGATTCAGGAGCAGCTATTAATCTGATGGATTTTGACTTTGCCATACGTTGTGGGTTTCCCATGATACCCCTGCGGAAGTCTATTCCTTTACTGGGCATTGATTCTACCCCTTTGGCGGAGAATAAACCCCAGTTTTCTACTCAGGTGATAATGAGTGTTGAACCAGATCATCAGGAGAGCTGTAAATTTCTGGTGTTGCATAATCTGCATGACATTATTGTACTGGGTTTCCCTTGGTTACAGACTCATAATCCTGTTTTGGATTGGAAATCTGTGTCTGTGACCAGTTGGGGCAGCCAATGTGTTAATACTGACACTCCTGTTTTTTCTGCCTCTCCCCAGTCTCAGGATGTCCCTGATATTTTGACTGATTTTTCTGATGTGTTTGGTGAAAGTAAGTCTGCATCCTTACCTCCTCACAGGAGCTATGATTGCGCTATTGAGTTAGTGCCTGGTGGTAAATTTCCTAAAGGTCGCCTTTTTAATTTATCTGTACCTGAACACGATGCTATGCGATCTTATATCAAGGAGTCTTTGGAGAATGGTCATATCAGACCATCCTCTTCACCCTTGGGCGCCGTTTTTTTCTTTGTGGCAAAAAAGGATGGTTCTTTGAGGCCGTGTATTGATTATCGCCTCCTGAATAAGATCACTGTGAAATATCATATATCCGTTACCCTTGATTTCTGACCTATTTTCCAGTGTGAAAAGTGCGAGTTAGTTTACCAAGCTTGAGGGCGTATAACCTTATTCGAATTAAGCACGGGGATGAATGGAAGACGGCGTTTAATACCCCAGAGGGGCATTTTGAGTACCTAGTGATGCCTTTTGGGCTTACTAATGCCCCTTCCATCTTCCAATCCTTCATGAATGATATTTTCAAGGATTTTGTGGATTAATTTCTGATCATTTATTTGGATGATATCTTGATTTTTTCCAACGACTGGGACTCTCATGTGAAACATGTTCGGACTGTGTTTCAGATTTTGAGAGAGAATGCACTGTATGTGAAGGGATCTAAGTGTCTTTTTGGCGTACATAAGGTCTCATTTCTGGGATTCATTTTGTCTCCGTCTGTTATTGAAATGGACCCGGTCAAGGTTCAGGCAATCTGTGATTGGGTTCAACCTACTTAATTGAAGGCTCTTCAGAGATTTTTAGGTTTTGCCAATTTTTGTCGTAAATTTATTGGTAATTTCTCTGGTATTGTTAAACCATTAACTGATTTGACCAAAAAGGGTTCCAATGTGGTGAATTGGCTTCCTGAGGCAGTTTCTGCGTTTCTGGAACTTAAGCAGAGATTCATTTCTGCTCCTGTTCTATGGCAGCCTGATGTTTCCCTGCCGTTTCAGGTGGAGATTGATGCCTCTGAGATTGGGGCAGGTGCCGTTTTGTCCCAAAGGGATCCAGAGACCTGTAAGAGTAACCTTTGTGCCTTTTCTCTCGAAAATTTTCTCCAACTGAACGTAATTATGACGTGGGTAATCGGGAGTTCTTGGCCATGAAGTGGGCCTTTGAAGAGTGGGGACATTGGCTGGAAGGAGCCAAACATCAGGTGGTGGTCCTCACAGACCGCAAGAACCTGGTTTATGTCGAATCAGCCAAGCGACTTAATCCTAGACAGGCCAAGTGGGCCTTGTTTTTCACACGTTTTAATTTTGAGGTTTCTTTTCTTCCGGGCACTAAAAATGTTAAGGCGGATGCCCTCTCGAGGAGTTATCTGATCCTGCTGTTATTTTGAAAGAGGGAATAGTTCTTTCCGCCATCTCGCCCAATTTGAGACTGGCTCTGGAGGGGTGTCAGGAGGATAAATCTGAGTGCTGCCCTTTTGGGAAATTGTTTGTCCCAGACCAGTGGAAGAAGAGTGTGATGTCTGAGATTTATTGTTCCGCTTTGGCTGGTCATCCCGGGATTTTTGGTACCAGAGACTTGGTGAGTTGGTTCTTTTGGTGGCCTACTTTGTCTCGTGACGTCAGGGAATTTGTGCAGTCCTGCGGGACTTGCTCTCGCTCCAAGCTTTGCTCTCGCTCTAGTGGTTTGTTGATGCCATTGCCTGTGCCCAAGAGACCATGGACCCATATTTCTATGGATTTTATTTCCGACCTCCCTGTTTCTCAGAGAATGACCGTTATCTGGGTAATCTGTGATAGGTTTTCCAAGATGATACATCTTGTGCCATTACCTAAGTTGCCTTCCTCCTCCGAATTGGTGCCTTTGGTCTTTCAGCACGTGGTTCGGTTACATGTCTTTCGGAGAACATTGTGTCTGACAGAGGAGTCCAGTTTGTTTCCAGATTTTGGAGGACATTTTGTTCTAAACTTGGTGTTCAGTTATCTTTCTCCTCTGCTTTTCATCCTCAGACCAATGGACAAACCGAGAGAACAAACCAGACCTTGGAGACTTATTTGAGATGTTTTGTGTCTGCTGATCAAGATGACTAGGTCTTTTTTTTGCCTATGGCTGAGTTTGCTCTTAATAATAAGGCTAGGTCTGCCACCTTGATGTCTCCATTTTTCTGCAATTCTGGGTTTCACCCTAAATTTTCTTCAGGACAGGCGGAGGCTTCTGTCTGTCCGGGGGTTGACTCTATTGTGGAGCGTATGCAGCAGATTTGGGACCAGGTAGTGGAGAGGTTGTCTCTCTCTCAAGAGAAGGCCCAGCTGTTTGCCAACCGGCATAGGACTGATGGTCCTCGTTTTTAAGTGGGGTACTTGGTTTGGTTGTCCTCAAGAAATATCCCTATGAAGGTTGCTTCCACAAAATTTAAGCCAAGGTTCATTGGACCTTATAAGATCATGGAAATTATATCCGGTTTCCTTCCGTTTGCTTCTTCCAGGGATATTTAAGATCAATACCGTGTTCCACAAGTCCTTATTGAAGAGGTTTGTCGAGCCAGTGGTTCCTATGGCTGCGCCTCCCGACCCTGTTTTGGTTGAGGGCAATCTGGAGTATGTGGTTGAGAAAATATTGGATTCTCTTTTTGCTAGATAGAAACTCCAGTATTTGGTTAAGTGAAGAGGTTATTGTCAGGAGGACAATTCTTGGGTGTTTGCTTTGGACATTCATGCTGGGAGACTGATCCGTGCCTATCATCGAGCTCATCCTGATCGTGGTGGTTGCGCAGGTGAGGGTTCGGTGACCTCTCCTCAAGGGGGGGATACTCAGGGTTGAATACTCTGGAGGTGACTTCGGAGCTGGGGCTCCCTCCAGTGGTTGCTGAGGGTAATGAACTAATTGCTGAATGGCCTTCAGCTGGCTCTGAATGGTCTGATATAAGTGTCCTGAGTTCCCATCAGCCTTGCCGGTAATCAATTGTTCCTCCTGGTTTTGCTTGGAGCTCAGCTTGCATTCCTGCTCTCTTTCAGATAAGTGATTTGCTGGGTTTTTTTTCCTCTGGTTGGATTTTCCTTGCCTGTTTTGCTGCTTGCAGGGGTCTTCAGCTTGGTCCCCTTTTGGGGTCTGGCGCTGCAATTGTGCTCATTTTGTATTTGCACTTTTGCTCTGTTCCTTTGTCACTTTTTTGCTGAATTGCTGTGTGTTACACCAGAGATCTGATTTAGGTGGTAGAGATCGTGTGATCGCAGGTTTTTTGTTAATCTGAAGTGTTGGTATTTTTGTCAGGGTTTTGTTGGGTTGCAGTCAGAATTCTTTCCTATACTTTTCTATCAAGACAGATGGGGCCCCAGCGTTTGCTCATTCTATTTTCTGTCTGTGTCCGTATTTTCTTCTTGTCTAACCACCATTACATGTTTGGGGGCTTGCTATTTCTTTGGGGGATCTGTTATGTTTTGGTAGCTGAGGAGAGTAAGCAAAAACGGCAATACACCAGAGAGGCTGGAACCTATTGGATTGCAGTAACCTGAACTAACCATACAACTAGAGATAGCCGTGGAGCATTCCTACGTTGATCCTAGATGCCTCGTCACAGCCTGAGAGATAACTACACCTAAAGGCAGAAAGATGAAAGCTATTTGCCCTGGAGCAGATCCCCAAAGAAAATAGGAAGCCCCCAAACATGTAATGGCGGTTAGACAAGAAGAAACACGGACACAGACAGAAAATAGAATGAGCAAACGCTGGGGCCCAATCTGTCTAGACAGAAAAGTACAGGAAAGGATACTCACTGCAATCCAAAAAAAAACCTAAAAAATACCAACTCTACTGATTGCAAAAACACCTGAGATCACACAACCTCTACCACCTAAATCAGTTCTCTGGTGTAACAAATTTAAGCCGCAGCCACTGAAAAAACAGGAAAAAGCAAATGAACAAACAACAGTGGCTCCAGATAAACTGAGAGGAGCACAAGCCCCCCGGAGGGACCTGGCTGACCTCCACAGAAGTGCAGGGAACAATGCAAAAGGCAAGCACAAAAATAAAAGCAGAAAATATCTTATCTGATAGCAGAAGATGCAGGCAAGACTCAGCAAGCTTCCAAATGAACCAGGAACCACAATTGAGACAAGAACAATTGATCACCGTCAACCATCATGGGAGGGAACCTCCCTTATATCAGATCAGTCTGTGATCCCAGATTGCCACTCCTCGCTGAAAGGTTCAGTACTGTCAGTAACCACCAGAGGGAGCCTCTGCTCAGAAATCATTTTTAGCACATTCATAACAGGGTTCTGCTCCGGGCAGATAGCTTTCATCTTTCTGCCATTAGGTGTATTTATCTCTCCGGCTGTGACGAGGCGTCTAGGATCACCGTAGGTATGCTCCACGACTACTTCTAGTGTGGCGGTTAGTTTAGAGTACTGCAGTCCAATAGTTTCCAGCCTCCCTGGTGTATTACTACTTTTGCTATGTTTGCAATTTCTCCTCAGCTACCGAAACATAAGAGTGTGCACATTATTGCATTTCTTGTTCTCTTTTTTTGCATACTTTGCCTTACTTCATGATGTCATACCCTATCCTTACTATATAATATAGTAGTGTATACATTCCCTTTGTTGAGAAGATGAGATGCGGCTGGGCTGTGTAGGATCACCCAGTATAGTTTCTTGCTCTATCTCAACTTGCTCTGCAAACAAAGCTTCCTCTTTACTTTTGAGCAGTGAGAATTTCAGTAGTTGCTGCTGAAAAAACTTTGCAGGATTAGCATGACAGAAAAATTTGCCCATCTCAGATGGACTTGTTACACTGCAGTAGTAATATAGCAATACTATTGCAACCAACCAAGTCTGGCTGTATGGTTTTATATAAAAAAAAACTGACCGGCACATCCAAACATAGATCCAGTGTGAACAGGTGCTAAAACCTAGAGTCACCAACTCATACACATTCAAGAAAAAAAGGTAGCACACTGTAGCGCCATAGCTTGCAGACACAAAATATGAAAAAATATGAAAAATTAATTGCATCACTGCCTTAGAAATATGAAAAATTGAAAAGTCTTAGCGCATAAAAAGGCCAATTTATGTGTACCTGGAAGTCACGTTAAGGCTCTTCTCGTTTTCCAGGTCCTAACTATGCCAATCCTCACTTAGAAATGTCTGTCTGCATGGGAACATATGAATCCTCTCTTTAGACTAAAATCTACATCTCTGTGGAGGGGTAATGAACCTGGTATAATTAAAACGCCTGTGACCACCAGGTGGAGTGCTCAGGTAGAAGGTAAATGAATACATATCAAAAAACTGACCGGCACATCCAAACATAGATCCAGTGTGAACAGGTACTAAAACCTAGAGTCACCAACTCATACACATTCAAGAAAAAAAGGTAGCACACTGTAGCGCCATAGCTTGCGGACACAAAATATGAAAAAATATGAAAATTATGAAAAATGAATTGCATCACTGCCTTAGAAGCAAAAAGAATATTTTTAGTCCTGAGAAAGGCTTTTGGTATGAGTTGCAGCAGAAAGGACATGCAATTAACTCTATCCTGTTATACACTATCCCTTCAGCACAATCTCTCCCTAAGAGCTGCTAATAACAGTATGAATATTGATTATAGCTATCCCTAATAAAGGCTGTTGTTGCAGATGAACAAAATATTAATGGTGTCTAATCCCTGCCTATATGCAGCTAAAAATCTGTACCTAGTCTGTCCCAGAGTGTGCCTGCTCTGCCTGTTTCCATTGGTACACTATGCAGAGCATGGCGTCCTGGGTCTTATATGATGACGCTATGTGGCCAGCCAGTCATAGTAATGCCACTACCAAAATGGCTACAGCATTATAGTGACTGGCAGGTAATCACTGCATGTTTATTGGCTAACAAGGGCCAAACATGCAGGACGGAGACTTATGCTCGAATTCAAGCTCTCAAAAAATACTTACCAAGTAACGAGCATCTCAAGCACATTCATGCTCGAGTTAAAAGCAGTGACTATCACGCTTGCTCATCACTTCTCACTACTGATATTATTAGTGACACAATCTGGGACTGGGTCCCATGTCTAGTCAGCATGGGGAGAAAGACACAAAGGACTGTCTCTTTACTTAGTTTGATGTTTGGACAAATTAAACTTGTGTCACAATGTCACAGATCATAATGTATTACTGTGTAGGAATATGCCAATACTTTCTGGCATAAACAAATCTGGTAAACTTTATAAACTAGAAACAAATGTGATAAAAAAAAATTAATAACTGTTTAAATATTTCACTCTATATTTGCTTTTCCTTAAAAGTGTTATAAAAATTACACACTCATTTTTTTAAAAAAAAAACATACTGTAAAAATTCACAATTTTTCCAGCATAAAACAAGGCTACATAAAGCCTGGTGAAGAAAAGGGAAAGGAAAAAGCTAAAAGGGCTAGTCATAGAAGTCCAAACACACCTGGTTCTTGAGGGGTTTATTTATGCAGACCACCTAAACTATATTGTAAATAACTTTACTTGTTATTGCTAAATATTTTATTAGTATTAGTTATCAATATTAAAAGCTTCTAATTGCATTTTAATTTACCTTTTTGGTCCATTCAACTATATTGTGTTCAGTAAACATATCAAAGGTATCATTGAAAAGAGAGCGTAGTTTTTCCTGGACCAAAGAGATTGTGATTTTTGAAATGGGAAGCTGTGAAACCTGAGCAATGACATCAGCTACTCTTCCAGATCCCTCTACGATGACACATGGCGTGTTGTTGCTGATGGCATTGTAGATAGTCTGAGTGAACACAATAGACATTAAATTCATATTAGCATTTAACTTGTAATGCCACTTACACATATATTTTCTCAAAGCAATAAAACTAAAATTGCACATGCTTTTCTGAAACTTACATCAAGTGTGCCAGGTCCCCCTCTAAAACCACGCAGACTATTGGGATCTTAATAGCCACTCCTTACATTAGATAAGAAAGATAAGAAAATTAGATAAGCAATTAAAAATTTGAGCCTAAGGGCTCAATCAAACGTTCAAGAATCTCGGTCAGATCATGGACCACAATACATGGACTGACCATGGGTCTCCTGACCTGAGTATAGCAGCATCATAGAAATATATGAAGTTGCACTAACTAAGGGCAAGTAATGACAAACACTCTGATTTTAGCTTTTTTCTTACTTATGTGCTCATTTTAAGTAGGTTTGGAGAACTTACTGTTTTTAATCTATGCTTGAGGTGCTAATTCTTGTTTTTTTCCTATCATTGTGTTTCCATACCCACACCCATGTTGATTCAAAAGTTAAAAAATCATCTTAATTTTCTTTTACCTCCTTTCTCTTTAGTTTGTTCTGAAATAAATTTCTCCAGCTTGGCCCTTAAAAGAATTTCAACACCATATTTGCCATTTGTTCCATCATCAACAAGAATAAAGTGGGAATGATTATTATCTAAGCAGGAAAGACCTCCTTGGTTTTCTTCATCTATGTGGTACTTAGCAGGAAATGATCCCTGGAAAACAGCAAACACATGATGTGTGAAAAAAACAAGTAAAAAGTAAAAAATGTAACATGTCAAACACACTACAAATAAACACATATACTGTGCATATACAGTGGCTGGCAAAAGTATTCACTCCCTTGACTTTTTGCCTATTTTGTTACATTACAACCTATGTTTAAATATTTTTGTAATCTGATTTGTGTGTAATACATCAGCACTAATATTGCTAATATTGTAAGTTGGTGTAGTGAATTTAAAAAAATATAGGCATAAATTTATGGGATGAAATGATTAAAAATTGACATGTGCATATGTATTCACCCCTTCTGCTATGAAGCCCTTAAAAATTCATGCTGAAAGCAATTACCTTCATAAATCACAAGTGAAAGGAAGTCTACCAGTGTGTAATCTAAGTGTCACATGGTTTGTCAGTATACACACACTTTTTCTGAAATCCAAAGAGATGCAACACCATTAATCAAGAGGCACCACTAACGAATCAACACCATGAAGACCATGGAGATCTCTAAACAAATCAGGGACAAGAGAGGGCCACCCACAAAAACTCTCAGCCCTGGCAAGGATGGCATTAATCAGAGAGACCAAGGGAAACCTTGAAGGAGCTGCAGAATTCCCAAAAAGAGACTGAAATATCTGCCCGAATTACCACAATAAGCCATAGTGATGGCCTTTATGGAAAATTGGGCAGAAAAAAGCCTTTACTTACACACACAAAAATTGTAAGACGAGTTTTGAGTTTGTTAAAAGACATGTGGGAGACAGTCCAAATGTATGAAGGAAGGTGCTGTGTTTAGATGAGAACAAAAGGTAAGCGATATAACTGATTTCAAACCAACACAGTTCAAAACTCCAATAACACCATCTCCACTGTAAAACATGGTGGCAATATCACGCTGTGGGGCTGTTTTTTGACAGCAGGGACAGGGAAAATGGTCCAAGTCAAGGGTAAGATGGATGTTGCAAAATACAGGGTGTGGAGACACAGGGGTAAGCAGGTGCCTTAGTCAGCTAGCTGAAACCGCATGGACAAGGAATCATCCCACCGAACGCCAGCTCTCCTTCTACGTGAGTGTAATGCTACTCAGATATCACAGGGTGAAGGTAAAACAGTGTGGCAATACTTTATTGAACCACAAAATAGGCAGATAGCATGTAGAGCAGTCCCAGCACAATATTCAAGAAAGTGTAAAATTAGTCTCACCCTTCCGCTGACTCACCAAAATAAAACAGCAGTGACTTCAGAGCTTCCAGGGCCAACTACGCCACTTGTGGCATTCACATAGAGGAGGTAACGACAAGCTTAGGAAGATGACAGTCCATTGAGGCACAAGGCCAGTTGACCGGAGGGTCACAACCCGGCTTCTCCGAACATCTCCATGTAGTCAGGTGACCGGTTGGTTCCATTCCTGGCTTTCCCAAATGTATCCATGGGGCTCAGGTGACCAGTGGGCCCAAATCCTGACTACATAAACGTATCCATGGTTCAGTGATGGTCAAACGAGCAGATCTGTATTCTTTCATCCGGGGTCATGGTCCCCTAAACTGACATACTGTAGAATGTCAAATCTAGATCACTCATGATAGAGACATGATGTCTTGGCTGCTGTCTTGTAAATAGTCTCTGGTTCTTTGGATCCCTGGATCTTTTGGCTGTCTGTTATGATTTGGTAGCTGAGGAGAGCAGGCAAAAACGGCAATACACCAGAGAGGTTGGAATCTACTGGATTGCAGTACCCTGACTAACCACCACAACTAAAGGCAGCCGTGGAGCGTTCCTACGTTGGTCCTAGACGCCTCGTCACAGCCTGAGAGGTTAACTACACCTAAAGATAGAAAGAGGAAAGCTATGTGCCCTGGAGCAGATCCCCAAAGAACATAGGAAGCCCCCAAACATGTAATGGCGGTTAGACAAGAGGAAATACAGACACAGACAGAAAATAGTAAGAGCAAACGTTGGGGCCCAATCTGCCTAGAAAGAAAAAGGATAGGAAGGACACTTACTGCAATCCAAAAAAAACCCTAAAAAATACCAACTCTACTAATTGCAAAAACACCTGAGATCACACGACCTCTACCACCTAAATTAGTTCTCTGGTGTAACAAAACTAAGCCGCAGCCACTGAAAAAACTGGAAAAGGCAAATGAACAAATAATAGCGGCTCAGATAAACTGAGAGGAGCACAAGCCCCGGAGGGGACCTGGCTGACCTCCACAGAAGTGCAGGGAACAATGCAAAAATCAAGCACAAAAATAAAAACAGAAAATATCTTATCTGAGAGCAAGAGAAGAGGCAAGACTCAGCAAGCTTCCAAGTGAACCAGGAACCACAGTTGAGACAAGAACAATTGATCACCGGCAACCATGATGGGAGGGAACCTCCCTTATATAAGACCAGTCTGTAACTCCTGATTGCCAATCCTCATTGAATGGTTCAGTACTGTTTGCAACCACCAGAGGGAGCTTCTGCTCAGAATTCATTTCTAACACATTCACAACAGCTGTCTGTATGTTTGGATAACCTCTCATATATGCCCTATTCAAACCTGTTCTTCAAGCCATCATTCACAGGTAAAGGGGACGAATATTGATGAGATTAACTAAATTTTTTTGATTATTTAATTTATTTGCATAGTTTTTCCTTCTCTGTTTTGCAAGTCATCAAACTATCTTTCCTGGACAATGTGTAATCAACATATCAGAAAATATCATTGTTCAGTGACCCTGCATCCCTGTTTTGCTAAGATAATAGTAAAATAAACTGTACAAGTGTAACGGGTCTGGTAGGTGAAACCACTGAGCTTTATTATACAAGACAGTATACTTGTAAGAGAGCAGGTGGCGCCCGGGGAATACGGACAGGAATTCACGGGAAGTGACCAGGGCAGTCTCTGGGTAGGCAGGTTGTCACGACAAGTGACCAGGGCAGTCTCTGGGTAGGCAGGTTGTCACGGCAAGTGACCAGGGCAGTCTCTGGGTAGGCAGGTTGTCACGGCAAGTGACCAGGGCAGTCTCTGGGCAGGCTGGTTGTCACGGCAAGTGACCAGGGCAGTCTCTGGGCAGGCAGGTTGTCACAGCAAGTGACCAGGGCAGTCTCTGGGCAGGCAGGTTGTCACGGCAAGTGACCAGGGCAGTCTCTGGGCAGGCAGGTTGTCACAGCAAGTGACCAGGGCAGTCTCTGGACAGGCAGGTTGTCACAGCAAGTGACCAGGACAGTTTCTGAATAGACAGGCTTATACAACCTGAGATGTTGGAGCCTCCTGGTAGGCTGCAGTCCGATGGCAGATGATTGCTCCCAAGTGAGCAGGCAGGAGTCTCTGGAGTAGCCGGTGATCACTGCTGGAGATGTCCGAACCTTCGGATAAAGCTGCAGTCGGATGGCAGATGATCGCTCCCAAGTGAGCAGGCAAGAGTCTCTGGAGTAGCCGGTGATCACTGCTGATGAAGTCCGAACCTTCGGATAGAGCTGCAGTCGGATGGCAGATGATCGCTCCCAAGTGAGCAGGCAAGAGTCTCTGTAATAGCCGGGGATCACTGCAGGTGATGTCCGAACCTCCGGGGAGGGCTGCAGTCAGATGGCAGACAGCGAACAGACAGGCAACAGGCAGGCAACTGGAAACAGGAGCTGAGGGCTGAAGCAGAGTTATACAGCGCAAGAACAACATTGCTCGGGCACCTCCATTAAGGAGGAGGTACTTTATATAGGGAGGAGTCCTCCGGCATTGGCCGGGGACTTTTTGAAAAATGCGCGCGGCTCCTTTAAGAGCGGGGGAGGGCGCGGGGCGCGCGCCCTAAGTCCAGCAGCCGGAAAGGAGCGCGCGGCCCCAGCAGGACGGAAAGAGGACGCCGAGGACGCTGGAGGCGCCGAGGACGCCGGGGGCACTGAGGACGCAGAGCGCTGGTAAGGGGAACGGCGTCCCTGCCTGGCAGAGGGCAGGGACGCCGACGCTACAAAGAAAACTTCTACAAGAAAAGTAAACATTTCAGACTCTTGACCAACAAGAAAGAAACACATAAGTTCAAAAGTTAACATGCAGATAACAGTCTATTCCTCCTGGAATACAGAAAATAGACTTCTGGTAAATTAAGATAAAATGCTGTCTTGTCACACAGGTATATCATTGAGAAAACCTGTTTCGGTCTATCAGTGATTTGAGACAGGGACAGAAGTTCATCTTCCAACCAATGACTTAAAACATACTGATTGAGCAACACTTGAGAGATTTTAGGGAAATTTGTAAATGTTTTGGAGTGACCGAGTCAAAGCTCAGACTGTTATGTTTCGGTAGCTGAGGAGAGATTGCAAAAATAGCCAAAAAGCAATACACCAGAGAGGCAGGAAACTATTGGATTGCAGGACCCTAAACTAACCGCCACACTAGAAGTAGCCGTGGAGCGTACCTACGGTGATCCTAGACGCCTCAACACAGCCGGAGAGATAGCTACACCTAAAGGCAGAAAGATGAATGCTATCTGCCCCGTAACAGATTCCCCAAAGAAATAGGAAGCCCCCAAACATGTAATGGCGGTTAGACCAGAAGAAAATACGAACACAGACAGAAAATAGAATGAGCAAATGCTGGGGCCCAATCTGTCTAGATAGAAAAGTATAGGAAAGAATTCTGACTGCAACCCAAAAAAAAAACCTGACAAAAATACCAACACGTCTGATTAACAAAAAACCTGAGATCACACGATCTCTACCACCTAAATCAGATCTCTGGTGTAACACACAGCAATTCAGCAAATAAAAAGTGACATAGGAACAGAGCAAAAGTGCCAACACAAACTGAGCACAATTGCAGAGCCAAAAGGGGACCAGGCTGAAGTCTACTGCTAAGCAGCAAACCAGCAAGAAAATCCAACCAGAGGAAAAAAAACAGCAAATCACTTATCTGAATGAGAGCAGGAATGCAAGCTGAGGTCCAAGCAAGATGTTGAAGAACAATTGATTACCGACAAGGCTGAAGGGAGTTCAGGTCACATAATCAGACCATTCAGAGCCAGCTGAAGGCCATTCAGCAATTAGTTCATTACCCTCAGCAACCACCGGAGGGAGCCCCAGCTCAGAAGTCACCTCCAGAGTATTCACAACACCAGACCTTAATCCAATTAAGAATCTATGGTCAAACTTGAAGATTGCTGTTCAACAGAGGAAATCATCTAACTTGAATGAGCTGGGGCAGTTTAGCCTTGAGGAAAGAGCAAAAAAACAAAGAAGCAAGATGTGGAAAGCTATTTGCAGCTATAATTGCTGCAAAAAGGAGGCTCTTCAAAGTATTGACTCTAGAGGGGTGAATAGTTATGCACATTGAAGTTTTCAGTAATTTTGTCCTATTTGTTGTTTGCTTTACAATGAAAAAAAAACACAAATGTTCACAGTTGTAGACATGTTATTTCCATGAACTGATGTAAACCCTCCAAAAAACCCAGTGAAATTCCAGGTTGTCAGGTAGCAAAATGCAAAAAATACCAAGGGGGTAGAATACTTTCACAAGCCAGTAAATATATATATATACAGTACAGCCCAAAAGTTTGGACACAACTTCTCATTTAAAGATTTTTCTCTACTTTCATGACTATGAAAATTGTACATTCACACTGAAGGCATCAAAACTATGAATTAACACATGTGGAATTATATACTTAACAAAAAAGTGTGAAACAACTGAAAATATGTCTTATATTCTAGGTTCTTCAAAGTAGCCACCTTTTGCTTTGATGACTGCTTTGCACACTCTTGGCATTCTCTTGATCATCTTCAAGAGGTAGTTACTGGAAATTGTCTTCCAACAATCTTGAAGGAGTTCCCAGAGATGCTTAGCACTTGTTGGCCCTTTTGCCTTCACTCTGCGGTCCAGCTCACCCCAAACCGTCTCGATTGGGTTCATGATCTGGTGACTGTGGAGGCCAGGTCATCTGGCGTAGCACCCCATCACTCTCCTTCTTGGTCAAATAGCCTTTACACAGCCTGGAGGTGTGTTTCGGGTCATTGTCCTGTTGAAAAATAAATGATGGTCCAACTAAACGCAAACCAGATGGAAGAGCATGCCGCTGCAAGATGCTGTGGTAGCCATGCTGCTTCAGTATGCCTTCAATTATGAATAAATCCCCAACAGTGTCACCAGCAAAGCACCCCCACACGATCACACCTCCTCCTCCATGCTTCACGGTGAGAACCAGGCATTCAGAGTACATCCGTTCACCTTTTCTGTGTCACACAAAGACACGGTGGTTGGAACCAAAGATCTCAAATTTGGTGTGACGTTACTGGCGATACAGGACTGGAAGTCAGTGGCCGGAGCAGAAGTGTGCAGATGACCAGACTGTGGAAAGGCTTCTGGAGGTGCAGAATATGGCGGTGGTAGTTCACTATGTCAGCAGATGCCGGAGCCCGCCCGAGCACGGGCCGGCCGAGATCACACACAAGCACCAGGTCCGTTTAGGTGATAGTAGTTCGAGGTAGGAACAGCAGGGTTTCCACAAGAGACAGGAAGGCGCCAGCAGAACACCTTCCAGATCAGGAGCTCAGATAATTTTTTTTTTTTTTTCTCCCTCAGAAGGGAAGTTCCACAGTCAGATAACCAAAACTATAAGGAACTCGACTCCCAAACAGCGTGTACACTTACATAATGCAGCAGCTGTTCCCATCATCATCGGAAAACCAACTTTATTTACAAGCACAAAAAAAAACACAAAACTAAGACACATTAACAAGGTGTTTCCACTTTTTAACTTTCCAAATTCCCTCTGCGTCCTCCTCCCCCTCTTTCTCTTATCACACACAAAACAAAAATACAATTTTCCCAAAACAATTTTTAAACAATTTTTAACCTCAATCTCCTTCCTCTTAAACACATACACGTTCCTCACATCCCACAACACCTCTTTTATACATTGTAAGGTTTTCCTCACTCGGCTGCTTCAGAGGTAATTCAGGAGACACTTTCTTATGCAAAAAGTCTTTAGGTTTATTGCATCATAAACCATATGGTAACATACAATACACTCTTCAATGCTTCAGCTCCTGCCTGGAGCCTCGCTCTTCAGTCACAGAGACCTCTCTGTAATGTCCTGCCTTGGACACATGGAAGCCTGTCCACACTGGCAGACTCCAACACACTCTCTCACAGGTGCAAAACACACTCCATTACATAGGTGTAACTCCACCCACAGGTGAGGTCAGGAATCACATGGTTATGTCATATGGTCATGACCTCACCACAGGTCCTTCAGCTACACCATTACATGCAGGTTTTATCCCAGGTATTTAGACACAAGCCCCTTGGGTGGGTTTGTAGGTGACTGGACCCGCCCAGCTTTCCTAGTCACCTGGAAGCCTCCCAATATATAGTACAACTCAGCAGTAGATCTGCTGAACCAAAACATATCCAGGCTTCCATCACAGGGCCACCCACCTCTGTGATACATAACGTCCATCCATCACATGCCTCCATGCATATCCCGAGGGCCATACACAGTGCCCCCTAGCTGCATCAGGGGTCATTACACCACATACCTCCCCCCTCTGTTCAAACTTGTGGGGTTGAACACTTTTTACCCGACCAGAGATCCTTCTCGGTCGTCTCTGCCAGTCAAACCG
Organism: Oophaga sylvatica; assembly: GCA_033576555.1. NCBI lineage: Eukaryota > Metazoa > Chordata > Amphibia > Anura > Dendrobatidae > Oophaga > Oophaga sylvatica. The sequence continues at coordinate 2,605,576 of JARQOD010000007.1, forward strand.
TCTCTCTAAGTCGGACCCTGCTACTAATCTCTTTGGTAGGCGTCTGTCCTCCGACTCTGTCACATCTGTTGCTGACGAGGCCCCCCTGTCAGACCACCCGCATCCCCAGCGGTCAGTACGGCATCGCAATTCACTTGCACCCATACGTCCTGTCTGGTCTGAGTCCTTTTTATTTCGTCCACTACAGGTTCTCCTGCTTAGGTCACTCATCACTGAGCTAACTGAGGCATCACTATTTCTACCTCTTCCATCAGGCGACCTATTTCCTGTATTATCTCCAGCTTGAGGACTTCTCGTCTTAAGCGAACCTCTTCGCCTCTCAATACCACGGGTTGAAGGTGGCGACCATCTTCTTTCCATTTCCCGTAGGTTTCTGTTGACCTGCTCCCTCTCAAGTCGTAGCTGCTCTACTTCTCTCAGGTACGACACATGATACTCCAGGAGCATCCGGATATTCCCAAGGCTCTCCCTGGATCCGACAACGAGGAACGGAACCATCCCGTCTTCACCCACGACCTGGACTTCGTCATCAGCCGGAATCCTGACTCTCGTCACACCGGACTTATTTACCATCTCCTGCATCACTTTCCCGAGTCTTCCGATGACTTTCTTCACCAGACCTCTGGGCACTTGAACGATGTCTTCCATCAAGCCAAGCTGATTTTGAGTCTTTCTTACTTGCTCCAGACTTCGAGTGGCTTCGTGATTTCTCAACAGGATCATTTGCTTTTGTGCGGAGACAATGTAGGTGCATGTCCCTCAGGATAGCCACCCGCTTCATCGTGACTTCCTTAGTCGACAGTATGACCAACTGTTTCATCTCTGGCACCCAGTTCACACTACATGCTTCTACCGCTTTTCTAAAGGCCTCATGCACATCCTCACTGGCACAAGCTTCTTGCATGTCTTCGGGTACCTCTATTATACACTTGAAAACCGATCCGTCACCTTCTTGGACAGACTGTTGGACCTCCTCGTCCTGAGCGTTAGTACGGTTTTCCAAGACCTCGATCTCCTTTGTGTGACCATCTGCATGGCACTTCTCCTCCTGGATTTCTTCTCCCGTAGATTTCTGGAGCTGGGCACTAGTCTCCTCCTCTATCTTGAGCTCTCGGAGAACTCTATCTCGCTCTTCTGCCAAGCAGCGACACTCCTGCTGATGTTTCTCTTGGGTCTCTCTGAGCACCTCCGTCTCTTTCCATAGAGCCTTGTTCATACTCTTACACGCTGACAGATGATTTCTGAGCTTAGAGACTTCCTTCTCCAGCTCCTCCACTTTGTGCTCAATCATTCGTCTCAGGACCCTTTCCTGCTCGACTGCCTCTTTCACTGTTTCTTTACACAGCTCTATCTCCTCATTAAGGACAGTCACCTGACCGGTACCTGACCCTGACTCTTCCTCATCATTTTGCTTCTTAGAGGATGTAGCCTGTCCCGCCTTTCCACGGCCCCTGCGGCGAGAGGAAGATCGGCCATTTTTACTCGGCTCCACGTTACTGCACTCGCTTTCCCTTGCAGTCGAGTCACAGTCTGCACAGGAGTCACTCTCGGGGCCCCTCCCGTTACCCTCTAACCGGGTGTCCGTTCTAGAGGTCTTAACTACCACATCATCATGGGTTCTGTTGTCATACATTTCAGAGTACATCATGTCAGTCAGTCGGGCAGACGCATCCTTTCCTCCTGTGTCACCGTCTGACTCATCAGTTTTGGGAGGTGTCACTATCCCAATGTCTGCCACCCCAACAGCAGAGAGGCCTCCCTTCTGCTGTAAAGGAACTCCCCTGTCATCGTGGAACAGCACGTCCCCACCTAGGCAGGTGTCAGACCCCTGCGCTAGAGCTAAACCGTTTCCCACGGTCACACGTCTCGTCACCTCCAAGTCCCTGAGTTGGTCTGACCCACACTTTCTTCTGGTCACCTGGGGCTCGGGACTATCGCTATTAGGGGTTACCTCCTTTTCACACTTCACCCGACAAGGAACCACTACAGCCGCCTGCTGTGATGGGGCTCCTTTAGGGTTATTCCGTCTCTCCTCTGAGCAACCCCACACTTCGTCAACCTCCCATGTACTTTCAAAAAATACAAAGTCTCGTTCCCCCTCGTAGGGGTACAATACGATCGGTAGTATACCGCCATCGTGATCCTCGACACTTGTGGACATCTCAAGCGTCACCCTATCTACCAAATAGTCCACAGTGAGCCCGTGGATGCAGCCCACCTGGACCTTTTTCTCGGTTAGACAGAGAACTAGCGGAGTTCCTTTCAGAGTCACCTGACTCTTTGAGTCCAACTGTCCAGAGACTCCTTCCCTATGTAACATTACAGTACATACCTGTGGGCTGTTATCAAACGGGAAGTCTATGCCACATGCGGAATACGTATAACACCCACACCGCTGTTTCTCAGATATGTCCACTGAGGAAACCGGTGCCACCCCTTTTTGGGACACCACCCCCTTGTGATTTGCCGCCCCCTTTTGGGACTCCGCCCCCTTCCGGCCACCATCCCAATTTTGGGTTGCCGCCCCCCTTTTGGGACTCCTCCCCCTCTAGGGACACCACCCAACACTGGGGTACACATCACGGCTCTTACAGGCCCCAGTCCGCACAGACCCTTATGTCTCTCAGGGCTGGTACCGTCACTTTAAGAGGTCACCCACTCTGGACCTGAAGTCCTTATGGTACCTCACCAGCTCCTGCTGGTACTGTCACCTTCTGCCAGCACCTCCGGCTACCGCGCACAAGCCGCTGCTGCCACTGCAGCTCTTGCCGTCCGTTCCTCCTCTGGTTCCTCATTCCCAGTCCTGGAACATGTGCTCCTTGGGCCGCTGCCAGCATTCCATCCACCAATTGTAAGGTTTTCCTCACTCGGCTGCTTCAGAGGTAATTCAGGAGACACTTTCTTATGCAAAAAGTCTTTAGGTTTATTGCATCATAAACCATATGGTAACATACAATACACTCTTCAATGCTTCAGCTCCTGCCTGGAGCCTCGCTCTTCAGTCACAGAGACCTCTCTGTAATGTCCTGCCTTGGACACATGGAAGCCTGTCCACACTGGCAGACTCCCACACATTCTCTCACAGGTGCAAAACACACTCCATTACATAGGTGTAACTCCACCCACAGGTGAGGTCAGGAATCACATGGTTATGCCACATGGTCATGACCTCACCACAGGTCCTTCAGCTACACCATTACATGCAGGTTTTATCCCAGGTATTTAGACACAAGCCCCTTGGGTGGGTTTGTAGGTGACTGGACCCGCCCAGCTCTCCTAGTCACCTGGAAGCCTCCCAATATATAGTACAACTCAGCAGTAGATCTGCTGAACCAAAACATATCCAGGCTTCCATCACAGGGCCACCCACCTCTGTGATACATAACGTCCATCCATCACATGCCTCCATGCATATCCCGAGGGCCATACACAGTGCCCCCTAGCTGCATCAGGGGTCATTACACCACAACATGCAAGCATCAACCACAACACTCTCTCCTTTTCTCCACACATACCCAACCCAAACATAAATAACTCAAACATCAAAAAATTCACATCACACAACTCCTTACACAACGGGCCCAAACCTGAAATCACATTTCTAGCATACTGACAATTCCAAAACAAATGCACCACACTCTCTCTCCCACCACATCCCCTCCTCGGACACATCTCACTCCTCACTAAACCCCGGTTTCTCTGGAACTCTCTCACCGGTAACACCTCATGCAATGACTGCCACACAATCTCGCTCTGTCTATTTGTCATATCATCCAAACGTACCTTCTTCCATACCTTCTGCACATCACTTCCTCTCACCATATTGATACCACATTCCATCTCTCTACACTCAATCATCCTATATACCGCTTTCTTCTTCTCTAACAACCTCACATCCACATCACACAGTTCATACTTCACCAAAAATTTGTAAACCCACACATACCACACAGGCACCTCAAAAGCCACTGGGCACCTTAGATCCCTTTCCCGCCACTTCAAACGGAACAGAAAACTTCCAAACAAATACCTGCACATACATGCACACTTCCCATCCATCCTAATCACATCCAATACAAACACCATAATATTCACGCCAAAAAATACATTCAAATTGGGGAATCCCAGCCCCCCCTTATCCATTCTCTTCATCACAACCTCTCTCCTTGCACGCTCCATACTTGAACGTCAAAAAAATACAAACAAAACCCTATTTAATCTTCTAACACACATATAACCTGGTGGAAAAACCACCGCAACATGCAAAAAAATTGGTAACACCACACTCTTAATAACTAAAATTTTACCAAAAAACGTCAGATCTGTCATCTTCCAAAAATTTAACTTGCGCTCGACTCTCTCTCTCACATCCACCCAACTTTCCTCTCCATCCAACTTCTCTGAAAATTTCACACCCAGCACCTTTATCGGTCCACTCACCACATTCACCCCAATATCATTGCTCAGAGTCCTCCCACCAAAAATCTTACATTCAGTTTTCTCCCAATTCACTTTAAACGCAGACGCTCCACAAAAAACGGATACCAACAACTTCACACGACGCACCGAACACTCTGAATCACACAATACACACACATCATCCATGTAGCCATTCACCTTCCACTCCCTCCTCTACGCCCCCGGCACTTGCACACCCCGAATCACCTTATCTTTCCTCAACATACACAACAACGGCTCAATCGCGCAAATGAACACGACAGGGGACAATGGGCACCCCTGCCATACACCGGAAAACACATTCACTCTCCTCCCTACATTCCCATTCAACAAAACACAACTATAAATATTTTTATACAAACTTCTCACTCTCTCAACAAACTCAGCCGGAAAACCCATCTTCACCAACACTCTAAACAGAAAACCATGCGCCAACCTATCATACGCCTTCTCAAAATCCAAACTCAACACATACACCCCCTTCTTACGGTTCAAACAGTCCCACAAACAATCTCTCAGCATACACACACCCTCATGTAACCGCCTTCTAGGCACCGCACAACACTGCTCCTGACCCACCACACTCCCAACCACATCACGCATCCTATTTGACAGAAGCTTCGCATAGATCTTATAATCACAATTAAGCAACGTGATCGGCCTCCAGTTTTTTAGATTTTTCAAATCACCTTTTTTTGGCAACAGCACAACCACTCCTGCACGCATACCATTCGCCACCTCTGCATTCGCCCACATATACTTACATACATCCACAAAATCCTTCCCAATCACATCCCACATCACACGATAAAATTCCACTGGGAGACCATCATCCCCCGGCGTTTTATTCAGCGCCATGCTACACACCACCTTCCATATTTCTTCACTCGTCACCTCCCCCATCAAACTCTCCCTTTCTGTCCCATTCAATCTATTTTCCAAAACACTCAGCACATCACTCTCCAACCCTTCATCCCTCCATTTCACTGCATACAGATCATCATAAAACTTTGCCACTTCCTCACATAAGTCCGCACCACTCACTTCATTTCCATCCACTCCATTCAAAACACTCATGCTCTGTTTTTTTCCAAAAACTTTCTTGAAAAAAAACCGCGAACACTTCTCATTCTTTTCCAAGTTCTCTATTTTAGCCCTATACACAATACTCCTCCCTCTGTCTCTCAAAAACTCGTTCACTTCTTTTTCACTCTCAACAAATCTTCACTCACATCCATCCCTCCCTCTCCTAGCTTACATTACACACTCAGTCTTGCATTCAACCCAGCAAACCTTTCTCTCTTAGCAGCTGCACACTTGTAACCAAGTTTTTTTAAAAAAACCTTGGTTTTCCATTTAACCCAATCCCACCATTCACACACATTACTGAATTCACTTCTGCTCTCACACCACTCCTTATAATGCCTCTCATACTCCTCTCTCACCTCCACCCCCTCCAGCAAACTCACATTCAGCTTCCATATACCTTTCCCAGTTACCTCCTCAGTATGCACATCCACTTCACACTTCATACACACATGATCTGAAAATGGCACACTCTCCTGTGCATAACTAACAGCAATCAGGTTTTTTGAAACAAAACAATAGTCCAGTCTAGACGCCACCCTCCCACTCTCAGAAAAAAACGTATTTAACAATGGAGTTACTTTACACTCCCTCTTAGTGTTGAGCGATACTGCTCGATATCTAAAAATATCGGATCGGAATGGTATCGCCGATATCACTAAATATCGTCGATATCCGATTCCGATACCGGAAGTCCCATGTAAGTCTATGGGAACAAAATATCGCAACTAAAAAAACACTTTCTTTCGTTGTAAACACAAAATATACACACATAGAATACATATATATATATATATATATATATATATATACATGTCATTGTGACATATATATATATATATATATAATATATACATATATTTATAGTTTATACACTTCTACATAGTAAAATAGACTCTGATTCAATTGCCGGGTAAAGCCGTGACATACCCCATAGAAGTCGACGGGCTCGGTGCCGAGTACCCCCAAAACCTCTGGCTCTGTGCGACTCAACTTGGGCGTCACGAACAGGATTCTGTAGCTCGCTATAAGCGAGTCCTGTATGCCTGAATTGAACTGGTTTTGTGCTTGAGAATTGCTAAAATCATCAGAGAATGTATTTGCCATTTTTCCGCCATATCTGCGTCACGACGAGGCACTGGTGAAGAAGAAGGGCGTGCTCTTTGTGGGTGAACACTCACTCAGTGGCGCGAAAACGATGGCCGACCACTCTAAATGTTACTGCAATGTAAGATCGTGCCCCACAGCTCTTGAGTTCCGCCTCCTCATCCTCCTCAGTGTGCGGAAACTAACACGAAGGTCCCGCCTCACTACACAAAAGAGGGGCCCTCTCCAGATGCTAATGACACATGTGACTTGGCAGAGATGGCTAATGGACACGAGCAGAAGTGTGAAGGGATGGAGCAGTCAGAGCTCTCCCCCCACGGAAGCGACCCGATCGCCACGGAACCACCGTTGGGCACCCGGCCTGGAAACCCTCCTACGCTGCAAGAAGCGGAGGATACCCTGAGAGACCTGGCCCGCACCGGGAGGAGGTCGCCAGGATGGAAGCCAGCTGGCGTGCCCTAAAACTAAACTTGGAGCGGCGCCAATCCCTCTTACCTGAAGTATCTGTACTGGAAGGTGAGGCACCCGTTCTAGTAGAGGAGTCCGTGCGGGCATCCCAGCCCTTGCAATGTGATCCGGTTGACGTTGTCGCAGTGGAGGCACCCGTTCCTGCAAAAAACGCTGCACCGGCAGCACCCCAGATCCCGCTGTCTGCCCCCGTCGCTGAGACAGAAGAAGCGACACCCGTCCTCATGGAGGAGGCCGCGCAGGCACCAGAGGTCTACCTGTCTGTACCGGAGCCCCGACTGTCATCTGTTCCAGAGCCGGCTGCTTCCTCCGCAGGTGAGCGCCGCCAGGACTGTCGGGCACCAGGAGAGCTGCCGCAAACCGGACATCGTAAGCTGCAGTTTGATGGTGGAGACATGGAGATGCTGGTGGAGGTGAATTACAACCGGCGTCAGGAGGAAGAGTGTAGACGTCGGGAGAGAGAAGCCGAGCGACAAAGGGAGCAGCGCGAATCCCAGAAGCTTCGCCAACGTCACATCGAGAAGGACCGGGCAGATAAGGACCGGATGAGAAAAGATAAAAGTACGGTGAGGGAGCCGCGGCGTAAGGGTGCAGTACGGAGCTTTAAATTGAAAGCTGGTTGGGGCTTCATCCAGGAGCCTGGACTTTATTTAGAAGTGTTTGTGACCCGGCGGGACGTGGAGACTCACCTCCCAGAAGGACACCCGGGGAGGGACCTGTTGCCAGGAGACTTGGTAACTTACACCCGACACTGGGGTTACAATGGATGGTATGCCCTAAATGTCACCAGGTGCGACCCCTGGTCCCCAGAGTGTCAGGAACCTGTGAGACCCTCGGAGCCTTCAGCCTCCCACATACAGGCCTCTGCACAAGTGCCCACCCCACGCCGTAAATCTCCCCAGCCTCCCTCAGTGGTCTCCTCAGCAGCCCCAGCTATGGACATGATAATGATAGCTGGCCCGTACCCGGCGCCTGTTAGGCCCCCTGGGGTTCGTTCAGTCCGGGACATAGGGCTCCAGACCCGGAGGGAGATGAAAGAGGTGGCCACACAGACACAGATAGCGGGTCACGACTTGACTGTACAGACCACACAACGTCATCAGGTCCTGGTGGTCCTTGGTGTCTCGGATGTTTGGCAAGCATCAGAAGAGTACCAGGTGGTACCTGGAACACCCCTGCCAAAGAATTATAAATAACCCGGACAGGGTCCCTGTATGTAAATAGTTAAATTGTTGATGTACCCGGACGGGTGAATGTTCATAAAAAAGTTTTTTAATTTAATAAAAAAACAACACAGTTTTCATTACTTTTATTACAGTCTCATCCTGCGACGCCATCGATCTCCTGTAAAAAAATGAAAAAAAAAAACAGCAGTATACCACCTGTCCGACGCAGTCCATAGTAACGAGTGTCCCACGACGATCCAGCTCTGCTACATCAGAATGACATCAGAGGCAGGCAGGCAGGCAGAGCCTGTCATCCCGGCGCAGCACAGCTGATTACCTGCTTCCCCGGCGGTGACGTCATCGGACTGGTTTACGGCCGGGATTACCCTGCAGTCACTGCAGTTATCGCGAAAAACTGCATGTGACCGCCAGGGAGAAGATAATGGCGGCCATCAAGCAGTCCAGGACGTGACCGCCGGAGATCTTCTGCCAGGTAAGTGCCGCTGACTCCTGACAGACCCGACCGACGGACACTCACAGTGACAGTGACAAATCCGATTCCGGTATCCGATATGACGAAACTATCGGTACTCGGAATCGAAAGCCCGATACAGCTAATATCGGCCGATACCCGATATTTGCAGTATCGTATCGCTCAACACTACTCCCTCTGCATATCCCTCAAACCAAAATCACTCACCATATCCATTAACTCTTTCCTTAACACATCCACATTCACCTTTCCCACATCAACATTCATATCACCCACAATCACAACAGGCACTCTACCTGGAATAAAAAACTTAATTTTTTCAAATAAGACTTTACGCTCCTGTTTTTCCACAGGAGCATACACATTAATAACACTAAAACGAATATTTCTAAACTCAAAATTTGCTAACACGCATTCTCAATCTCAATCACCATATAGTCACACAAACTCACATTACGCCCCTTCACCAAAAAACCAACACCGTCATTTCTATTACATGCACTCCCTGACCACACAGACGCACCATGAGGCCATTCACTCCCCTTCACACCATCCACAATCCCACACTCCTGTAAACAAAAAATTTCCGCATTTTGCGCTGCAAAAAAACTCAAAAATGGCCGCACGCAGCAACTTATTTTTAAAAACCCTCACATTTTGAGATATAATTCTAACACCCATACTAAACACAAAAAAAGCTTAAAAAAAACACTTGTCCAAAGAAGCCAAAAAAGGAAAAAAAATACAAAGACAACCTACAGATATAACTTGACACACATTACATAAAACACACAAAAAAAAAACAGATAGCCATTGCTTAAAGAGCAAAGCTATGTACACAAAAAAAACCCTACCTGGCTACTGGAAAAGTAAAACGTACTTAACCAGTACCGCCAGTGTCCTCCTCCACCATTTGTGCCGAGCAGCTTTCTGAGCCGCTGGCCTCCATATACTCCTCCACCCGTGCCTTTTTCTGCCCAGTCTTCCTCTGGGCCATTCCTTCTTCCACCACCTCAATGTCTCTGTTTTCCCCACCACCCTCCCTGTGACACTTTAACCCTCCTGAGTCCTCTTCCGAGGAGAAGGCACCAATATTTCTCGGATCAGACTCATGAACCAAAACCTCAGCCTCCTCCTCTGCCACAGATACATCGAAATCCATCAGGCATTCTGACCATGATTCAGCAACTGGGACTTCTTTTTTTACTTCTTTTTTAGGCCATGAACGCTCCTCTCGCCTTATGGCCTTCCAAAATTCCTTGTCCTCCTTTTCCTCCTGTTGCTTCTCCCTCCTTCTCTCAGCCTCCTTGTCCTCCTGCCGCTTCTCCCTCCGTCTCTCAGCAGGTGTGGGTGGCGCCCTCACAACGCTTTGCAGCGCGGCGACTTCGCTCTCCCTCCGCTTCTTCTCCTCCTCCCGCCTTTTAGCCTCCTCCTCTCTCTTCCTTTCTTCCTCCCGCCTCCGCTCCTCCTCACGTCTCTTTCTTTCCTCCTCCTCTCTAGTTGACCTCCTCGGCACACCAAACGGGCAGTCTCTATACAGGTGCTCTGAACTGCCACACCTGTCACATTCACGAGGCATCGGACACCTAGCCGCCACATGACCCTCTTGCTTGCAATTACGGCAAACCAACTCCTTGCTACACATGTTTAGCAGGTGCCCGAACTGAAAGCACCTCCTGCAGTATAGTGGCTGCACTTGGTATGACAGGAAGACCCTATGACCCGCCACTGAAAAGTTCGCTGGTGGGTGGGTGAAACCTCCCAAACAACCTGGGTCCTTCTTCAATTTCACCCGAAACACATACTTGCAGTTAAAAATGCCCAAGACATTTTTCTGCTTCTCCTCTCCCTTCAAGTATTCACAGTACCGCTCCAGGAACTGCTCCAGTAGTGCTACTTCTGTATAGGGGTTGTACACAGTCACAGTCACCACTTTTTCCATGAGCCCAAACAGGGGCTCCACCCGCACTCCCTCCAGGCAGGATCACCTTCATTACTTCTGAGCCATTCAAAGACGGTCAAACAGCATCCCTCATTCACAAAGGTTACATCATATGTACCTTGACTCCGGAATTCATTGACACTGTAGATATCCTGACGATGGGCTCCAGCCTTTCCCTCCAACAGGTCACGAACGACGTACACCAGGTTGTTTTTCTCACCACCTTCTACCACCACACGGATCATATTCTTTATGAACATCCTCAGTCCAGACTGCTGATATGGATACCGCAGTAGAAATTCAGCAGCACACTGCCAGCAAAGCCCCTGGATCACTCCAGTTTGCTTCACTCAGTTAGACTGAGCACCACAATATACTCAGCAACAGGAAGCTGCACTGGCCAGGTATATATAGCAGGTCCAATCAGACTTAATCAGGGTGAGAACAATCAGCAGGGCAGGTGATGATCTCTATCCAATCAGTCTCAATCAAGGCGGGGACAATCAGCATAGCAGGTGATGATCTCTATCCCAGACGAAGTTCATATGGTTTTCAGGCTGAAGTTATACAAGTTCCAAATAGCTCCACAGCAAAGGAACAGACCAGCAAGCAATGGCTCACAGGTTCTATGCCTGATGAAGAGACCTGAGTAGTCTCGAAAGCTTGCAATTTGTTACCATCTTTTCAGTTAGCCATTAAAAGGTATCAACCACTGAGGACTCTCAACTCTAAAAAAATTTTTTTAGGTTCAAATCCTGACATTTGGACTCATCAGACCAAAGCACAGATTTCCACTGGTCTAATGTCTAATGTCCATTCCTTGTGTTCTTTAGCTCAAACAAGTCTCTCCTGTTTGTTGCCTGTCCTTAGCAGTGGTTTCCTAGCAGCTATTTTACCATGTAGGCCTGCTGCACAAAGTCTCCTCTTAACAGTTGTTGAAGAGATGTGTCTGCTGCTAGAACTCTGTGTGGCATTGACCTTGTCTCTGAACTGAGCTGCTGTAAACCTGCGATTTCTGAGGCTGGTGACTCGGATAAACTTATCCTCTAAAGCAGAGGTGACTCTTGGTCTTCCTTTCCTGGGGTGGGTCTCATGTGAGCCAGTTTCTTTGTAGCGCTTGATGGTTTTTGCAACTGCACTTGGGGACATTTTTAAAGTTTTCTCAATTTTTCGGACTGACTGACTGACCTTAATTTCTTAAAGTAATGATGGCCACTCGTTTTTATTTACTTAGCTGCTTTTTTCTTGCCATAATACAAATTCTAACAGTCTATTCAGTAGGACTTTCAGCTGTGTATCCACCAGACTTCTGCACAACACAACTGATGGTCCCAACCCCATTTATAAGGCCAGAAATCCCACTTATTAAACCTGACAGGGCACACCTGTGAAACCATTCCCGGTGACTACCTCTTGAAGCTCATCAAGAGAATGCCAAGAGTGTGCAAAGCAACAGGACAATGACCCGAAACACACCTCCAGGCTGTGTAAAGGCTATTTGACCAAGAAGGAGAGTGATGGGGTGCTACGCCAGATGACCTGGCCTCCACAGTCACCAGACCTGAACCCAATCGAGATGGTTTGGGGTGAGCTGGACCGCAGAGTGAAGGCAAAAGGGCCAACAAGTGCTAAGCATCTCTGGGAACTCCTTCAAGATTGTTGGAAGACAATTTCCGGTAACTACCTCTTGAAGATGATCAAGAGAATGCCAAGAGTGTGCAAAGCAGTCATCAAAGCAAAAGGTGGCTACTTTGAAGAACCTAGAATATAAGACATCATTTCAGTTGTTACACACTTTTTTGTTAAGTATATAATTCCACATGTGTTAATTCATAGTTTTGATGCCTTCAGTGTGAATTTACAATTTTCATAGTCATGAAAATGCAGAAAAATCTTTAAATGAGAAAGTATGTCCAAACTTTTGGTCTGTCCTGTACTATACATATACACACTGTACATATTTATAATATATATATATATATATATATATATATATATATATATAAACAGCTCTGCCAAAAATTGAGAGACCACTGCACAGTTTTATAAAAATCAGCATCTCTACATGTCTGACAGCCATTCCATTCCAGTGTCAGTTGAATTCCAACTAGAGTACACCTCATTCTACTTAATGTGCTTCTGATTAGGTGATCACCTGAACCAAATTTTATTTAATGAAGTAAAGTATAAGAAACACTGCTGTGGTGTTCATAATCCTCTTGCAATAGGACAAGCTGGATGGCAAAACAAGTGTTAGTAATATCCGAAAAGAAATAGGAATGAAAAAAATAACTTTTAACCATGCCAAAGGAGTTGAAAAGAAATGTCTTGAGTGAGGAAAAGAAGGGCTCAGTTATGGCTTTACTAGCAGAAGGGTACAATGAGCGTCATGTTGCCTCCATACTTAAAATTTCTAAGATGTCCATTAGAACAAGGTCAAGCAGCAGAAATTGGGGACAGCAAAGCTACAGACAGGTAGAGGGCGAAAACAACTCTCCACTGACCAGGATGACCATCATCTTATTCGAATGTCACTCAGCAACCTCAGGATGACATCAAGTGACCTACAAAAGGAATGGCAAATGGCAGCTGGGGTGAAGTGCATGGCAAGAACAGTTCGTAACAGGCTCCTAGAGGCAGAGCTCAAGTCATGTAAAGCTAGAAAAAAGCCTTTCATCAATGAGAAGCAAAGGAGTGACAGGCTGAAGTTTGCCAAAGACCATAAGGATTGGACCATAGACAACTGGAGTAAGGTAATCTTCTCTGATGAGTCTAATTTTTAGCTTTGCCCAACACCTAGTCGTCTAATGGTTAGACGGAGACCTGGAGAGGCGTACAAGCCACAGTGTCTTGCACCAACTGTGAAATTTGGTGGGGGATCGGTGATGATCTGGGTATGCTTCAGCAAGGCTGGAATTGCGTAGGTTAATCTATGCGAAGGACGCATGAATCAAGCCGCATACAAGGTTATCCTGGAAAAACAGATGATTCTTTCTGCTCAGGCAATGTTCCCCAACTCTGAGGACTGGTTTTTCCAGCACGACAATGCGCCATGCCACACAGCTAGGTCAATCAATGGATAGATTAAGGACCACCACATCAAATCCCTGTCATGGCCAGCCTAATCCTCCATAGCTGAACCCCATTTAAAACCTCTGGAATGTAATCAAGAGGAAGTTGGATAGTCACAAGCCATCAAACAAAGAACTGCTTAAATTTTTGTACCAGGAGTGGCATAAGGTCACCAAAAAGCAGTGTGAAAGACTGGTGGAAAGCATGCCAAGACGCATGAAAGCTGTGATTAAAAATCATGGTTATTCCACAAAATATTGATTTCTGAACTGTTTCTGAGTTAAAACATTAGTATTGTTGTTTCTAAATGATTATGAACTTTTTTCTTAGCATTATTTGAAGTCTGAAAGAACTGCATTTGTTTGTTATTTTGACCTTTTCTCATTTTCTGAAAATAAATACAACATTTATCGCTTGGAAATTCGGAGACGTTGTCAGTAGTTTATAGAATAGAAGACCAATTTACGTTTTAGTCAAAAATATGACTATAAAGAGAAAAATCAGACAAACTGAAAATTTTGCAGTGGTCTCAATTTTTGCCAGAGCTGTATATATAGTTGTATGTATACGCAACTCAATGCTGTGCAAAAATGTTGTCTCTTTTCAAAACATTTTATGCCAGTTTTCTGAAGTATAAACTTTGGTGAATTGGCCCTAATATAGTAAGTCAAAATGCCCTTATTTTGTATTGGCCTAAACATGTAGTTTTATTCTTGGTTAAAGAGAACCTGTCATCAGGAACACACGTTAAATTAAAGGTATAGGCATAAAGGCGTTATTATATTGATTTAAAAGGTACCTTTTGTGTACCTCAATCTGCACATGCACCGCCACGGCACATTTTTCCTGAAGCCCACCGTGAAATCTAAGTGCGTGAGCGCAGCCAGGATTTAGAATGACGCTGAAGCGAAATTTAAAACAGTAAGAGTATACAGAGACCAGGCACAGTGGAGCGACCATGGCAGAGACAAAGACCCTACCCATACTCAAGTACCACAGTCCCACCCCAATACACAAAGAGAGTTTTGTACCTAATCTTCTAATGATGATTAAACAATAGCGAGGCTGCAGATTTCCACACTGAAGGTTAATCAGTACAACAGCACCATTATGCCAATATCGTTAGTTTAATAGGCATGGTCCTGATGACAGGTTCTCTTTAACTAAAGGAAAGCTATGTATTGGGGAATAGATTATACAATTTTTTACATTCATTTATTATTAGTATTGCTCTTTTAATGAAAGTGAGCAATCCATTCGAAGAGCACAGAAGCTAAACAAGAAATCAAGTCTGCTTTGCCCATCCCTGGATTCTTTCAAGAGACACATGTGTTTTCACTCAAGCTGCTGGAAGGTTCATGGTTTCCTGATGAATGGATAAAGGTGAGTGAATTAACCACAAGTGTATTTGTTTTGTGAGAAGATTTCCCACTACAATGGCTAATGAAAGGTATTACAAGATTACTAAATAAGTCTAGGTTATTTTATTACTACTAAGCAATTAAAATGAGTTGAATAAAAATCCACGTATACAACTTAATAAAAAAATTAAAAGTGAACCAGACACGAAGATCTTTCCTAATTACAAACATGCTTTAATCACTTAAAGACCGACGATTTGCCTTTTAACGGCGGCAGTTAAGGGTACTTATGCCTCAGCGCTGCTTTTTAATGGCGCTGAGAAATAAGTGGATAGTGCCCCCCAGAGTCGGAAAATCTCCAGGGTCTCAGCTACTGGGGGTAGCTGAGACCCCAGAGAACATGATTTGGGTCGGTTTTTACCGACCCCAGTGTGACAGTCACACAGTAATCAAGATTAAAAAAAGTTATTTCCATTTTTCCATTAGGGTTATGGTTATGATTGGGCTTATAGTTGGGGTTATAGCTAGGGAGCTAGGGTTAGGTTTGGGGCTAGAGTTGGGTTTATAGTTGGGGTTATAGCTAGAGTTAGGGTTGGGCTAGGGTTAGGGTTGGGGGTAGGGTTAGGGTTGGGGCTAGGGTTAGGGTTAGAGTTGGGGTTATAATTGGGGTTATAGCTAGGGTTAGCATTGGGCTAGGGTTAGGGTTGGGCTAGGGTGGTGGCTAGGTTTATTTTCAGGGCTGGGATTAGGGTTAGGGTGTGTTGGGGTTAGAGCTGGGGTTAGGGCTCTGTTATGGTTGGAGTTAGAATTGGGGGTTTCCACTGTTTAGGTACATCAAGGGGTCTTCAAACGCGACATGGTGCCCGCCATTGATTACAGCCAATTTTGCGTTCAAAAAGTCAAACGGTGCTCCCTCTCTTCTGAGCCCTGCAATGCGCAAAAACAATGGTTTTCCCTCACATACAGGGTATGGGCGTACTCAGGAGAAATTGCACAACAAATTACTTTGTGAAAATAAAATTTTGGTTCCAAAGTAAATTTTTTGTGAAAAAATTAAAATGTTAATGTTTTCCTTCCACATTGCTTTAGTTCTCGTGAAGCACCTGAAGGTTTAATAAACTTCTTGAATGTGGTTTTGCGCACCTTGAGGGCTGCAGTTTTTAGAACGGTGTCACATTTGGATATTTTTGTCATATTGATCCCCCAAACTCACTTCAAAAGTGAGGTGTTCCCTAAAAAAAATGGTTTTGTAAATTTTGTTGGAAAAATGAGAAATCACTGGTAAACTTTTAATCCTGTTAACGTCTTAACAAAAAAATCCTGTTTCCAAAATTGTGCTGATGTAAAGTAGACATGTGGGAAATGTTACTTAACCACTTCCCGACCTGTGACGCCGCGTAGGCGTCATGAAAGTCGGTGCCAATCTGACCTGTGACGCCTATGTGGCGTCATGCGGAGATCGCGCTCCTGCGGGTCGGGTGACCGGGGTCAATCAAATGTCACCCGACCCGCAGGCACAGGATGACCTGGACTTCACCCCAGGGGGGGTGGCTTCGCCCCCCCCATGGCCGAGATCGCTGCTGCTGACCTTTTTTTCACCCCCTCCAGATTTGATTGGAGCGAGCGTCCATGTGACGCTCTCCTTCCAATCAGATGTAGAGGAGGTGGAGTAAACTATGGCTGACCTCGCTCTTCAGCTTCATCAGGTCCTGGAAGCTGAAGAGCGAGGTGCCTGCTGCTGCCCTGCCACCGCCTGACCTGCGTTCGCCGCTGCCGCCACCACGGCCACCGCCGCCGCTGCTGCTGCTGCCTCCTCCTGCATCTGATACTCCTCTCTGCTCACCCCCATCCCAAACCACTCCCCCGACCTCTGTTCCCTCCCCACTTCGCCCCTGATCTTACCCTGCCCCCTTGATCACTCCCCCTTGCTGCTGCTTCTGACAGCATTTACAGCTCCATTTATCTGCTGCATCTCCAGTCCGCCTCCCCCGCTCCTGACAGCCCCCTCATGCCCCTATGATCATCCCTCAGCCCCAGTGATCACCCCGATCACCCCCTGCCCCCCAGATCACCCTCTGCCCCCCAGATCTCCCCCACCTGCTGCTACTTCTGACAGCTCCCATTTGCTGCACCTCCAGTTCCCCCTCACCTGACAGCCCCCTCCTGCCCCGGTGATCATCTCACAGCCCCTGTGATCACCCAGATAACCCCCGGCACCCCCTGATCACCCCCTGCCCCCCAGATCACCCCTGCCCCCCAGGTCACCCCCACCTGTTGCTACTTCTGACAGCTACAGTACATTTGCTGCGCCTCCAGTTCCTCCTTACTTGACAGCCCCCTCCTGCCCCGGTGATCATCCCTCAGCCCCAGTGATCACCCCGATAACCCCTGCCCCCCTGATCAACCCCTGCCCCCCCTGATCACCCTCTGCCCCTCTGCCCCCTGATCACCACCACCTGCTGCTACTTCTGACAGGTACAGTACATTTGCTGTGCCTCCAGTCCCCCCTCACCTGACAGCCCCCTCCTGCCCACAGTGATCATCCCTCAGCCCCAGTGATCACCCCGATAACGCCCTGCCCCCTGATCACCGCCTGCCCCCCTGATCACCCTCTGCCCCCCTGATCACCCCCACCTGCTGCTGCTTCTGACAGCTCCATTTGCTGCATCTCCATCTGGTGCATCTCCAGTCCCCCTTAACCTGACAGCCCCCTCCTGCCCCCGGTGATCATCCCTCAGCTCCAGTGATCACCCCCTGCCCCCCTGATCACCCACTGATCACCCCTCTGCTGCTGCTGCCAGCTCCTTCTCTGCTTACATCTCCACCTGCTGCATCTCCTAGCCCCCTACTGCTCCCCGTGTGCCTGACAGCCCCCTCCAGCCCCCCGCACACCTGACAGACAACTCCTGCCCCCGCGCGCCTGACAGAAAACTCCTGCCCCTGCGCACCTGACAGTCAACTCCTGCCCTCCGCGCACCTGACAGACAACTCCTGCCCCCCGCGCGCCTGACAGACAACTCCTGCCCCCCGCACGCCTGACAGACAACTCCTGCCCTCGCGCGCCTGACAGACAAGTCCTGCAGTACAAAGTTTCAACAAACACTCGCACATACATATGCACACGCACACTATAATAAAGTTTTAGCTTTTTTTACACACGCACACACACACCACACACACGATGTCCCGCTCGTCCCGCTCATCCCAGAGGGTGTACTCAGCGGAGGAGGCATATGCTTATATTGCCTCCGATGCTGATAGTGAAGGAGAGGACCCTACTTTTCTGTATTCCTACACCTCTTCCTCCTCCAGTGACACAGACGTACCAACACCAAGATGTCGCAGGACAAGAAATCGTCCGGA
The DNA here is from genome assembly GCA_033576555.1 of Oophaga sylvatica. Classification (NCBI taxonomy): domain Eukaryota; kingdom Metazoa; phylum Chordata; class Amphibia; order Anura; family Dendrobatidae; genus Oophaga; species Oophaga sylvatica. The sequence continues at coordinate 2,624,092 of JARQOD010000007.1, forward strand.
GGCCGGGGAAGAAGAGCCGTCCCTGAAAATTTTGCTCCACGGATTCCTGATTTCGTTACCCAATCAGGAATCCAGTTCGAGACTGCCAACTTCAGAGAAATAGACTTTTTCAAAGTCTATTTCTCTGAGTCAATTGTCAGTCTTATGGTGGAGCAAAGTAACTTGTACGCCCTGCAATTTTTTGCCGAAAACCCCAATTCATCATTTACTACTTGGAGTCCCATTGACTCAGTAGAAATGATGAAATATTGGGGACTGGTCCTTCACATGGGGATTGTGAAGAAACCGGAAATTCGCCAATACTGGAGTACTGATATTTTATATCAAACTCCAGTATTTGGCATGGTTATGACTCGCAAACGTTTTGAGGCGATTTATAAGTTTCTTCATTTCAGGGACAATACGGACAGCCTTCCCCGCGATAACCCGAATTTTGATAGACTGTTCAAAATTTGGCTGGTCATCGAACACTTCAGCAACAAGTTTGCTGAAGTGTAGATTTCCCAAAGGGAAATTTGTGTGGATGAATCCCTCATCCACTTCAAAGGGAGGCTTCAGTTCCGTCAGTACCTGCCCAGCAAGAGGGCGAGGTACGGGATAAAACTCTACAAGCTGTGTGAGAGTACCTCAGGGTACACTAACAGCTTTAGAGTTTACGAAGGGAAGGACACCAAGATCCAGCCCCCAGAATGTCCACCTGCTCTGGGGGTGAGTGGGAAAATAGTGTGAGATTTGGTCCACCCACTGCTTGATAAAGGTTACCATCTGTACGTTGATAACTTTTATACAAGTATCCCACTATTTCAATCCTGCCAGAGCTACCGCAGCTTGCGGTACTGTGTGCAGAAACAAGAGGGGTCTACCTTTGACGCTAATTGAGAAGGCTCTCCCAAAGGGTGAGAGCCGAGCCCAATGTAGCGGCAACATGCTGGTGGTCAAGTTCAAAGACAAAAGGGACGTCTTTTTCTTGACAACAATCCATGGTCCCAGCACCACGGCCACCAAGGTTCGTGGTACCCCAGCACAGGTTCACAAACCGGACTGTGCCCTGGGGTACAACAAACACATGGGGGGAGTTGATCTTTCTGATCAAGTCCTCCAGCCCTATAGTGCCTTGCGGAAGACGAAGGTGTGATATAAAAAACTGGCTGTGCACATCGTGCAAATGGCACTGTATAACGCATACGTGCTATCACGATGTGCAGGCCAGACCAACAACACCTTGCTTCAGTTCCAGGAGGCGGTGATAAAGGCCATGATTTTTGGAAAGGAGGACGGAGCGCGCCCCAGCACTCCTGGAACTCAAGTTTCCCGCATGGTACCAGGGCAACATTTTCCCTGTGAGGGGAGAGCAAAAAAAAGGTGCCGGGTGTGGTATAAAAGGGGGATAAGAAGGGAATCTCGTTTCCAATGTGAAACGTGTCCTAACAAACCTGCACTGTGTTTGAATGAATGCTTCAGAATTCATCACACATCCATGGACTAAACACATCCTGACATTCCCCTACAGAACTCACCCACACAAGCCTGACATACACACACACCTGACGTACACTACGCCACACACACCAACCTGACGTAGTGTGTCAGGTTGGTGTATGTGGCGTAGTGTACGTCAGGTTGGTGTGTGTGTGGTGTACACTACACCACACACACCAACCTGACGTATACTACACCACACCACACACTAACCTGACGTGCACTACACCACACACACCAACTTGACGTACACTATACCACACCACACACCAACCTAACATACTGCTTGTCAGGTTGGTGTGGTGTAGTGTATGTCAGGTTGGTGTGTGTGGCGTAGTGTACGTCAGGTTGGTGTGTGTTGTAGTGCACGTCAGGTTGGTGTGTGTGTGGTGTATACTACACCACACTCACCAACCTGACATACACTACACCACACACAAACCTGACATACACTAAACCACACACACCAACCTGACGTACACTACACCACACCAACCTGACAAGCAGTATGTTAGGTTGGTGTGTGGTGTGGTATAGTGTACGTCAGGTTGGTGTGTGTGTGTTGTAGTGTATGTCAGGTTGGTGTGTGTGGTGTATATTACACCACACACACCAACCTGATGTACACTACACCACACACCAACCTGATATACATTACACCACACACACTAACCTGATGTAGTGTATGTCAGGTGGTGTGTGGTGTATGTCAGGATGGTGTGTGTGTGTGTGTGTGGTGTATACTACACCACACACACCAACCTGATGTACACTACACCACACCACACACCAACCTGACATACACTACATACTTTCCATACGTGAAATGGTGTCCGTTAACGATTGTGGCGCTCCTTCCCTTCCAGGCTCTGCCGTGCTCCCAAACAGTGGTTTATGACCACATATGAGGTATCGGTTCGGTGTACTCAGGAGAAGTTGCCCAACAAATTTTAGGATTCATTTTATCCTGTTGCCCATGTGAAAATGAAAAAATAGAGGCTGAAACAAAATTTTTGTGAAAAAAAAGTACTTTTTCATTTTATGGATCAATTTGTGAAGCACCTGGGGGTTAAAAGTGCTCACTATGCAGCTAGATAAGTTCCTTGGGGGGTCTAGTTTCCAAAATGGGGTCACTTGTGGGGGTGCACCAATGTTTAGGCACACAGGGGCTCTCCAAATGCGACATGGTGTCCGCTAACAATTGGAGCTAAGTTTCCATTCAAAAAGTCAAATGGCGCTCCTTCCCTTCCGGGCCCTTCCGTGCGCCCAAACAGTGGTTTATGACCACATATGATGTATCAGTGTACTCAGGAGAAGTTGCCCAACAAATTTTAGGATTAATTTTATCCTGTTGCCCATATGAAAATGAAAAAATTGAGGCTGAAAGAAAATTTTTGTGAAAAAAAAGTACTTTTTCATTTTTACAGATCAATTTATGAAGCACCTGGGGGTTAAAAGTGCTCACTATGCAGCTAGATAAGTTCCTTTGGGGGTCTAGTTTCCAAAATGGGGTCACTTGTGGGGGTGCTCCAATGTTTGGACACACAGGGGCTCTCCAAATGCGACATGGTGTCCGCTAACGATTGGAGCTAAATTTCCATTCAAAAAGTCAAATGGCGCTCCTTCTCTTCCGGGCCCTGCCGTGCACCCAAACAGTGGTTTATGACCACATATGAGATATCGGTGCACTCAGGAGAAATTGCCCAACAAATTTTATGATCTATTTTATCCTGTTACCCATGTGAAAATGAATAAATTGATGCTAAAAGAAAATTTTTGTTGGAAAAATTATAATGTCCGTTTTTTCCTTCCACATTGCTTTACTTCCTGTGAAGCACCTGAAGGGTTAATAATCTTCTTGAATGCAGTTTTGAGTAGCTTGAGGGGTGCAGTTTTTAGAATGATGTAACTTTTGGGTATTTTCTGCCATATAGACCCCTCAAAGTGACTTCAAATGTGAGGTGGTCCCTAAAAAAATGGTTTTGTAAATTTTGTTGTAAAAATGAGAAATCATTGGTCAACTTTTAACCTTATAACTTCCCAACAAAAACAAAAATTGTTTCCAAAATTGTTCTGATGTAAAGTAGACATTTGGGAAATGTTATTTATTAACTATTTTGTGTCACATAACTCTCTGGTTTAACAGAATAAAAATTAAAAATTTGAAAATTGCTAAATTTTTAAATTTTCGCCAAATATCCATTTTTTTCACAAATAAACGCAAAATTTATCGACCTAAATTTAGCACTGTCATGAAGCCCAATATGTCACGAAAAAACATTCTCAGAATCGCTAAGATCCGTTGAAACATTCCTGAGTTATAGCCTCATAAAGGGACACTGGTCAGAATTGCAAAAAATGGCCAGGTCATTTAGGTCAAAATAGGCTGGGTCATGAAGGGGTTAATAACTTATTTGTATGATATGACTCTCAGATTTAAGGTCAGAAAAATAAAAGTTTGAAAATTGCAAAATTTTCAACATTTTTGCAAATTTCCGTTTGTTTGATTGATAAATAAACACAAGTCGTATCGAAGAAATTTTACCACTAACATGAAATACAATATGTCACGAAAAAACAATCTCAGAATCAATGGGATCTGTTGAAGCGTTCCAGCGCTATATCCTCATATTGACAATGGTCAGAATTGTAAAAATTGGCTTGGTCATTAATTACCAAATTGGCTTTGTCACTAAGGGGTTAATGAAAGGCACAACAGTCTTGTTGAATTTTGGCAAACAGCTGTAGTGTTTTAGTGCTTTGTTTTAGACCTCATGCAGATATCCATTTTTCATGTATGTTTACTATCTTTGATATAATAAACTTGGCACTCAACAAAAGAGCAGGTGAACAATGTTTTTATTGTGGCATCCAAATAGACAGAAGTTTATATTTTTAAACGTTTTCAGTCCAAGCCTGGACCTTCATCAGAAAAAATTACTTCCATAGAAAATAAGCTGAAATATATACAGAAGGATAAAGGATCAACTCATTAGAAATATATTACAGAGGTATGCACAATATTCATAAACAATTGTCACTGGATGCTGATGTGAACAGTACGTAATAAGAATGATAATAAGTCGGAGGTGACAAGTGTTGTGTAGACAGAGCTAAAGGTTTCCAGTCAAGGTAAAGTTCAGCAGAGTCCAAAAGGCTACAGTTGAACTAAAGAAAGGGAATATATGTACTGTGATAGTGGTTATGGAATGGTGCTGAAAACATAGAATACTGAATTAAAAAATAATAATAATTGCACACATTATTTCTGCAAAGGATATTAGTGAGAAACAACACAGTGATGAGAAGGAGTTTCGATGCTTAAATAACGAAGAAATCCGTAATTGAAGTCAATGTGTGGCAGACTACCTGTTATGGAGATAATGCCAGACAAACTCCTATAGCATAGGAGAGGTTGTAGAGAAAAACCTGTGATACTAAAAAGAGGAGGTACAGTGAAAACATCCAATTATCAATAAGTAGTAACAATAAATAAAAAGCACATTGTCCTAACCATGACATACCTGGATATATCATAGACAAAATAACATATGGCACAGCGTTTAGTCACAGCGTGGTGTGTCACAAGAAAGGACACTGAAATAAGATAATGAAATTGTGCATAATGAATAAAAGAATCCGGTATCAGAGTCAGTATGGAATCAGATATAATGTTACCGTACAATAGTTTGAGACGTGACACCTCAAAGCAGCTTGCTGTCCTAAAATGGCAACTCATAAAGACGCACTTGTAAATAGCAAATTAGCATAGGTACAGTGCTGGGTACAGTGCTGGAGGGCAAAAATGAGACAAGGTAGAGTTAGGAATAAGACTGCTGTATAAGGAGGGTGCACTAGTGAACCCTCCTTATACAGCAGTCTTATTCCTAACTCTACCTCGTCTCATTTTTGCCCTCCAGCACTGTACCCAGCACTGTACCTATGCTAATTTGCTATTTACAAGTGCGTCTTTTTGAGGTGTCACGTCACTATTGTACGGTAACATTATATCTGATTCCATACTGACTCTGATACCGGATTCTTTTATTCATTATGCACAATTTCATTATCTTATTTCAGTGTCCTTTCTTGTGACACACCACGCTGTGACTAAACGCTGTGCCATATGTTATTTTGTCTATGATATATCCAGGTATGTCATGGTTAGGACAATGTGCTTTTTATTTATTGTTACTACTTATTGATAATTGGATGTTTTCACTGTACCTCCTCTTTTTAGTATCACAGGTTTTTCTCTACAACCTCTCCTATGCTATAGGAGTTTGTCTGGCATTATCTCCATAACAGGTAGTCTACCACACATTGACTTCAATTACGGATTTCTTCGTTATTTATGCATCGAAACTCCTTTTCATCACTGTGTTGTTCCTCACTAATATCCTTTGCAGAAATAATGTGTGCAATTATTATTATTTTTTAATTCAGTATTCTATGTTTTCAGCACCATTCCTTAACCACTATCACAGTACATATATTCCCTTTCTTTAGTTCAACTGTAGCTAGCCTTTTGGACTCTGCTGAACTTTACCTTGACCGGAAATCTTTGTCTCTGTCTCACACAACACTTGTCACCTCCGACTTATTATCATTCTTATTACGCACTGTTCACATCAGCATCCAGTGACAATTGTTTATGAATATTGTGCATACCTCTGTAATATATTTCTAATGAGTTGATCCTTTATCCTTCTGTATATATTTCAGCTTATTTTCTATGGAAGTAATTTTTTCTGATGAAGGTCCAGGCTTGGACCGAAAACGTTTAAAAATATAAACTTCTGTCTATATGGATGCCACAATAAAAACATTGTTCACCTGCTTCTTTTGTTGAGTGCCAAGTTTATTATATCATATTTTGGTTGGATACCGTACTTGGGCACCGCCATCTCCTCCCACAGAGTGCCATGGTCTTATTATACAATGTTTACTATCTTTGGTTTTATCGGCTAGAACAAGTGCCCATTATAGTCCATGGGGTGGTTCACATGTCTTTTTTGGAGACTGAATGTCAGCAAGAAAATCACAGAGACAAATCTGTTTTCTATCAGCATCATGGATTAAAAAAAATCACCCATACAAGTCTATAGCCCCAATGCACCTAGAGAAGCGTTTTTCAGGAGGCAGGCTAGAGTGCAAGATGTCTGATTCATTAAAAGCCACAAGTCAGCTTTGTCTCTATTTGAGTATGGTGAGAGACTAGTTAACTGAGTGCTGAGCAAGGCATGGGGAACAAGAGTGGAATTCCCACCAAACACTTCTTCTCAAGCCCTAATGCATAAGTGCAGCATGTGTGGTGTAACACAGCAGTTCTCACAAAAGACCTTTTCGAAACTTGTCTGTGACTTGCTGTCAAACTCCTATTTTAGATACAGTGAAGGAAATAATTATTTGATCCTTTGGTGATTTTGTAAGTTTGACCACTGAAAAAGGCATGAACAGTCTATAATTTTAAGGGTAGGTTAATTTTAACATTAAGAGATAGAATATCAAAAATAAAATCCAGAAAATCACATTGTATAAATTATATAAATTTAATTTACATTTTGCAGTGAGAAATAAGTATTTGATCCTTCTGGCAAACAAAACTTAATACTTGGTGGCAAAACCCTTGTTGGCAAGCACAGCAGACAAACACTTTTTGTAGTTGATGATAAGGTTTGCGCACGTCAGGAGGAATTTTAGTCCACTCCTCTTTACAGATCATCTCTAAATCATTAAGATTTTGAGGTTGTCGCTTGACAACTTGGATGTGACGTCCGCCCGCTGCAGGTCTGAACTGCAGGTAAGACAGCACCCTGAGAAACCCCGAGACCCTTTACCCCTATACAGGGATCTGGAATTACAGCGAAGCCCAGGGGGTAGCTGCCTATGAGAGCAGTGGACCGGAGTAGGAAGCACGCTAGGAATGGAATAAAAAGCGAGACCAAATGCGTAGTCAGAAGTCCAAGGGTCAAAACCAGGAGGGAAGCAAAGGTACAAAATCAGCAGGCAGTAGAACAGTCAGAAATCCAGGCAAAGGTCAGAAATACAATAGCAAAACAAACTAGCACACTAGGGAAACCAAGACTATATCTGGCGGCCTGCAAGCCAGGCTCCAAGGCATTTGAAGGGCATGGTTACCTCTCACAGGCTCACAGTCTGATGACCTCATCTGGACCGCCCCCAGAACCAGGCCAGATGGTGATGCATGACTGACACCAACCACTTCACCTCTGACAGAAGAGCAAAGCCTACGCCCACCAGACGCCTGCGCAGGGACCCCTTCTCTGTCACCAACATTACCCACAGGCGAAACATGGCGATGCGCAGTGACAGAGGCCGGCGTCAAAGGAGCGGAACCATATGAGGATACCGCTCTCCTATCACCAGCACCACCAGCCGAAGGAGTCCGGCGCCTCCCAGCGGCCGAGGCAGGAACACCAGCCACTGAATCCAACAGCGACGTGACAGTACCCCTCCCTCTAAGAGGGGCCTCTGGACCCTCAAAACCCGGTTTGTTGGAATGAAGGAGATGAAACTTCCTGATCAAACCCTTGGCATGGACGTTACTGGCAGGCACCCAGGACCTTTCCTCCGGACCATAGCCCTTCCAATGCACCAGATACTGCACGGATCCTCTCACTAAACGGGAATCAAGGATCCTTTGGACTTCGTATTCCAAAGCACCGCCTACCAAAACCGGAGGAGGAGGGGACTGGACAGGACGAATCGGAGAGCGGTACAATTTGAGAAGGGACTTATGGAATACATTGGGCAGTTAAAATGATTGAGGGAGCTTCAGACGAAAGGCTACTGGATTATTCACCTCAATAATTTCATACGGACCAATAAACCTGGGACCTAGTTTGGCAGATGGCACTTTGAGCTTAATATTCCTGGTAGAAAGCCAAACTTTGTCCCCAACTCTCAGGTCCGGGCCCTTGGAGCTCCGTCTATTAGCAGACGAAGCCTGTCTAGTCTGAGCCCCTTTCAAGTTTACGTTGACTTCTAACCAGAAAGTTTTTAACTGGTCTATGGTCCTTTCTACCCCAGGGACATCTGACATCCTAGAAGAGAACGGACCAAAACGTGTGTGCAGCCCATGATTACAGTAGAAAGGGGTAGTCTTGATGGACTCCTGGTACTGATTATTCATGGCAAACTCCACCCAATCGGACTGATGCTCAGAGACATTAACAACGTAGATTCTGCTCAAGCGCTTGGTTGGTGTGTTCGGTTTGACCATTGGTTTCAGGGTGATAGGCAGAGGAAAAGGACAATTCCATTTCAATTCGTTTACAGAATGCCCTCCAAAATTTCTAAACAAACTGGGTGCCCATATCGGACACGATATTCACAGGAATACCATGCAATCACACAACATGAGTAATGAATAATTTGCTCAGGGTCTCGGAATTAGGTAATCCGAACAGAGGAACAAAATTACACCGCTTGCTGAATCTATCTACCACCACCCAGATACACGTCTTCCCTTCTGAGAGTGGCAGATCAGTAATAAAGTCTATAGAGATATGGGTCCAAGGACTCTCAGGGGCAGGCGCCACCTGGAAGGGAGATTATGGGGAGACTTAGCGTGAGCACAGGTTTCACAGGCCAGTACATAGTCCTTACAGTCCTTTACTACAGTTGGCCACCAAAAATTCCTAGTTACAAATCTGATTGTGTTTTTGATGCCTGGATGCCCTGCAAGGACGGAATCATGTGATTCCTTCAGAACTTGAAGGCGGAATGTGGCCGGAACAAATAGTTTTTGGGAAGGAGTAGTGTCAGGTGCCTGTTCTGGGGATCTACGGATTTCTTCTAGAAGATCCAAGGATACAGCTAAAATAACAATTCCCTTGGCTAGTATTGGAGTCGGTTCAGAGTCCTCGACCTGTGAGGGGCAAAAACTTCGAGAAAGGGCATCAGCCCTTACATTTTTAGTACCTGGTCGAAAAGTAATCACAAAATCAAACCTAGAAAAGAACAATGCCCACCTTGCCTGTCTAGGACTCTTTTTGCTGACTCCAAGTAGGTCAGGTTCTTGTGGTCAGTAATTACAGTGATCTTATGTTTGGCACCTTCGAGGAAGTGGCGCCATTCCTCAAAAGCCCATTTGATTGCAACAATTCCCGAATACCTATATCATAATTCCCCTCGGTGGAAGAGAATTTTCAGGAAAAGAAGGCACACGGATGAAGTTGAGTGAGGGATGCAGTGCCTTGCGATAGCACTTCTCCGACTCCAACTTCAGAGGCAGCTACCTCTACAATAAAGGGGCGGTCCAGATCAGGCTGAACCAATATCGGGTTAGAGGAAAAACATTTTTTTAAGGCAGAAAATGCATGAAGTGCCTCAGGCTTCCAGTTAACCACATCCGCCCCTTTCCGAGTCAAATCAGTGAGTGGTTTGGCTATCTCGGAAAAACCTTTAATAAATTTACGATAGTAGTTAGCGAAACCCAAAAATCGCTGCAGTGCCTTTAGAGACTGGGGTTGTACCCATTCCTTAATGGGTTGAATTTTAGAAGGATCCATGCGAAACCCTTTAGCCGACAAAATATAGCCCAGAAACTGTATCTCCTGTGTCATGAAGACACATTTCTCTAGTTTGGCGAATAAAGAATGCTCTCTGAGTCTCTGGAGGACAGAGCAGACGTGTTGGATGTGCGTCACAATGTCAGAAGAGTAAATCAGGATGTCGTCCAAATAAACGACCACATAAACACCACTAATATCTGTGAAAATCTCGTTCACAAAATTCTGAAACACTGCAGGTGTTACGGCATTACGAGATACTCAAAGTGGCCGAGGGGTGTGTTAAACGCGGTCTTCCACTCATCTCCCTTTCTTATACGGACAAGATTATATGCTCCTCGGAGGTCAAATTTAGTAAACCAATGGGCTCCCAACAGCTGATTATAAAGATCAGGAATGAGTGGAAGCGAATACTGGTTTTTCACAGTGATTGCGTTTAACTCACGGTAATCAATGCAAGGTCTGAGACCACCATCTTTCTTTTCCACAAAAAAGAACCCGGCCCCCACTGGTGAGGTGAATGGTCTAATAAACCCTTTTTGCAAACTGTCTGTTATGTAGTCTTTCATGGCCTGACGTTCTGGCACTGGGGAAACCAAGACTATATCTGGCGGCCTGCAAGACAGGCTCCAAGGTATTTGAAGGGCATGGCTATCTCTCACTGGCTCACAGCCTGATGACCTCATCTGGACCGCCCCCAGAACTAGGCCAGATGGTAATGCATGACTGACACCAACCACTTCACCTCTGACAGAAGAGCGAAGCCTGCGCCCACCAGTCGCCTGCGTAGAGACCCCTTCTCTGTCACCAACATCACCCACAGGCGAAACATGGCGATGCGCAGCGACAGAGGCCGGCGTCAAAGGAGCGGAACCATATGAGGATACCGCTCTCCTATCACCAGCACCACCAGCCGAAGGAGTCCGGCGCCTCCCAGCGGCCGAGGCAGGAACACCAGCCACTGAATCCAACGGCGACGTGACATTGGAGCTTCAACTCCATAAGTTTTCTAGGAGATTGAGGTCTGGAGACTGGCTAGACCAATCCATGACCTTAATGTGCTTCTTTTTGAGCCACTCCTTTGTTGCCTTGGCTGTATGTTTTGGGTCATTGTCTTGCTGGAAGACCCAGCCACAACTCATTTTTAATGTCCTGGCGGAGGGAAGGAGGTTGTCACTCAGGATTTTACGGTACATGGCTCCATGCATTCTCCCATTGAGGCAGTGAAGTAGTCTTGTGCCCTTAGTAGAAAAACACCCCCAAAACATATTCCCACCTCTATGCTTGACAGTGGGTACAGCGTTCTTTGGGTCATTCTAAAACCTACAAGAGAAAAAGTGAGCAAAAATCCTGCTGTAACTAAGTAAATAAAATGCAAAAAGTGCATTTAAATAACACAGTTTTTAGTAATACTTTTTTAATCAAAAAATAGAATAAAAGCCATCCCACCACGACAAGGTAACTCTGATTGGGACAGTCCTACACAGTCTAAATTAAAACCTTTACCATGTGTCAATGTTGATGTCAGTGTGTGAATAAGGGTAGACCAAAGGACTGGGCCCAACCAGTGAAACACCAGTCTGATGAAGCCTTATATACAATTTCCAGCTCAGGAGAGGGAGGCCACACCCCGACTTGCACAGAATGCAATAATACAAAGAAAAAACACAAAGATTGAGCTTGACTTGAGTTGGTATACATGCAGAACATAAACGCATGTTTACATTGGCCACAAAAAATATAAAACCTACAAGAGAAAAAGTGAGCAAAAAGCCTGCTGTAACTAAGTAACTGAAAAGCAAAACTTGCATTTAAATAACAGAGTTTTTAATAATACTTTTTTTGGTCAAAAATACCATAAAAGCCATCCCACCATGACAAGGTAACTCTGATTGGGACAGTCCTACACTGTCTGCCCTTTCTTAACACACTGATGTCAACATTGACACATGGTAAGGTTTTAATATTAGACAGTGTAGGACTGTCCCGATCAGAGTTAGCTTGTCGTGGTGGGATGTCTTTTTAGTTATTTTTTGATAGAAAAAAGTATTACTAAAAACTCTGTATTATTTAAATGCACTTTTTGCTTTTTATTTACTTAGCTACAGCAGGATTTTTGCTCACTTTTTCTCTCGTACGTTTTATATGTTTGGTGGCCAATGTGAACATGCGTTTATATTCTGCATGTGTACCAACTTAAGTCAAGCTCAATGTTTGTGTTTTTTCTTTGGTTCATTGGCAGCACTTCTCTTCCTCCAAAAATGGCGACTTGAGTTAATGCCAAAGAGCTCAATTTTTGTCTCATCTGACCATAGCACCTTCTCACAATCACTCACAGAATCATCCAAGTGTTCATTGGCAAACTTCATATGGGCCTGCACACATGCCTTCTTGAGCAGGGGGACCTTGAGGGCACTGTAGGATTTTAAACCTTTACGGCGTAATGTGTTAGCAATGGTTTTCTTGGTGGCTCTTGTCCCAGCTGCCTTGAGATCATTAACAAGTTACCCCATGTAGTTTTAGGCTGATCTCTCACCTTCCTCATGATCAAGACTAGCCTATGAGGTGAGATTTTGCATGGTGCCCCAGATCGTTGTCGATTGACAGGCATTTTGTATTTCTTCCATTTTCTTACTATTGCACCAACAGTTGTCTCCTTCTCACCCAGCATCTTACTTATGGTTTTGTAGCCCATTCCAGCTTTGTGCAGGTCTATGATCTAGTCTTTGACATCCTTAGAAAGCTCTTTGGTCTTGCCCATGTTGTAGAGGTTAGAGTCTGACTGATTAATTGAGTCTGTGGACTGGAGTCTTTTATAAAGGTGACTATGTAAAACAGCTGTCTTTAATGCAGGTAATGAGTTGATTAGGAGCGTCTAACTGGTCTGTAGGAGCCAGATCTCTTAATGGTTGGTAGGGGATCAAATACTTATTTCTAACTGCAAAATGCAAATACATTTATATAATTTATACAATGTGATTTTCTGGATTTTATTTTTGATATTCTGTCTCTCAATGTCAAAATTAACCTACCCTTGAAATTATAGACTGTTCATGTCTTTGTCAGTGGGCAAACCTACAAAATCAGCATGGGATCAAATAATTATTTACTTCACTGTATGTACCAGAGCACTGCAACCCACTGGTAATTTGCCTGGTGGGGAAGATGTCTTATCCGTACCAGAATTCAGAGTTGTAATCTATCGCTGCAAATTCAGTGTTGAGCAAGATCTGTCACCATGTAGCCCTAACATAACACTCACCACAGGTCAGCGTTAATACTATGTTTTTCATATTACTTAGGGCAGCACAATCTCTCTGACATTTTTTATTAAACATGCAAATACTTACAGTGGTGGAAATCAGGCTGTTCCGATTATGAACAATTCCCCAAGTTGCTATCCCAATGGTGACAATTTTGCTGTTTTTGTTGGTACTTCCCATACAAAAGTCTCTAACTGCTTCACCAACCTGTTTCATTACACCAGCATGGGACCCACCAGTTATAATCCAAGCACCTGGGCAAAAAACAATGTTCAACAAATAAATAAACTCTAATTTTTAAACAATATGTAGTTTTCAAACCCTACATTCTTCACCGCTCTTAAGGCACCACTCCAGCATTTTTTTTTCAGAGCTGGAGTTGCACTTAAAATCTAAGCCCCTTGCCCCAGTCACATATTCAACCTACGGCGACTTCACAGTTTTTTTGGTGCCGCTTCGGTCCCCCAGCGCCATCTTGTGACAGTAACTTCTGACTAGCCGGAAGTCAGACGCTACGTCACACACTCACAATACAAGTCTATGAAAGCCAAAACGAAGCTCTCATAGACTTGTTTTGAGCGTGACTACCGCACAGTTCCATAAAACACTGGAGCTGCGAGCAGGTAACTTTTCACTGAAAACTGACCAGAGCGACCCTAGAAACGAATAAGGGTGGCAACAGGTGAGTATAAGATGGGTGAATGGGACTAACATTAAAACCATCACTCTAGCGGTAAAAACAAAACAAACACTGGAGTGGTGCTTTAATATTGTTATTCTTTAAAACAACTTGAGCACCAAGTTTGATATCTAGCTCCAACTCTTTTCAAAGATGTGAAATTACATGGTTCATTTGGTTGAAAAAAGACTTTTGTCCATCAAGTTTAGCTGATACTGTTGTGATTGTGGCTGCTGCTCACTGTATAGTAAGAGGTGGCTGAAATCTCTTCATGCACTACCACTTCCCAGAACACTCCTTCTCAAATACTAGGTAAAATAAAATCAGCCTCTATTAACTTACAGTCCAGGTATCATTCCAGCATTGTTGATGCTAATACCCTCAGGTCTACCAAGACACTGTTATGTCATGCGAGCCAGCATCTCTTATAGGAGGTGACAGGTGAGTAAAGTGGGGAGTAAAGTAATTAAGAAAGAGTTGTCTGAGTAGTGGACAAACCTATTAATAAGATGTTAAAAAAGGAAAAAAAATATTATAAAACTGAACTCATCCCCTTACACAGTGCTTAAAAGGGAACATGTTATTTGAAAAAATGCTATTAACCCCTTCACCCAAAAGCCTGTTTTCACCTTCCTGACCAGGCCAAATTATACAATTCTGACCAGTGTCACTTTATGAATTGCACTTCATGATATTGGCAAAATTAGTTTAATATGCCTTGTGTTTATTTGTGAAAATATTAGAAATTTGGTGAAAATGTTGAAAATGTTGCAACTTTCAAACTTTTAATTTTTATACCCTTAAATCAAAGAGTTAATAATAATATTTCCCACATGTCTACTTTACATCAGCACAATTTTTAAAACATATTTTTTTTTTTGTTATGAAGTTATAAGGGTTAAAAGTACCAAGAAAATGTACAAAACCATCTTTTAGGGACCACTTCACATTTGCCTACATGACAGAAAATACCCAAAAAGTTACACTATTCCAAAAACTGCACCACTGAAGGTGTTCAAAATTTTAATTTAGACCCAATTTTTTTTTTTTCAAAGGTAATGGGAAATTGTTTTTCCCATATGTGTGGAAAAACCATTGTTTCGGCACATGGCAGAGTTTGGTAGGGAAGGAGCGCCGTTTCACTTTTTGAATGTAAAATTTGGTGGACTAATTAGCGGACACCATGACGCATTTGAAGAGCCCCTGATGTGCCTAAACAGTGGAAAAGGCTCACAAGTTACACCATTTTGGAAACTGGACCCCTCAGGGAACTTATCTAGATGTGTGGTGAGCACCATGAACCCCCAGGTGCTTCACAGACGTTTAAACGTTAAGCCGTGAAAATAAAAAAAACATTTTTCACACAAAACAATTTTTAGCCCCAAATTTTGCATTTTTGCATGGGTAATGCCAGAAGACTGCAGCATCTGCTTTCTCCTACTCCTGCACTGTTTAGAAGCACTTCATATTAAATGGTGCAGGTTTCTTTTAACAGTGCATAGGTTAATCTACTCAGATTAGAGCTCCTGGAAGATTTCTTGCATTAAGGCTCTCAGCTATTCACTGTTAGCCACTCCCGTTTCCTATATAATCTGGACCCAGGTAAGCACTTATTGCCAGAGCTAGCTTCACTGCTGCATGGTTGGAGATGGTGGTTGTTGTTTGAAAAGGCATTTGGTGGATTTATCTGAGACTATTGCTAGGTTTTTGGTGTATGCTAATTCACTTCCTTCTCCTACTTTGGTTTTATCTCATCATCCACTTTCCAGTGTCTTCCTCTCTTGTATGTGTGAGTGCATTTATATTATTGGTATTTTCTTTTATCCCTTTTTGTACTACCTTGTTAGTCTGGTTGGGTGAGGGAAAGGAACAGACTGAGGGTGGATCAAAAGCTAAGACAAGGTACGTGGCCCTGGAATCTTCACCATCTGAAGTAATCTGGGGAACAGGGCAAGCTAGGGAGCCCCTAGCGTTAGGGACAGGGAAGGTGCCCCTGGTTCTGGGATACCTGACAACAGAGTTGTGACAGGTAACAGGAGAAATTTCACCTTGTTGTGCAATTTCTCCTGAGTACGCTTATACCCTATATGTGGTGGATAACTATTGTTTTGTCGCATGGCAGGGTTCCGAAGGGAAAGAGTGCCATTTGACTTTTTGAATGCAAAATTTGCTGGAATAATTGGCGGATGCCATGTTGTTTTTTGGAGAGCCCCTGATGTGCTAAAACTGTAGCAACCCCCCCATAAGTGACCCCATTTTTGAAACTAGACCCCTCAGGAAACTTATCTAGATCTGTGGTGAGCACCTCGATCCCCCAGTTGCTCCACAGAAGTTTATAACATATATCCGTGAAAATAAAAAATAAAAATTCATATTTTTCCCACAAAAATCTTCTTTTAGTCCCAATTTTTTTATTTTCACAAGGGTAACAGGAGAAAATGCACCATAAAATTTGCTGTGCAATTTCTCCTGAGTATGCCGATATGACTATTAATACTAAGGGTATGTTTCCACGTGGCGTATTACATCCGGATTAGCGCTGCGTAGAGCCGCAGCGTTTAATCCGCAGCGTCCAGATGTAGCAGCATAGTGGAGGGGATTTGAAGGCATCCCGTCTCCACTATGCATCATAATACGCGGGTGACACAGCCACGAAACCGGACGTGCGGCGCATCTTTTTAGAACGCAGCATGTCTGCTTAGATTGAGGAGACGCTCAGTCTCCGCAAGGTAAATAACCCGGTCTATGTATGCGATACAGTGATACCGCATATGTTCAATGAACACATGCGGTATCACAGCGCGTACAGAAGGGGGCGGGGCTTTGGACGTAGCGGGATTTCTGCTCCACCCAAAGCACAATGAATGCGCTCCATAGAAACATACATTAATATAGTTAATATTCACAAATGCAAACACCCTGGATACAAAATGTTCTAGGTTCTAAACGTGGGTACACCAAGACCCAATTTGATGATAAGTAGACCTATAAGTACTGATTAGGTTAAGTAATATTTACTCTATGTCCAAACAACCATCAGACTTGATATTAATTACATCACCTTAGCAATACAGTACCATAATCTAATAAGACAAACGGAAAAAGAAAGTGTTATAGCGCACACAAAAGTGCAGAAAAGTGTAGATCTCACCCATTTCACCCATGGAGGGTAGCCATATTGGATGGATTCATTCAGATATTCAGGAGCTGTTGTTTGAACCTATCCTTCCCTTTCGTGCCCTCTGCAGGTGCTCTCATCCTGACAAGGGTAGTACACAAGTATGGTCCTCAAAATAAAAAAAAAAACAAGAAAATATAACAACACATTTATATTCTCAGTCTTGAGATGTCAACAGTGGAGTGCTCTTGATAGGGAGGGGAACAGCACATATGAATCAAGAGGTCCACATTGCTCATTCTTATCCTGTAGCATGAAGGTACCTCAGTGCTTCAAAGTGCTTAGTGCAAAACTATATTAGGTAGAAAAAGAGTGGAGCCCACAGTGGTGGGTATTCTGGGAAGACAGAGTGCGGTCCTCTCCTTGCATAAAAAAAATGGGTGATAACAACTCCTTTGTCTTGCTTGTTTAAATAGACTCAGCTTCCCTCTTGTTGGAGGCGTTCTGCTTCATTTATGAGGGTGGGGTTACGCTGTATATGTGATCTTTTCAATTGATAATATGGTGCTGTTTTGTACACATTGCTCAGTATATCATCCTATAGTGATCAAGATGCTTAATGACGTATACCGTGAGGCGTAGTGTTTACCACAACCCGAATATAACGTCATGATACCCAGTTCCATAAGGAGGTGTTCCTCTAGAGTACTTGCATACCGTAAAGGCATGCATCACCCATGGACTTAACTTAATGAAGTCAGGTCAGGAAGTTCTGCTAGGTAGCCTTGGTTGCAAGTACGTATCGGATGAGGATAGGAAATCCTGCCCCTTATGGAGATGGCAGCAAATGGGCTTAACTCCGCAGTCAGTATGCAATATGACATATATCAAGGAGGCAAGGCCTTCTCATGGCGCCTCGTAGAATGATGGCATGTGATTCTGATCTTATAAAGGGAATACCCTCATTCCCTGTGTGTGTGCAAAATGCTGAGCTTGTGCCTATAAACTCTTATAGGAAGAAGATAAGGGCCTTAGATGACATAACTGTATGATTATATAAGGAAATATGTGTACAAAGTAGAGTTGAGTGTTATGATTTGGTAGCTGAGGAGTGCAGGTAAAAAAAGGCAATACACCAGAGCAGTTGGAATCTATGAGATTGCAGTACCCTGACTAACCACCACAACTAGAGGCAGCCGTGGAGCGTTCCTACTTTGGTCCTAGACGCCTCGTCACAGCCTGAAAAACTAACTATACCTAAAGATAGAAAGAGGAAAGCTATCTGCCCCGGAGCAGATCCCCAAAGAACATAGAAAGCCCCAAAACATGTAATGGCGGTTAGACAAGAAGAAATACTGACACAGACAGAAAATAGTATGAGCAAACGTTGGGGCCCAAACTATCTAAATAGAAAAGGATAGGAAGGGCACTTACTGCAATCCCAAAAAACCCTGAAAAGCACCAACTCTACTAATTTCAAAAACACCTGAGATCACACGACCTCTACCACCTAAATTAGTTCTCTGGTGTAACAAAATCAAAACAACAGCCACTGAAAAAACTGGAAAAAGCAAATGTACAAAACATCAGTGGCTGAACTAAACTGAGAGGGCAAAAGCCCCCGGAGGGGACCCAGAAGGCCCCCACAGAAGTGCAGGACAAAATGCAAAAATAAAGCACAAAAACAAAAAGAAGAAAATGTCTTATCTGATAGCAGGAGATGCAGACACGACACAGCAGGATACTAAGGAAACAGGAATCAAGGATTGAGACCAGAACAATTGATCACCGGCAACCCTGATGGGAAGGCGACTCCCTTAAATAAGACCAGTCAGTAACACCTGATTCCCAATCCTCACAATCTTCACTGGACAGTCCAGTACCGCTTGTAACCACCAGAGGGAGCCTCTGCTCAGAACTCATTTCAAGTCCATTCACAACAGTACCCCCCCCTTGAGGAGGGGTCACCGAACCCTCACTTGAGCAACCAGGTCGGTCAGGATGAGTTCTATGATACGCACGGATGAGTCTCCTAGCATGGATGTCCGAAGCAAACACCCAAGAATTGTCTTCCTGACCATAACCTCTCCACTTAACCAAATACTGGAGTTTCCGTCTAGAAAAACGAGAATTCAATATTTTCTCAAACACAAACTCCATATTGCCCTCAACCAAAACAGGGTCAGGAGGCAAAGCAGTAGGAACCACTGGCTCAACAAACCTCTTCAACAAGGACTTGTGGAACACGTTATGGATCTTAAATGTCCCTGGAAGAAGCAAACGAAAAGAAAGAAACAGGATTAAGAATCTCCATGATCTTATAAGGTCCAATGAACCTAGGCTTAAATTTAGGAGATGCAATCAACGGTGACATTAACCCCTTATTACCCCGCTTGCCACCGCTACAGGGCAAGTGGGAAGAGCCGGGTAAAGTGCCACAATTGGCACATCTTTTGATGCGCCAAATGTGGGGCTGCTGTAGCCTGGTATTATCAGGCTGTTGAGGGCCAAAATCCATGGGCCTTGACAGTCTTTTAATACCAGGCCGCAGCAGTCTGCATTTTACTTGGCTGGTTAACAAAAATAGGGGGGATCCCCACGCCGTTTTTTTTTCGAGGGGATCCCCTATTTTTGTTAACCAGCCAAGCTAAGCAGACTGCTGTGGCCTGGTATTATCAGGCTTGCAAGGTCCATGGATATTGGAACCTTACCAGCCTGAAAAACCAGGCCTCAGCGGTCTGCTTCATCTGGCTGGTTAACAAAAATAGGGGGGACCCCACGCCAATTTTTTTCGAGGGGATCCCCTATTTTTGTTAATCAGCCAAGATATGCAGACTGCTGTGGCCTGGTATTATCAGGCTGGCAAGGTCCATGGATCTTGGCTCCTTAACAGCCTGAAAATCCAGGCCTCAGCGGTCTGCTTCATCTGGCTGGTTAACAAAAATAGGGGGGACCCCACGCCATTTTTTTTTCGAAGGGAACCCCTATTTTTGTTAATCAGTTCCCTCTGACGTCACTGATGGTGTCCCTGGCTGACCTGAAGTGAAAGTGGAAAGCAATCAATTAAGCTTTCCACTTCCTCTCCTGTCAGCCAGGAGAGGAGCTCATTCATTTGGGGGTTTACTGTGAGGCTGCAGCATTAGCTGCGGTCCCTGCAGTAAACATTAACCCTTTCTGAAGGATTACACCGTGGGACCTGACTGTGCATCGGATTGGTAAGAATAATTTTGCTTTATTATTTTATTTTTATTACAGGAAATGGTTTTAGCAGGTAAATAAAATATGGTCAAAAACTGTGTGATTATTTCATTAAACTTCTTTTTTATTAAAGTGTGTGTGTTTGATTTTTCTTTCATACAATAGGATTAATAATTGATAGTTGTCTAATTGACAGCTCTCAATTATTAACCTGGCTTAAAGTGACCTTTCAATTGCAAGGTCATTTTAACCCCTTATTAACCCATTCGCCACCGCTACAGGGCAATGGGAATAGACGGGCAAAGTGCCAGAAAGGGCAAATCTAATTAGAGATTTGCTCTTTCTGGGGTGTCTGGGGGCAGATGTTAGTAGCCGGGGGGGGGCCAAAAATAATGGTCCCTCTCTGGGCTATTATTATCTGCCCCCACTCACTGGCTTTGTCTGTCTGGTTGCGAAAATAGGGCGGGAGCCCACGCATTTTTTTTCAGCAATTTTACACCTCATATATATATATATATACATGTCATTGAGTTTGTGACACATATATATATTATATTTATAGTTCATACACTTCTACATAGTATAATAGCCGCTAATTCAATTGCCGGCTTTTGTGAAAATGCAGAACCCGACATGAAATGACACTTGGTTTACATAGAGTTAACCATGTCTTTTCATGTAGTTTGATATCTGATTTGCACAAACAATTACATGAGTGTAAGTGTGCAAAATTTCACACCTGTAGGGGTTAATTAAAGGTGTAAATTCGTAGCAAAAAAGTCCGTTTTTTTTACAACGAATTTACACCTTTAATTAACCCCTACAGGTGTGAAATTTTGCACACAGCCACTCATGTAATTGTTTGTGCAAATCAGATATCAAACTACATGAAAAGACATGGTTAACTCTATGTAAACCAAGTGTCATTTCATGTCGGGTGCTTCTGTCTTTTCACAAAAGCCGACTTTACCCGGCAATTGAATCAGAGGCTATTTTACTATGTAGAAGTGTATAAACTATAAATATATGTATATATATATGTCACAATGACATGTATATATATATATATATATGTATTCTATGTGTGTATATTTAGTGTTTACAAGGAAAGAATGGGTTTTTTTTAGTTACGATATTTTGTTCCCATAGACTTACATTGGATTTCCGGTATCGGTATCAGGTATCGCCGATATTTTAATGGTATCGGCGATACCATTCCGATTCCGATACTTTTGGATATCTGAAAGTATCGCTCAACTCTACTAAAGATAGAAAGAGGAAAGCTATCTGCCCCGGAGCAGATCCCCAAAGAACATAGAAAGCCCCCAAACATGTAATGGCGGTTAGACAAGAAGAAATACTGACACAGACAGAAAATAGTATGAGCAAACGTTGGGGCCCAAACTATCTAAATAGAAAAGGATAGGAAGGGCACTTACTGCAATCCCAAAAAACCCTGAAAAGCACCAACTCTACTAATTTCAAAAACACATGAGATCACACGACCTCTACCACCTAAATTAGTTCTCTGGTGTAACAAAATCAAAACAGCAGCCACTGAAAAAACTGGAAAAAGCAAATGTACAAAACATCAGTGGCTGAACTAAACTGAGAGGGCAAAAGCCCCCGGAGGGGACCCAGAAGGCCCCACAGAAGTGCAGGACAAAATGCAAAAATAAAGCACAAAAACAAAAAGAAGAAAATGTCTTATCTGATAGCAGGAGATGCAGACACGACACAGCAGGATACTAAGGAAACAGGAATCAAGGATTGAGACCAGAACAATTGATCACCGGCAACCCTGATGGGAAGGCGACTCCCTTAAATAAGACCAGTCAGTAACACCTGATTCCCAATCCTCACAATCTTCACTGGACAGTCCAGTACCGCTTGTAACCACCAGAGGGAGCCTCTGCTCAGAACTCATTTCAAGTCCATTCACAACAGTTGAGCATTCCGATACCGCAAGTATCGGGTATCGGCCGATATTCGCTGTATCGGAATTCCGATACTTAGTTCCGATATTTTCCATATATCGTATACCGGAATCGGAAGTTCCCATAATTCTTTGAGAGGCAATGTGATTTTAGTCAGCCAATGAGGAATCCTAAGAAGTGTGGGCACATCCTGTAATGCTGCGGTCATGTTAACTAATGGCATGGCTGTGATTGGATGCTGAAATGATGTCAGAATGCACTATAAAAGGCGCCGCCGCCATTTTAGCGTCACTGTGCTGTGAATTCAGTTAGGGACAGAACGCTGCTCTGCTGACTCTGAGGGACAGTTAGAGATTGCGATTTTGTGTACTGTGCTCTAGGCAGGCTAGTTTACCAACCGCTGAGTAAAGCATCCTTTTGCCTTGCAGTGTTGTTTTAACAGCTCTGTGCAAGATGTGTGTGTGAGAGTGCAGGTGACGCTGCAGTTTGCTCTGCATCCAACGCTGTTTGTAGGCATCTGCACGTGTCACTCACAGACTCTTTTTTTTCTTTAGTGTAATTCTTGCTGCTCCATTCAATAGAAATTATAGTGTGATGCGCTTCCATCCGTATACATTGGTTGCAAACACTATAGAAGTACAGAAAGGAGCCTTTCAGGGATAGTGAACAGTTGTGTGCAGTGTTCACTCTAGTCTGTGAGGTTTTTTTTTTGAGTGCAGATCACGCTCCAGTTAGTTCTTCAACCACTGCTGCTTGTACTCTGCTGATCGTGTCTCACTGCCTCATCCTTGACATTTTTCTCTAATTTGTGCTGCTCCATTCTATTTAAAAAAAAATCAAATCTATTAGTGTGACGTGCTTCCATCCGTATCCAATACATTGGTTGCAAACAATATAGAAGTACACAAAGGAGCCTTTCAGAGATAGTGAACAGTTGTGTGCAGTGTTCACTCTAGTCTGTGAGGTTTTTTTTTTTTTTGAGTGCATGATCACGCTCCAGTTAGTCCTTCAACCACTGCTGCTTGTACTCTGCTGAGCGTGTCTCACTGCCTCATCCTTGACATTTTTCTCTAATTGGTGCTGCTCCATTCTATTTAAAAAAAATGAAATCTATTAGTGTGACGTGCTTCCATCCGTATCCAATACATTGGTTGCAAACACTATACAAGGACACAAAGGAGCCTTTCAGAGATAGTGAACAGTTGTGTGCAGTGTTCACTCAAGTCTGTGAGGTTTTTTTTTTTGGAGTGCAGATCACGCTCCAGTTAGTTCTTCAACCACTGCTGCTTGTACTCTGCTGAGCGTGTCTCACTGCCTCATCCTTGACATTTTTCTCTAATTGTTGCTGCTACATTCTATTTCAAATAATTCAAATCTATTAGTGTTACGTGCTTCCATCCGTATCAAATACATTGGTTGCAAACAATATAGAAGTACAGAAACGGGCCTTTCACAGCTAATGAACAGTTCTGTGCAGTGTTTACTGTAGTCAGAGGTTTTCATTTTTGGAGTGCAGATCCCGCTCCAGTTAGTTCTTCAACCACTGCTGCTTGTACTCTGCTGAGCGTGTCTCACTGCCTCATCCTTGACATTTTTCTCTAATTGGTGCTGCTCCATTCTATTTAAAAAAATCAAATCTATTAGTGTGAGGTGCTTCCATCCGTATCAAATACATTGGTTGCAAACAATATAGAAGTACAGAAACGGGCCTTTCACAGCTAATGAACAGTTCTGTGCAGTGTTTACTGTAGTCAGAGGTTTTCATTTTTGGAGTGCAGATCCCGCTCCAGTTAGTTCTTCAACCACTGCTGCTTGTACTCTGCTGAGCGTGTCTCACTGCCTCATCCTTGACATTTTTCTCTAATTGTTGCTGCTACATTCTATTTCAAATAATTCAAATCTATTAGTGTGACGTGCTTCCATCCGTATCCAATACATTGGTTGCAAACAATATAGAAGTACACAAACGGGCCTTTCACAGCTACTGAACAGTTGTGTGCAGTGTTTACTGTAGTCAGAGGTTTTCATTTTTGGAGTGCAGATCCCGCTCCAGTTAGTTCTTCAACCACTGCTGCTTGTACTCTGCTGAGCGTGTCTCACTGCCTCATCCTTGACATTTTTCTCTAATTGGTGCTGCTCCATTCTATTTCAAATAACTCAAATCTATTAGTGTGACGTGCTTCCATCCGTATCCAATACATTGGTTGCAAACAATATAGAAGTACACAAACGGGCCTTTCACAGCTACTGAACAGTTGTGTGCAGTGTTTACTGTAGTCAGAGGTTTTCATTTTTGGAGTGCAGATCCCGCTCCAGTTAGTTCTTCAACCACTGCTGCTTGTACTCTGCTGAGCGTGTCTCACTGCCTCATCCTTGACATTTTTCTCTAATTGTTGCTGCTACATTCTATTTCAAATAATTCAAATCTATTAGTGTTACGTGCTTCCATCCGTATCAAATACATTGGTTGCAAACAATATAGAAGTACAGAAACGGGCCTTTCACAGCTAATGAACAGTTCTGTGCAGTGTTTACTGTAGTCAGAGGTTTTCATTTTTGGAGTGCAGATCCCGCTCCAGTTAGTTCTTCAACCACTGCTGCTTGTACTCTGCTGAGCGTGTCTCACTGCCTCATCCTTGACATTTTTCTCTAATTGGTGCTGCTCCATTCTATTTCAAATAACTCAAATCTATTAGTGTGACGTG
The DNA here is from genome assembly GCA_033576555.1 of Oophaga sylvatica. Taxonomy (NCBI): domain Eukaryota; kingdom Metazoa; phylum Chordata; class Amphibia; order Anura; family Dendrobatidae; genus Oophaga; species Oophaga sylvatica. The sequence goes on from JARQOD010000007.1 coordinate 2,649,008, forward strand.
CTTCCATCCGTATCCAATACATTGGTTGCAAACAATTAGAAGTACACAAACGGGCCTTTCACAGCTACTGAACAGTTGTGTGCAGTGTTTACTGTAGTCAGAGGTTTTCATTTTTGGAGTGCAGATCCCGCTCCAGTTAGTTCTTCAACCACTGCTGCTTGTACTCTGCTGAGCGTGTCTCACTGCCTCATCCTTGACATTTTTCTCTAATTGGTGCTGCTCCATTCTATTTCAAATAACTCAAATCTATTGTGATGCGCTTCCATCCGTATGTAATACATTGGTTGCAAACAGCCTTTTTGTTAAGGTACAGTATTATATAGACATTGTACAGGTGTCGCTATTCAGTCTGATAACTAGATATCATTCACCTTTTCTATCAGTTGTCGTTGTTTCAGCAAAACTTGCAGGTATATATTTAGCTATTGTGACTATGCACTATTGACTTTAACAAGGTAATGCATGAGTTTTGTTACCGATTCTCATTTTTACATGATGGACCTTTATGATATGGGTTGTTAAATTTGTAATTAAATATGTTTTTTTGAAATGACACAAATATAAGTAATGTTGAAGAGGACTAGTCCTACATCCATTGTTTGCACAATATTACAGGTGTACATCACGTCCCTTAATCAACAATGGATTATTAAATTTACTTGTATGCTTTTATTTAAAAGCCAAGAACACTGAAGGCTAACCTTCGCACTGCAGCTGTTGTCAAAGTTCAACCCACATTATGCACTTCCAACATTGCAGCATTTGAGGCATGATGTGAGTTGGATTTGTCTAAGTTATGGAGTGACAAGGCTCATCATCAGTACCCTATAGCAGGGTTCCCCAACTCCAGTCCTCAAGGCCCACCAACAGGTCATATTTTCAGGATTTCCTTAGTATTGCCCAGGTGTAGAGTTGAGTGATACTTTTCGATATCCAAAAGTATCGGAATCGGAATGGTATCGCCGATACCCAAAAAATATCGGCGATACCCGATACCGATACCGGAAATCCAATGTAAGTCTATGGGAACAAAATATCGGAATTAAAAAAACCCCATTCTTGCCTTGTTGGTTAATTGTACATGAAGGAAAACAACAAAGAGTAATGTAGAATGTATTGGGGAAGGTTGAGGAGACATTAAAGGCATAGATGTTTAACCCAATCAAATGGAATAGCATAAAATTTTTTTTTTTAAAGATGTTCGGATTGACGAAGAAATTGACAATGTTGTTAACGTTTTTTCTATTTTGGCAAATATGTATATTTCACAACTTCCATGCTCTTCACCTTTTTAACTTTTGACACACTTTCTCCTTCATAATCTTCAGCAGCATCATCTTTTTCATCAAATTATTCTTCATCTTCACCTTCTTTATCTTCTTCTTAAACTTCTTGCTATTCATCTTTTTGTTAACATTACTCATATTCTTCTTATTAAACTATTATTCTTATTCATATTCTACTTCATCTTCTTCATCATATTCTTATTTTGGACAGAGATTCCTGTACTTGTAATCTGTCAAAGTATGAATTTTTCATCCTTCCGTTCTTGCTGTCACAAAAGATTTAAATTACAACAGTATTTGTCCGTGTTCAGTTTAGCCTGCAGCAGCAGGCATTTTCCAGGGGCACCACGAGGAGGAACGGACTCACCCCCATACACTGCTTAGTCTTCTTCTGCTTATAATTTAGAGCATATATTTTGCTCTTCATTTTGGTCTTATACTTCATGTTCTTCTGCTTTTTGATCTTCTGCTTATTGTTCTTAAGTCTCTTGTTCTGTATCTTGTAGTTTGTCTTAACCTTCTTAGTCCTGTTTGGTAATCTTTTATTTCTTCTTTGTGATGGTGTTTAGGCTGGTTGGCTTGATGCTCGTCGTCCTTGTGGTGGTCATCTTCTTCGGGGTGGTCATCAGGGTCGTCGTCTTCATTGTTGGAGATCCAGAGTGATTTCCCCAAAAAACATTGAAAAAATCTTCAATTTGTAAATGTAGCACAAGGTACAAGAGCCAATGCAAGTAACGAGGACCATCTGACTGTGCTGGAACCCGGAGGGGCAGCAGAAGGAAAAGAGCCAATGGCACAACCGAGGACCAGCTGACGTTACTGGGACACGGTTACTAAGCAGGAGGTACCTGTGCTCCAAAGCACTACCAAGGACCAGCAGACGTTGCTGGAACTCGGATACCGAGATGGAGGCACCTAGGCCAAAGGCACTGCGGAGAACCAGCTGACGGTACTGGAACCCGGACGGGTAGCAGAAGGTACAAGAGCCAGTGCAAGTGACGAGGACCAGCTGACTGTGCTGGAACCCAGAGGGGCAGCAGAAGGAAAAGAGCCAATGGCACAACCGAGGACCAGCTGACGTTACTGGGACACGGTTACTAAGCAGGAGGTACCTGTGCTCCAAAGCACTACCAAGGACCAGCAGACGTTGCTGGAACTCGGATACCGAGATGGAGGCACCTAGGCCAAAGGCACTGCGGAGAACCAGCTGACGGTACTGGAACCCAGACGGGTAGCAGAAGGTCTGAACCTAAAACATTGTCACCGTGGCTACTCGGGACATACCTCCAGCCAAACACATAACCGAACCAGAAGAAAAAATATATGATTATTTTTACAGGTAACTACCCCTACCTAATAGTTGGGGTTTCCTTAAAGGATAAATGTATGGATAAAATATCACACAATGAGAGGTATTTTAAACAAAATGTATATCAATTTTATTAGAGCATTAAAAATATACAATAATTGAGACTTATGGACAAGGGTACAGTGGGAACAAGATATAAAAACAGCTAATCAACTGTCATAAAGATGACAGTGGACGGAAATGAGAAAGAAAACACATAACAAACCCTCCAAGCCGGCAGTTATGCAAACATATAACTGAATCCAAAGAAAAATAAGATATCATATAGTATCCCGAAAGAGTATATGGCCAGGTGATAACTTGTTGGTAAACAAGAAAACGCCTCAGTTATTAAACAAATGAGCGTCAGCAATCGGTGCCCAGGATTTTAAGATTAGGTCTCTGGTATATTCATATGGTGATGAAAACCCCAATAACTGTCGCCAGAGACGCAATTTATAACAGCTATATGGGCAGAAATTGCTGACTACTTGGTATTCAGATGAAATAAGGGCACACTATTGAATGTAATGTATATATATCAAGTACTAGGCTATATATAGGCAAAAGAATTATGGCTGTGCAGTGCCCAGATAAAATCAGGGCACTTAGTAAATATAAGTGTACGTATGTCAAATAATAGGCCAGTATTAGTCTATGTCTATTTAGGACATGAGTGAAAAAATCACATTACAATAATAGAGAATCGCTATACTGCCTGTGAATAGCAGCCTGCAATATATAACTATAAGTGTGTGCAGGCATAAGCAATCAATAGTATGTATATACTCGAACGCCAGATTTTAAGTGGCCATATATTGTCCTGGCATAAATGGTTTCCGTAATGGAATGGCCACTATCACGGTATTCAAACAGTCCATAAACGCATTTATAATAGAACACATATATTTAGCCATTACCTTGTGCCATAATGATCCGGGAACAAAAAATACCGGCGAGGAGGGAAGTGAAAGACAGCCCCGACGCGCGTTTCACCGCACTCGGCTTCGTCAGGAGGCATGGTCTGTCCAGGAAATTAGGGGTTTAAATATCACTGTGTATAATCAATGCACGAATCGGCGCTCAGTCCCGCATGATGCGCAATATAGGCGACACGAACGGCCAAGGCGCGCCGCAGGAAATGAAGAGGAGGACCGAGGTCATCGCTCCCCATCCCCATAGCGACGCGTCCAGCCCGCCGCGGCACCCACGATCCACAGCGCATGCGCGGACAGCGTCTGCATGCATGCAGGATAAAGAAAAAAGAAAATGTAAGGGTATTGTTGTGCAGGTCTTTAAGGGAAAAAGTAGTAATGAGACCAAACAAATGCATTGGCAACATTATAGAGAGCGTATATCAGTTAAGCTAACAATGTTTATGGCGCCAGATTAGATAAGGGGATATGATAAACACAAAGAATAGAGTTACTCCCGAATCATCATGGCGACTCACATATAAATGGTGAAAATTAATAATAATTAATAAATCACATCTATTTCATATAATACAAAAATTAATCTATAACAATAATGACAAATTATAATATCACATGTATATGATGTATATCCAGACATAAAGCACAAATATAGTGAAACAATGTGTAAGAGTAATAAACAAAAAAAGTCCAATTCTAAGAAGAGTCACATAATTACCAATATTATCAAGATGATAGTGAATCATTCTATCATCATTATTAATTTATTATTTCTTCTTTATGTCTTCAAAACAGGATATCATAATAAGAGAATAAAGACCACGCGAAGTCAAAGCGCCAGCGAAAATAAGAAGGCACTCTCTAGATGTCTCGGATCGCACAGGTAGGTTTTCCGATGATGTCATCAAAGAAGAGATGATGAAGATATAGTAATATTTTCAGTGTCGCCATCATATGTATACGGCATGACTGTATGATAATCAAAAATAGAAATTAGCATAGATTGCACAGTGGATACAGACCCCTAATGTGAAAAAGAACACACACATATTACAGTATTACAGATTAAAACTACATTAAATGGAATTATACGGACAGCACAAAATATTTACAAGAAGGATTTGAAACTGAGAGCTTCATTTAAACCATTTGGTGTAAGGGAATCAATTGTGAGTATCCAGCGGGTTTCTTTCTGAAGTAATTTTTTCATCACATCGCCTCCACGGATGTGTCATGTGTGCATCGCCACGAAGATCGTCGCGGTTGCACATTCTGACTTCTCACAGCTGAGTTGCTGTTTCTTTGTGTTTGGCAGTTAGGGAGTTAATTCTGTCTGTGCTCAGTTCTGGGACTGGGTGCAGTTTCTCCCGGCTGCAATTAATTATTTGTTGATTGGTTTCCTTTAAATCTCTGGTTGTCTGTGTTGGGAGTTGCCAGTGAAATTCTTCATGCAGACCACAGATAGGATTGTATCTGTATAGACTTAAGTTAAAGAGCTCCTTAGTTGTTTTAAGCTCACCTTGCTTAGAGTTTAATATCCCAGATCATTTATGTTCCTTCTGTGTTTGAGTGTGTATGCAAGTCTGTGTTTTCTCCAGTCTGTCTTATATGTCTAATCTGTGTATTTAGCAGAGATCAGCCCATATCCCTTTGGTGGTAATCAGAATCCTTCTTAGGACTGATTACAGGGTTCAGGGACTGATAGGAGACAGGGTTAGGCTGGAGACTTGGACCTCTGAACCATTATCAGTACCTCCAAGGTGAGGGATTAGTTAGGACCCCAGTTTAGGGTCAGGTTAGACCCCCGGTCCTCCTCTTTCCTGTGACAGTGTATCAAGTCCTCAAGATTAACCCTGAGTTCAACGGATATCTTGTCAGGTAAATCTATTCTATATTTACATGCTGATGTTGCTAATCTATATGTTGTATAGAGTGTTGTTCTTTTAAGAATAGTTTACTGACATCGTACACATATCATAAGACCGCGTGACAGGATGCCAATGTAGATGCGGTCAATGCCGCATACAGCAAAGCCTTTTGGGTTGCATCCATGTTTGTCATAGAAATGCCTTGGAATTGTTTTTAGTGTATTGGGGTCCGTACATTTAATTGCATTTCTAATGTCGCGAACGTGTTCTTGTACACGCGTTTTAAATGATCTAGTTGTCATTCCAATATAAATTAGGTTGCAAGGGCATTTGGCATAATAGACTACTGATTCAGTGTGACAGGTGATGTGGTGAACAATTTTGTATGTTTTTAAACCCGCTGCGTCAACAAATTCCTTTGTTCTAGGTATAAATGGACATGCGGAACAGTCTCCGCATGGGAAACTACCCCATGGAGGGCCCTTACTTGAACCAAAGAAATTGTTTTTTGGGGGAATGTAATGACTGCTGCACAGAATATCTTTTAGATTGCGTGATCTACGCCAAGTAATAGAGGGATATGATTTTAATTGTCGTTTGAGGTCTTTGTCTGTTAGTAAAACCGACCAGTGTTTTCTCAGGGCGAGATTAATCTCGCGCCAATTTGAATTAAATTTAGTGATAAACCTGGGATTCAGGTCTTCACATTTCCTCTTTGTAGGTTGAGACAACAGAGTAGGTCTATTGGAATGCCAAGCCCTATTATATCCCTTGATGATATCTCTATCAGGGTATCCTCTATTTTTAAATCGTCGCGATAATTCTTTTGCTTGAATTGAAAAAGTAGTTTCTTTAGAACAAATGCGGCGGGCTCTTAAAAATTGACCCACTGGAATAGAGCTTTTGAGTTTGGGTAGATGAGAGGAGGTGTAATGCAACAGAGAATTTGTCGCTGTGGACTTTCGAAAAATATCTGTCTCTATTTGTCCATCATTTGCTTTGGAAATAAGGATGTCGAGAAAATCGATGGTTGTTTGGCTATATTTCCAGGTAAGTTTGATGTTGAATTCATTAGTGTTCAAGTGGCTAAGAAAAGATTCTAACTGGGACGTGGAGCCCTGCCAAATAAAGAATATATCGTCGATATATCTCAGCCAGGAGATAACAGAGTCATGCCCCGGTGTGTCAAGGACCGTATCCCTTTCCCACAGCCCCAGGAACAAATTGGCATAGGAGGGCGCACATGATGCGCCCATTGCCGTGCCCTGGAGCTGTAGGAAGGGGCGGTCCTTGAACACAAAATAATTATGGGTAAGTATGAAATAAAGAAGTCTATTGATGAACTCGATTAGATTAGGTTCCAAATTTGTCATATTAAGAAAAAAATTTGTAGCTCTCATCCCGTGGCTGTGGTCGATGGAAGTGTACAGGGACTCCACGTCACAGGTAACTAGCCACATATCTTGTTCCAGAGATAAGCCATCTAATCTCCTCAAAACATCTGTAGTGTCCATCACAAATGAAGGAAATGTTTCCACAATTTTTTTCAGATAAAAATCAATGAATTTGCAGGCTGATTCACAAAGACCCCCCATGCCGGAAACAATGGGCCTGCCTGGTGGGCATAGGGGGTCTTTGTGAATTTTGGGGAGCAGGTAGAAAGTGGGCGTGACTGGAAAGTCAGGTAATAGAGAATCTCTCATTTTATTTGTAATCGCCTTGCTCTCGCAACCTTCATCTAATACGTGTTTTAATTCTTCTTTGAACTTAACATGTGGTATATTATCCAATTTGCGATAAAATTCTCGTTTATTTAGTTGTTTAAAGGCCTCTGCTTCGTACATGTGCACCGGCCAGACGACCACATTACCCCCCTTGTCTGCCCGTTTGATCACTATATCTTTTAGATTCTGAAGAGTCTTGATGGCATGACGTGCTGACGGAGAAAGATTGTCGTATTTAATATGAGGATCCAGGTCCATAAATTCCTTTTTAAACAAGTTTGACAAATATGTCAACTGGAGGACAGGCAGACAAGGGGGGAAAGAGCTGCGACCGTCGGTGCAGATGCGTAGGGACAAGAAAATCTCCTTGCCGTGAGTTCTCGGCTTCTAGTGATTCTAAATCATTCAAGGCCTGTACTTCCACCTCAGTTAGTGTAGAGTCATGTTTGGGAGAAAAATGTTTTTTAAACATAAGTTTGCGTTCAAAGAGTTCAAGATCCTTAAAGAGAGTAAAGAAATCAGATCCCTCCACCGGTGAAAATGAAAGTCCTTTTGATAGGACTTCAATTTGTGGTATAGATAAAGTGTGTTGCGAGAGATTGATTACCTTTAAAATCTCTTTGTTTTCTTGTCTCTCATGTTGTACGTATGTTTTTTCCTTTTGGTTACCGGCGTAAGGGCATGTTGAAACTGATTTATATGAGAACTTCCTTCCCCGGTTCCGGAAGCTCTTCTGCCTAAAAAAGGCTCGACACATGTTCCCTCTGAGGTGGATGATAAACTGGAGATTGAATGGGACCTAGTTGGATTGTGAAATTTTCTAATACGCCACCGATAGACTTTCTTTTGTTGATAGTCCTCTAGATCACGTAAATATTTTTTGGTTTTATTTTGTTGTATTTCACGCTCCCACTTAGAAAGCTCTTCTTCCAAAGAGAGATCAAGTTTATTAAAGTCGTCACTAGATAGTTTCTCTTGGATTTTAGTTTTAGTGTTCTCGATTTCTTTCTCAAGAGATTCAAGAGTTCTTTTGTCTGTGCCGATCAGTAATTCTAGTAGAGTACGAGAGCATTTGGTGAGAGTTTCTTCCCACCTACTAGTAAAACTAGGATCTTCAATTTCTAAAGTGGGAAATAATTGAATACGCAATCCTCTAGGAATAATATTTTTTTGTAAATAGTTTTCCAGTGCAGCTTTGTTCCACCAAGTTTTGGTTCTTTTTTTGATAAGCTCTCTAATTTTCAGTTTCAAATCCTTTAAGTCAAGTGTATCCTTCTCAGAAGGCTGTTGCTCACCAAAGACCGACCCAAGTTGTGTTACCCAGGTTTTGTCCGCTTCTTAAAGTCCATGAAACCTGAAATAGGGTCTATAGACAAAAATGGTATGAGAGGAGAATATCTGAACCTAAAACATTGTCACCGTGGCTACTCGGGACATACCTCCAGCCAAACACATAACCGAACCAGAAGAAAAAATATATGATTATTTTTACAGGTAACTACCCCTACCTAATAGTTGGGGTTTCCTTAAAGGATAAATGTATGGATAAAATATCACACAATGAGAGGTATTTTAAACAAAATGTATATCAATTTTATTAGAGCAATAAAAATATACAATAATTGAGACTTATGGACAAGGGTACAGTGGGAACAAGATATAAAAACAGTTAATCAACTGTCATAAAGATGACAGTGGACGGAAATGAGAAAGAAAACACATAACAAACCCTCCAAGCCGGCAGTTATGCAAACATATAACTGAATCCAAAGAAAAATAAGATATCATATAGTATCCCGAAAGAGTATATGGCCAGGTGATAACTTGCATTCTAATAGACCTACTCTGTTGTCTCAACCTACAAAGAGGAAATGTGAAGACCTGAATCCCAGGTTTATCACTAAATTTAATTCAAATTGGCGCAAGATTAATCTCGCCCTGAGAAAACACTGGTCGGTTTTACTAACAGACAAAGACCTCAAACGACAATTAAAATCATATCCCTCTATTACTTGGCGTAGATCATGCAATCTAAAAGATATTCTGTGCAGCAGTCATTACATTCCCCCAAAAAACAATTTCTTTGGTTCAAGTAAGGGCCCTCCATGGGGTAGTTTCCCATGCGGAGACTGTTCCGCATGTCCATTTATACCTAGAACAAAGGAATTTGTTGACGCAGCGGGTTTAAAAACATACAAAATTGTTCACCACATCACCTGTCACACTGAATCAGTAGTCTATTATGCCAAATGCCCTTGCAACCTAATTTATATTGGAATGACAACTAGATCATTTAAAACGCGTGTACAAGAACACGTTCGCGACATTAGAAATGCAATTAAATGTACGGACCCCAATACACTAAAAACAATTCCAAGGCATTTCTATGACAAACATGGATGCAACCCAAAAGGCTTTGCTGTATGCGGCATTGACCGCATCTACATTGGCATCCGTGGAGGCGATGTGATGAAAAAATTACTTCAGAAAGAAACCCGCTGGATAGTCACAATTTATTCCCTTACACCAAATGGTTTAAATGAAGCTCTCAGTTTCAAATCCTTCTTGTAAATATTTTGTGCTGTCCGTATAATTCCATTTAATGTAGTTTTAATCTGTAATACTGTAATATGTGTGTGTTCTTTTTCACATTAGGGGTCTGTATCCACTGTGCAATCTATGCTAATTTCTATTTTTGATTATCATACAGTCATGCCGTATACATATGATGGCGACACTGAAAATATTACTATATCTTCATCATCTCTTCTTTGATGACATCATCGGAAAACCTACCTGTGCGATCCGAGACATCTAGAGAGTGCCTTCTTATTTTCGCTGGCGCTTTGACTTCGCGTGGTCTTTATTCTCTTATTATGATATCCTGTTTTGAAGACATAAAGAAGAAATAATAAATTAATAATGATGATAGAATGATTCACTATCATCTTGATAATATTGGTAATTATGTGACTCTTCTTAGAATTGGACTTTTTTTGTTTATTACTCTTACACATTGTTTCACTATATTTGTGCTTTATGTCTGGATATACATCATATACATGTGATATTATAATTTGTCATTATTGTTATAGATTAATTTTTGTATTATATGAAATAGATGTGATTTATTAATTATTATTAATTTTCACCATTTATATGTGAGTCGCCATGATGATTCGGAGTAACTCTATTCTTTGTGTTTATCATATCCCCTTATCTAATCTGGCGCCATAAACATTGTTAGCTTAACTGATATACGCTCTCTATAATGTTGCCAATGCATTTGTTTGGTCTCATTACTATCTTTTTCCCTTAAAGACCTGCACAACAATACCCTTACATTTTCTTTTTTCTTTATCCTGCATGCATGCAGACGCTGTCCGCGCATGCGCTGTGGATCGTGGGTGCCGCGGCGGGCTGGACGCGTCGCTATGGGGATGGGAAGCGATGACCTCGATCCTCCTCTTCATTTCCTGCGGCGCGCCTTGGCCGTTCGTGTCGCCTATGTTGCGCATCATGCGGGACTGAGCGCCGATTCGTGCATTGATTATACACAGTGATATTTAAACCCCTAATTTCCTGGACAGACCACGCCTCCTGACGAAGCCGAGTGCGGTGAAACGCGCGTCGGGGCTGTCTTTCACTTCCCTCCTCGCCGGTATTTTTGCTCCCGGATCATTATGGCACAAGGTAATGGCTAAATATATGTGTTCTATTATAAATGCGTTTATGGACTGTTTGAATACCGTGATAGTGGCCATTCCATTACGGAAACCATTTATGCCAGGACAATATATGGCCACTTAAAATCTGGCGTTCGAGTATATACATACTATTGATTGCTTATGCCTGCACACACTTATAGTTATATATTGCAGGCTGCTATTCACAGGCAGTATAGCGATTCTCTATTATTGTAATGTGATTTTTTCACTCATGTCCTAAATAGACATAGACTAATACTGGCCTATTATTTGACATACGTACACTTATATTTACTAAGTGCCCTGATTTTATCTGGGCACTGCACGGCCAGAATTCTTTTGCCTATATATAGCCTAGTACTTGATATATATACATTACATTCAATAGTGTGCCCTTATTTCATCTGAATACCAAGTAGTCAGCAATTTCTGCCCATATAGCTGTTATAAATTGCGTCTCTGGCGACAGTTATTGGGGTTTTCATCACCATATGAATATACCAGAGACCTAATCTTAAAATCCTGGGCACCGATTGCTGACGCTCATTTGTTTAATAACTGAGGCGTTTTCTTGTTTACCAACAAGTTATCACCTGGCCATATACTCTTTCGGGATACTATATGATATCTTATTTTTCTTTGGATTCAGTTATATGTTTGCATAACTGCCGGCTTGGAGGGTTTGTTATGTGTTTTCTTTCTCATTTCCGTCCACTGTCATCTTTATGACAGTTGATTAGCTGTTTTTATATCTTGTTCCCACTGTACCCTTGTCCATAAGTCTCAATTATTGTATATTTTTAACGCTCTAATAAAATTGATATACATTTTGTTTAAAATACCTCTCATTGTGTGATATTTTATCCATACATTTATCCTTTAAGGAAACCCCAACTATTAGGTAGGGGTAGTTACCTGTAAAAATAATCATATATTTTTTCTTCTGGTTCGGTTATGGGTAGCAGAAGGTACCCATGGAAATTTAAGTTGACAGGCCGCAAGCCGGCCGCAGTTACCGAATCCCACAGTACTACAGTGGGTGATTGTCCTATTGTCACAACGGAAACAGCCTTTATTTGCATATCCCGCAGCACACATAGGAAGCACCTAAACTCCAGGCACCATAGAGTCGGCTAACCCGACCGCAACACGACAGGACAACTTATTGGAGGCTAAGTGACGTTTACACTGACAGGAAACAGATGGCATGCTGTAACCAGTCTGGGCAGGAGTGAGTACCCGTGCCAATGACACTTCCGAGCAACAACTGGCAGTGTTGTAGCCCAGGGATGAGAAGAGAACATGGTGGAGGCAGCAGGACATTTTTGCCGTTCACACAGCAGGGGAACAGCTGACATTACTGAACCCCAATAACACAGGAGCAAGTGTTCACTGTGCTAACAGCACTTCCGAGCAACAACTGGCGGTGTTGTAGCCCAGGAATGAGAAGAGAACATGGTGGAGGCAGCAGGACTTTTTGCCGTTCACACAGCAGGGGAACAGCTGACATTACTGAACCCCAGTAACACAGGAGCAAGTGTTGACTGTGCTAACAGCACTTCCGAGCAACAACTGGCGGTGTTGTAGCCCAGGGATGAGAAGAGAACATGGTGGAGGCAGCAGGACTTTTTGCCGTTCACACAGCAGGGGAACAGCTGACATTACTGAACCCCAATAACACAGGAGCAAGTGTTCACTGTGCTAACAGCACTTCCGAGCAACAACTGGCGGTGTTTAGCCCTGGAATGAGAAGAGAACATGGTGGAGGCAGCAGGACTTTTTGCCGTTCACACAGCAGGGGAACAGCTGACATTACTGAACCCCAATAAGACAGGAGCAAGTGTTCACTGTGCTAACAGCACTTCCGAGCAACAACTGGCGGTGTTGTAGCCCAGGAATGAGAAGAGAACATGGTGGAGGCAGCAGGACTTTTTGCCGTTCACACAGCAGGGGAACAGCTGACATTACTGAACCCCAGTAACACAGGAGCAAGTGTAGACTGTGCTAACAGCACTTCTGAGCAACAACTGGCGGTGTTGTAGCCCAGGGATGAGAAGAGAACATGGTGGAGGCAGCAGGACTTTTTGCCGTTCACACAGCAGGGGAACAGCTGACATTACTGAACCCCAATAACACAGGAGCAAGTGTTCACTGTGCTAACAGCACTTCCGAGCAACAACTGGCGGTGTTGTAGCCCAGGAATGAGAAGTGAACATGGTGGAGGCAGCAGGACTTTTTGCCGTTCACACAGCAGGGGAACAGCTGACATTACTGAACCCCAATAACACAGGAGCAAGTGTTCACTGTGCTAACAGCACTTCCGAGCAACAACTGGCGGTGTTGTAGCCCAGGAATGAGAAGAGAACATGGTGGAGGCAGCAGGACTTTTTGCCGTTCACACAGCAGGGGAACAGCTGACATTACTGAACCCCAATAACACAGGAGCAAGTGTAGACTGTGCTAACAGCACTTCCGAGCAACAACTGGCGGTGTTGTAGCCCAGGAATGAGAAGAGAACATGGTGGAGGCAGCAGGACTTTTTGCCATTCACACAGCAGGGGAACAGCTGACATTACTGAACCCCAGTAACACAGGAGCAAGTGTAGACTGTGCTAACAGCACTTCCGAGCAACAACTGGCGGTGTTGTAGCCCAGGGATGAGAAGAGAACATGGTGGAGGCAGCAGGACTTTTTGCCGTTCACACAGCAGGGGAACAGCTGACATTACTGAACCCCAATAACACAGGAGCAAGTGTTCACTGTGCTAACAGCACTTCCGAGCAACAACTGGCGGTGTTGTAGCCCAGGAATGAGAAGAGAACATGGTGGAGGCAGCAGGACATTTTGCCGTTCACACAGCAGGGGAACAGCTGACATTACTGAACCCCAATAACACAGGAGCAAGTGTAGACTGTGCTAACAGCACTTCCGAGCAACAACTGGCGGTGTTGTAGCCCAGGAATGAGAAGAGAACATGGTGGAGGCAGCAGGACTTTTTGCCGTTCACACAGCAGGGGAACAGCTGACATTACTGAACCCCAGTAACACAGGAGCAAGTGTAGACTGTGCTAACAGCACTTCCGAGCAACAACTGGCGGTGTTGTAGCCCAGGGATGAGAAGAGAACATGGTGGAGGCAGCAGGACTTTTTGCCGTTCACACAGCAGGGGAACAGCTGACATTACTGAACCCCAATAACACAGGAGCCAGTGTTCACTGTGCTAACAGCACTTCCGAGCAACAACTGGCGGTGTTGAAGCCCAGGAATGAGCAGAGAACATGGTGGAGGCAGCAGGACTTTTTGCCGTTCACACAGCAGGGGAACAGCTGACATTACTGAACCCCAGTAACACAGGAGCAAGTGTTGACTGTGCTAACAGCACTTCCGAGCAACAACTGGCGGTGTTGTAGCCCAGGAATGAGAAGAGAACATGGTGGAGGCAGCAGGACTTTTTGCCGTTCACACAGCAGGGGAACAGCTGACATTACTGAACCCCAGTAACACAGGAGCAAGTGTAGACTGTGCTAACAGCACTTCCGAGCAACAACTGGCGGTGTTGTAGCCCAGGGATGAGAAGAGAACATGGTGGAGGCAGCAGGACTTTTTGCCGTTCACACAGCAGGGGAACAGCTGACATTACTGAACCCCAATAACACAGGAGCAAGTGTTCACTGTGCTAACAGCACTTCCGAGCAACAACTGGCGGTGTTGTAGCCCAGGAATGAGAAGAGAACATGGTGGAGGCAGCAGGACTTTTTGCCGTTCACACAGCAGGGGAACAGCTGACATTACTGAACCCCAATAACACAGGAGCAAGTGTAGACTGTGCTAACAGCACTTCCGAGCAACAACTGGCGGTGTTGTAGCCCAGGGATGAGAAGAGAACATGGTGGAGGCAGCAGGACTTTTTGCCGTTCACACAGCAGGGAACAGCTGACATTACTGAACCCCAATAACACAGGAGCAAGTGTAGACTGTGCTAACAGCACTTCTGAGCAACAACTGGCGGTGTTGGAGACCAGGGATGAGAGGAGGACAGGGTGGAGGCAGCAGGACTTTTTGACGTACACACAGCAGGGGAACAGCTGGTGTTACTGAACCCCAGTAACACAGGAGCAAGTGTTGATTGTACTAACAGCACTTCTAGGCAACAACTGGCGGTGTTGGAGCCCAGGGTCAAGGAGGATGTTTAAATAGTAGATCAAGTATTTTCCTTGTTACGTGTCAATTAAAAATGTCTATACTCCAAACAAGAGAAATATAACCTTTAGTACCATAAGATGATGATTTAACTTAAAAAAATATATGTAAATTAATAATTTACAAACATAAACGCATACATTAACATGTTGAAAAGCAATGCAAACCACAATTAAAATAGGTTAAATAATCTGCTATACGGTTTAAAATAAAAGCATACAAGTACATATCAGAATCCATTAATGATGGCTAAGTAACAGTATGTACACCATTTTTATTGTGTAGACAATGAATGGCTGACTTAAAAACATAATCAGCATTACAAGTTATCTTTGACATTCATAAAACTTTACATTTGGTGAATAATATCACTAAAATTTTTTAAAAAATATCTAAAATTTCCATCATGTAATACTGATAATATGTGCCAATCATTTATATTAACAAACAAAAAATTTAAAAAGTGCATAGTGCAGAGTGAAAACAGATATTTATGCCTGACTGTGGACTTGCAAGCATGACAACAGATAGATAAGGTATATATAGATGAGACTGCATAGCCACAGATGGTGAATGGCGATGTAATACTGTACCTCAATAAAGTGTGAGTTACTACTACATCCTTTTTTTTATATAGCTTTATAAAAGGTTACGTGCATGTATGGTTGCGCCTTTGTTTGGACGCACAGACTGGCTTCCTGCTGTGACGCGATGGGTATTGGAGCGTCATCGTTCATCATCGCAAGCGTACCGACAACACAAAGGAGTTGTCATGACTGCTTTACTCAGTAAACATGCACCTATGATGAAACATACACGCATGTGCCCTATTACATAACAAGCTACAAGAAAAACGAGTGTGAGGTGTGACACAGCTGTTTTGTTAAGGTACAGTATTATATCGACATTGTACAGGTGTCGCTATTCAGTCTGATAAATAGATATCATTCACCTATTCTATCAGTTGTCGTTCTTTCAGCACCACTTACAGGTAGATATTTTGCTATTGTGACTATGCACTATTGACTTTACCAATGTAATGCATGATTTTTGTTAGCGATTATCATGTTTACATGAAGGACCTTTATGATATGGGCTGTTAACTTTCTAATTAAATATGTATTTTTTAAAATGACACAAATATAAGTAATGTTGAAGAGGACTATTCCTACATGCATTGTTTGCACAATATTACAGGTGTACATCACGTCCCTTAATCAACATTGGATTATTATATTTACTTGTATGCTTTTATTTAAAAGGCAAGAACACTGAAGTATAACCTTCGCACTGCAGCAGTTGTTAAAGTTCAACCCACATTATGCACTTACAACATTGCAGCATTTGAGTCATGATGTGAGTTGGATTTGTCTAAGCTATGGAGTGACAAGGTTGACCATCAGTATCCTATAGCATAAGTAGGCTTTTGTGTTTTCATTTGTTTTCGACATGTGCATATCTGTAATAATATGTCACAATTATTTTGTTACAGATTTGTGACAAAGACTAATCATTTTATGGTTTTAAAGTTGACGTTTCAAATGTTTACAGCTTAGAAATCAGGGTGTAGCCTCATATCTATGTGTAGCACTAGACACTTTGACATGTCATGTTTTTTTAACCATGATTAGGTAGCTAGCAGTAATTTTTGCCGGACACACAGCAGGGAACAGCAGGCGTTACTGAACCCCACAAACACATCAGCGATTGTTTTCATCTGTGCATCTAACACTTCTGAGCAGCAACTGGCGGTGCTGAAGCCCAGGGTCAAGGAGGGTGTAGGCAGAGGCCTAGTATGAGATCTTTGAAGTGAAGTTGTAGTTAGCAGCAGTAATTTTTGCCAGACACACAGCAGGGGAACAGCAGGCGTTACTGAACCCCACAAACACATCAGCGATTGTTTTCATCTGTGCATCTAACACTTCTGAGCAGCAACTGGCGGTGTTTGAAGCCCAGGGTCAAGGAGGGTGTAGGCATAAAATATTGAGTTATTGCCTTGTTACGTGGCCATTGCAAATGTATGTACTTCAAACAAGAATAAATGAAGTTTTACTAGGACAATAAAATGATGAATTTCAATTCCAAGAATAGAAAAATATTTATACTTGAGAGTCCGCTGTGGTTGATACCGTTTAATGGCTAACTGAAAATATGGTAACAAATTCCAAGCTTTCCAGACTACTCAGGTCTCTTCATCAGGCTAAGACTAAAACAAAAAATGAAGAATCACATATTTCTACACACAACAGGACACAGGAATAGGTAAGACAAGTGAGGGAGGGACAAGTGAGGGGAGACCGGCCAAAAAATGAGAACAAGGATGAATTATCAGCGCCACACAATAAGAGAAAAAATAATGGATTTACCTGTGGCAAAACACTTTTGTATGCCCGGTCATAGCATGATGGATATGGAATTACTGGTATTAAAATATTACTTCAAATATGAGAAAGATACAAAGGTTTCAGAATATAAGCTCATCATGACCTTTGACACTGTTAGTGATGGAATGAATAGATCACACGGATTTATGTCATTCTATATAAATTAAGGAATCTGCGTCTCTGCCTTTCCAGGGGGATGAAAATACAAAACCAGACCCCAATCAGAGGGCAATAAAACTTTCTATCGTTATCTAGGAACTGTTCCAATATTTATGTTCATCCCTCTGTGATAATGACAGTTCTGCTACACGTCACTTACTTGTCTTACCTATTGCACTATTCCTGTGTCCTGTTGTGTATAGAAATATGTGATGCTTCATTTTTTGTTTTAGTCTTTGCCTGATGAAGAGACGTGAGTAGCCTCGAAAGCTTGCAATTTGTTACCATCTTTTCAGTTATCCATTCAAAGGTATCAACCACTGGGGACTCTCAAGTCTAAATATTTATCTATCTACTGGCTAACACGGTACAAAGATACACATGTTTCCTAACTTCAAGAATAAAAAAAGACACTGCAAATATAAACGCATATATGCACATGCCAACAAGAAATGGAACAACACACCACCCAAAAAATTGGTTACAAAATATAGTGTTGTAAATTTAAGAAGAAAAGTCCATTTTTGTATTTATGAATAATGCTTAAGGAACGCTATGTTAAACCATAACATAGTGAAGACAATGGATTTTGTAATAGTCACTCATCATCATCATCATTGCAATTTAGATGTGACAGTCACAGACATTTCAATTATTTAAGTTAATAAAATAGTTACTTTGTACACCATGTATGACATGTCCAGCATGGACTCATCAATGTGATGACACAATAATGTACGATAAAAAATAACCATTTAAAAAAACATAATGCATTGTCACAATTTAAGTGTGTGCCTGCAAGTGTAGGTGAAACAAAGGCTACGGATAGCAAAGGTATATTCTATGTCTGTATCAGACAGTGGACAGCCTCTGATGGGTAATGGCGATGTTATACTGTACGTCAATAAAGTCTGCGGCTGCAATCATGCATTTTTTGCTTGTACAGTGTTGAAGAGGGTAAAAGCATGTCTGGTTGCGCAAGGCTTTATCCGTCAACATTACCTTCCTACTGTCACGCGTAGGGTAGGGTAGCGTGTGTCAATTAGATGACTCTATAAAATGTGACGTTACGCAGCGTTATTGCGCCCTAGGGACGCCAAAAATACGACAGCAGTAATCATTTACTGTCTAATACTCCACCTATGACCAACAAAAAAAGACCGTTCCCTCTTTAACAATCTACAAGACTAACAAGCATAATGGTTGACGCTGACTTTATTGAGGTACAGTATTACATCGACATTGTCCATGAGTAACTATGCACTGTGATACCTATATACCATTATTAATTTATATCTGTTGTGGTTGTTTCAACAGCACTTGCAGGTATAACTACCTATTGTCAGTATGCATGATGCACTTTCTAGATGTAATAATTTATTATTGCACATTATTACCAGGTTTAGATGCTGGCCATTTCATATATGGTGTGTGAAGTTACAGTTGACACCAGTATGTGTATTTTATAATGTCTGTCATAAATAAAACTCGTGATGATGATGATGAGGATTTTATGATTCGTACATCCATTGACTGCATTATCTTACAGGTACAGATAAAGTTCCTTAAAAAGCATTAATTGATAAGTATGAAATGTACTTTTATGCATTAATTTCAAAAAGTGAAGACTATGTTTTAGTTTTTGTTACCATTTGTAATAGACATGTGCAGATATGCGCTGTGATGACAAATTATTATTTGTCCATATTTGTAATAAAAATTTATCATTCAAGGCCTGGAAAACTTCACAATTTCCTGTTTTAAGCATAACAATCAGGGTGACGGCTCTTCCCTATTTGGAGCATGTTCGACATGGGTTTTTCTGTGCATGTGTAGGGAACAGGAGATTTCTTGCCGGACACACAGCAGGGGAACAGCTGGCGTTACTGAACCCCACTAACACTATAGCTTGTGTATTGGTCTGTGGACACGACACTTCTGAGCAGCAACTGGCAGTGTTGTAGCCCAGGGAGTAGAGTTCAGGTGGTAGAAAGATGAACATAACAGGAGACATGGATAACGTTGCGAACCAGTTATTTAATCTGAAAACGGACAGACAAATTCTGGCGAGATCCATGCCTTGTTCATTTTCAGAAAAGTAAGCCGGTCTACATTATCGGAGGATAGTCGCATGCGACGGTCTGTTAGTACACCACCTGCAGCACTAAAGACGCGCTCCGATAATACACTGGCAGAAGGGAAAGCCAGCACCTCCAATGCATACTGGCTAAGCTCTGGCCATGTATCCAGCTTAGAGACCCAAAACTTGAATGGGGAAGAGCCATCTGGGAGTACACTGAGAGGGAAAGACATGTAGTCTGTCACCATCTTATGGAAACGTTGCCTCCTGCTGACTGGAGCCGTCTCGGATGGTGTAGACATTTGTGGCGCTGCCACAAAACTTCGCCACATTTGGAACATACTGGTCTTGCCCTGTGCAGAGGCGCTGCTTGTGCTCCCTCTTGTTACAGAGCTGTCTCCACTGCCTCGACGCACAGAGCTGCTTTGTAAAGCAGTAGCAGCAGCAGTGCTCTGGGCTGGAATGGAGAACATTATGGATTGCACCAGTGTGTCTTGGTACTCCCGCATTTTACGCTCCCGGTTCAACGGTGTGATGAGCTTTGTAAGTTGTCCCGGTAGCGAGGGTCTAGGAGGGTGTACACCCAATAATCAGACGTGGTGAGAATGTGGGCGATGCGGCGGTCGTTTCTCAGGCACTGCAGCATGAAATCAACCATGTGCTGCAGACTCCCAACTGGCCAAGAAACGCTGTCCCCTGCAAGAGGCGTCATCTCTGCCTGCTCTGCATCACCCCACCCTCGCTCTACATACTGACTAGAGCGTTGTGTATTTCCCTCTGGAGCGATGTCTTCCTCCTCCATTGACTCCTCCTCATCCTCCTCACAAAGTGAGCCCTGCCCAGCCCTTTGTGAGGAACCACGTTGCGCTGACTGTCCAGAAGGTGATGGAATTTGTGACTCCTCATCCTCCACCTCTTCCAAAACCTCATCCCTTAGTGCTTGCAGTGTTTTTTGAAGCAGGCAGATAAGGGGGACAGTCAGGCTGACTAGTGCATCATCTGCACTCGCCATCCGCGTTGACTCATCAAACGCACGCAAAACGTGGCAGATGTCCTTCATAGAGGCCCACTCAGTAGTGGTGAAGTGTGAACGGCGCAAATTGCGAGTTGATTGCGCCTGATGCAGCTGATACTCCATTACTGCTGGCTGCTGCTCACACAACAGCTCCAACATATGTAATGTGGAATTCCACCTGGTGGGTACGTCACATATGATGCGATGTTCAGGAAGGCGAAATCTGCGTTGCAGAGCTGCAATGCGCGATCTGACCATGCTGGAACGTCGCAAGTGAGCGCACTCTAGGCGGACCTTGTGCAGCAGTGCATCAAGATCCGGATAGTCCCTCAAAAAACTCTGCACGACCAAGTTGAGCACATGTGCCAGACATGGTATGTGAGTGAGGTTGCCAAGGCCCAGAGCTGCCACCAGATTTCGGCCATTGTCACACACTACCAAGCCTGGCTGGAGATTCGCTGGCAAAAACCACACGTCGCTCTCCTGCTTGATGGCATTCCAGAGCTCCTGCGCTGTGTGGCTTCGATTCCCCATGGAAATTAATTTCAGGACGGCCTGTTGACGTTTGGCCACGGCTGTGCTCATATCGGTCGCATCAGGTAAGCGTTCATGGGTCCATGTGGAGGTAGACCGTGACGGCTCCTGCAGCGATGATTCTGAGGAACTGGAGTAGGAGGAGGAGTCAATGTGGACAGACTTGATTCCTGCAATCCTTGGAGTTGGCAGAACACGTACAGCGCCACTCGCAAGATCAGTACCCGGCTCCACAACATTGACCCAATGGGCAGTGAGGGAAAGGTATCGTCCCTTGCCATGGGTACTGGTCCACGCATCGGTGGTCAGGTGGACCATGCTACTGACGGCGTTTAGTAGCGCATGTTTAATTTTTCCCTCAACATGCTTTTGCAGACCAGGGACAGCTTGCCTGCTGAAATAAAATCGGCTGGGCACATTGTATTGTGGGACTGCCAATGCCATTAAGTTACGGAAACTGTCAGTCTCCACCAGCCTGAATGACAGCATTTCAAGGGACAGGAGTTTTGCAATGCCAGCATTCAGAGCCTGTGCTCGTGGATGGTTTGCCGAGTATGGCCGTCTTTTATCCCATGCCTGTGCTACCAATGGCTGTTTTGTGGCCTGGGAGTGTGAGGATGACAGGGAACTTGCAGCTGTGGGTGGAATAACACTGGGTCTCTGGACAACAGTGACAGAGGTTCTTCCATGGCGATCCTGTGAGGAAGCCGAACCAGCTGTGTGTGAGCTGGAGGAAGAGGCTCCAACACGAGCTGAAGATGTAGGTGCTGCTGTAGGTTGGCCTACATCTCCAGTGTGTCTTTGGAACTCAACCACGTGCTTTGACCGCACATGTTTCCACATATTTGTGGTATTAAGGTTACTGACACTTTTACCTCTTTTTACTTTTTGATTACACAGCTTGCATTTGATATAGCAAATATCATCTGCAAGTGTGTCAAAAAAGGACCACGCAGTGCAAGTCCTGGGAGCGCCCGTTTTGGCTGTTGGAAGAGAACTGCTACAACGGGTGCCAAACTGGAGGCTAAAGGCAACCGAGTCTGCAGCCTACCTCTCCCTACTGTTTGGACCGTTGGGGCAATCTCTTCCTCAGAGCTGCTACCACCACCTTCCTGTTCCTCACGCCATGTTGGGTCTTGGACCTCATCATCTCCACTACCCGCTTCCAACACCTGCTGCTGTTGGGTGGTCTGGCCAGCACCATGCTCAACAGAAACTGGCACCTGAGTCTCATCATCAGATGCGTTCTGCGGTGTGCTGACCATCGGCACTGGCTCACCCGCCTCTTCACATTCAGAGAGACACAGCTGTTGCGCATGACTGCATACTGCCTCTTCTTCACATTCCAGAATGCTGCTTGGCTGGGCCCCTGTTTGCAAGCCAACAGATTCTGAGAACAGAAGCAGAGACTCAGCTGGCTCCAGTTCAGAACTCTCTGACTGCCTGGGCAATTTGGCAGGCGGTGAAGAGACAGATGGTTGTTCAACAGTGCTGTGGTCCTGAGAGGAGGTGGAAGCAATTGAAGTCGATGTATTGGCTGCCATCCAACCAACAACGGCTTCAACTTGTTCTTCCCGCAGCAGGGGGGTACGCTGAGCTCCTACAAAAGTGCGCATAAAGGAACGCTCACGGGGAAAACTGGTGGATGCTGTGTCACTGGGTGCGGCAGCAGCCACAGAATCCCCACATCCTCTCCCTGCTGAAACTCCACGGCCACGACCACGTGCCTTACTCCCTGCCTTCTTCATCTTGGTAGATTGATAAAGAAAGTCAGAAAAGTTATAAGGCCTAAGTGTGGTTATTCCTCAGAGACTGCAGTGAACACTGCAGACAACTGTTCAGTAGCTGTGAAAGGCCCCTTTGTGTACTTCTATAGTGTTTGCAACCAATGTATTGTATACGGAAGGAAGCGCGTCACACTAATAGATTAGATTTTTTTCAAATATAATGGAGCAGCACCAATTAGAGAAAAATGTGAAGGATGAGGCAGTGACACACGCTCAGCAGACTACAACCAGCAGTGGTTGAAGAACTAACTGGAGCGTAATCTGCACTCAAAAAATGAAAAGCTCACAGACTACAGTGAACACTGCAGACAACTGTTCAGTAGCTGTGAAAGGCCCCTTTGTGTACTTCTATAGTGTTTGCAACCAATGTATTGTATACGGATGGAAGCGCGTCACACTAATGGATTAGATTTTTTTAAAATATAATGGAGCAGCACCAATTAGAGAAAAATGTGAAGGATGAGGCAGTGACACACGCTCAGCAGACTACAACCAGCAGTGGTTGAAGAACTAACTGGAGCGTGATCTGCACTCAAAAAATCAAAA
>JARQOD010000007.1:2672680-2900669 GCA_033576555.1 Oophaga sylvatica
CCTTTGAGGAACAAGCCAGGGATTTGTCCTCTAGAATTTTGGCAAGAGGATATTCAAAACGCAGTATAAAGAGAGGTCTCAATAAAGCTAAACAAGCTGTACGTACTGACTTACTGATACTGTTATGTTACGGTAGCTGAGGAGTGCAGGTAAAAAAGGAAATACACCAGAGCAGTTGGAAACTATGAGATTGCAGTACTCTGACTAACCACCGCAACTAGAGGCAGCCGTGGAGCGTTCCTACGTTGGTCCTAGACGCCTCGTCACAGCCTGAGAAACTAACTACACCTAAAGATAGAAATAGGAAAGCTATCTGCCCCGGAGCAGAACCCCAAAGATAATAGAAAGCCCCCAAACATGTAATGGCGGTTAGACAAGAGGAAATACTGACACAGAAAGAAAATAGTATGAGCAAACGCTGGGGCCCAAACTACCTAAATAGAAAAGGATAGGAAGGGTACTTACTGCAATCTCAGAAAACTCTGAAAAAACACCAACTCTACTAATTTCAAAATCACCTGAGATCACACGACCTCTACCACCTAAATTAGTTCTCTGGTGTAACAAAAATCAAAACAGCAGCCACTGAAAAAACTGGAAAAAGCAAAAGTACAAAACACAGTGGCTGAACTAAACTGAGAGGGCAGAAGCCCCCGGAGGGGACCCTGAAGGCCCCCACAGAAGTGCAGGACCAAATGCAAAAATATAGCAAAAACACAAAATAAGAAATTGTCTTATCTGATAGCAGGAGATGCAGACACGACACAGCAGGCTACAAGGGAAACTGGAAAGAAGGATTCAGACCAGAACAATTGATCACCGGCAACCCTGATGGGAAAATGACTCCCTTATATAAGACCAATCAGTAACACCTGATTCCCAGTCCTCACAATCCTCACTAGTACCGCTTGTAACCACCAGAGGGAGCCTCTGCTCAGAACTCATCTCAAACCCATTCACAACAGTACCCCCCCCTTGAGGAGGGGTCACCGAACCCTCATTTGAGCAACCAGGTCGGTCAGGATGAGTTCTATGATACGCACGGATAAGTCTCCTAGCATGGATGTCCGAAGCAAACACCCAAGAATTGTCTTCCTGACCATAACCTCTGCATTTAACCAAATACTGGAGTCTTCGTCTAGAAAAACGAGAATCCAATATTTTCTCAACCACATACTCCAGATTGCCCTCAACCAAAACAGGGTCAGGAGGCACAGCAGCAGGAACCACTGGCTCAACAAACCTCTTCAACAAGGACTTGTGGAACACGTTATGGATCTTAAATGTCCCTGGAAGAAGCAAACGAAAAGAAACAGGATTAATAATCTCCATGATCTTATAAGGTCCAATGAACCTAGGCTTAAATTTAGGAGATGCTACTCTCATAGGAATATTCTTTGAGGACAACCAGACCAAGTCCCCCACTTTAAACCGAGGACCATCAGTCCTATGCCGGTTAGCAAACCGCTGGGCCTTCTCCTGAGAGAGGGACAACCTCTCCACTACCTGGTCCCAAATCTGCTGCATACGCTCAACAACAGAGTCAACACCTGGACAGACAGAAGCCTCCGTCTGTCCTGAAGAAAATCGAGGGTGAAACCCAGAATTACAGAAAAACGGAGACATCAAAGTGGCAGAGCTAGCCCTATTATTAAGAGCAAACTCAGCCAAAGGCAAAAAAGAGACCCAGTCATCCTGATCAGCAGACACAAAGCATCTTAGATAAGTCTCCAATGTCTGGTTTGTTCTCTCAGTTTGACCATTGGTCTGAGGATGAAATGCCGAGGAGAAAGACAATTGAACACCCAGTTTAGAACAAAAAGTCCTCCAAAATCTGGAAACAAACTGGACTCCTCTGTCGGACACAATGTTCTCAGGAATGCCGTGTAAACGAACCACGTGCTGAAGGAACAACGGCACCAATTCAGAGGAGGAAGGCAACTTAGGTAATGGCACAAGATGTATCATTTTGGAAAACCTATCACAAATTACCCAGATGGTGGTCATTCTCTGAGAAACAGGAAGATCGGAAATGAAATCCATAGAGATATGGGTCCATGGTCTCTTGGGCACAGGCAATGGCATCAACAAACCACTAGAGCGAGAGAAGGCTTGGAGCGAGAGCAAGTCCCGCAGGACTGCACAAATTCCCTGACATCGCTAGACAAGGTAGGCCACCAAAAGGACCGACTAACCAAGTCTCTGGTACCAAAAATTCCGGGATGCCCAGCCAATGCGGAACAATGAATCTCAGACATCACACTCTTTTTCCATTGGTCCGGGACAAACAATTTTCCAACAGGGCAGCGCTCGGGCCTATCCTCCTGACACCCCTCCAGAGCAAGTCTCAAATTGGGCGAGATGGCGGAAAGAACTACACCCTCCTTCAAAATAACAGAGGGATCAGA
Organism: Oophaga sylvatica; assembly: GCA_033576555.1. NCBI lineage: Eukaryota > Metazoa > Chordata > Amphibia > Anura > Dendrobatidae > Oophaga > Oophaga sylvatica. The sequence goes on from JARQOD010000007.1 coordinate 2,675,089, forward strand.
TAACTCAGGAGAGTCCGCAAGGAAACTCCTCGAGAGGGCATCCGCCTTAACATTCTTAGTGCCAGGAAGAAAGGAAACCACAAAATTAAAACGTCTGAAAAACAAGGCCCACCTGGCCTGTCTAGGATTGAGTCGCTTGGCAGATTCCAGAAAGACCAGATTCTTATGGTCCGTAAGGACCACCACCTGATGTTTGGCTCCCTCCAGCCAATGTCTCCACTCTTCAAAAGCCCACTTCATGGCCAATAACTCCTGATTACCCACGTCATAATTACGTTCAGTAGGAGAAAATTTTCGAGAGAAAAAGGCACAAGGGTTACTTTTAGAGGTCTCTGGATCTTTTTGGGACAAAACGGCACCTGCCCCAATTTCAGAGGCATCAACCTCCACCTGAAATGGCAGAGAAACATCAGGCTGCCGTAGAACAGGAGCAGAAGTGAATCTCTGCTTAAGTTCCTGAAACGCAGAGACTGCCTCAGGAGGCCAATTCACCACATCAGAACCCTTTCTGGTCAAATCAGTTAATGGTTTAACAATAACTGAGAAATTACCAATAAATTTACGATAAAAATTGGCAAAACCCAAAAATCTCTGAAGAGCCTTTAATGAAGTAGGTTGGACCCAATCACAGATGGCCTGAACCTTGACCGGGTCTATTTCAATAACAGATGGGGACAAAATGAATCCCAGAAATGAGATCTTCTGTACGCCAAAAAGACACTTTGATCCCTTCACATACAGAGCATTCTCTCTCAAAATCTGGAATACAGTTCGAACATGTTTCACATGAGAGTCCCAGTCATTAGAAAAAATCAAGATATCATCCAAATAAACAATCAGAAACTTGTCCACAAAATCCTGAAAATGTCATTCATGAAGGACTGGAAGACGGAAGGAGCATTAGTGAGCCCAAAGGGCATCACAAGGTACTCAAAATGCCCTTCAGGGGTGTTAAATGCCGTCTTCCATTCATCCCCGTGCTTAATGCGAATAAGGTTATACGCCCCCCTGAGGTCAAGCTTGGTAAACCAAGAAGCGTTTTTCACCCTGGAAAACAGGTCAGAAATCAAGGGTAACGGGTATTGATATTTCACAGTAATATTGTTCAAGAGACGATAATCAATACACGGCCTTAATGAACCATCTTTTTTGGCCACAAAGAAAAAACCGGCACCTAAGGGTGAAGAGGATGGTCTGATATGACCCTTCTCCAATGATTCCTTGATATAAGACCGCATAGCGTCATGTTCAGGTACAGACAAGTTAAAAAGGCGACCTTTAGGGAATTTACTACCTGGCACTAATTCAATAGCGCAGTCATAGCTCCTATGGGGAGGCAAGGATGCAGATTTACTTTTGTTAAACACATCAGAAAAATCAAACAAAAAGTCAGGAACATCCTCAGCCTGGGGGGAGGCAGAAAAAACAGGAGTGTTGGCACTAACACATTGGCAGCCCCAACTGGTTACAGACACAGATTTCCAATCCAAAACAGGATTATGAGACTGTAACCAAGGGAAACCCAGCACGATAATGTCATGCAGATTATATAGAACCAAAAATTTGCAGCACTCCTGGTGATCAGGTTCAACCCTCATTATCACCTGAGTAGAAAACTGGGGTTTATTCTCAGCCAAAGGGGTAGAATCGATCCCCAGTAAAGGAATAGACTTCTGTAGGGGTATCAAGGGAAACCCACAACGTTTAGCAAAATCATAATCCATCAGGTTAATAGCTGCTCCAGAATCAATGAAAGCCTGAGCAGAAAATGAGGACAGAGAGCATATCAGAGTGACAGTCAATAAAAACTTAGTCTGAACACTACCCAAGACAACTGAGCGTGCAAAATGTCTTCCCCGCTTAGGGCAGACTGAAATAGCATGAGAGGCATCACCACAGTAGAAACATAACCCATTGCGCTTTCAAAACTCATGACGCTGTGCCCCAGACACCACTCCATCACACTGCATGGGCTCAGCAGCTGGCTCACAAGGCAACACCACTCCACGCATACTTCTCCGCTCACGCAAACGTCTGTCAATTTGAATCGCTAATGACATAGAATCATTGAGACCAGAGGGGACAGGGAATCCCACCATAACATCCTTTACATTATCCGACAGACCCTTCCGGAAAAGGGCCGCCAAAGCGTCGTCATTCCATTTGGTCAGGACTGCCCACCTACGGAATCTCTGACAGTATAACTCAGCGTCATCAAGCCCCTGATTTAATGCCAACAAGGCTTTTTCAGCTTGATCAGTGACATTAGGCTCATCGTACAATAACCCCAAAGCCTGAAAAAATGCATCAACATCACTCAAAACAGGATCCCCAGGTATCAGGGAAAAAGCCCAATCCTGAGGATCGCCGCGCAGGAGAGAGATGATAATTTGAACCTGCTGCGCTGCGTTTCCTGAGGACTTAGATTTTAAGGCAAGAAACAATTTACAATTATTTTTGAAATTCTGAAACTTAGCTCGATCCCCTAAAAACAAATCTGGCATGGGGATCCTAGGCTCCACAACAGGCAACCTAGCAAGATATGCAGCAATACTCTGAACCTCAGTGGCAAGCCGATCCACACGGCCAGACAACTGTGCAAACTCCATTGGGAGAAAAGATCCTCCCCAGCACCCAGAGATACAGAGGGAAAAAAAAAAAAAAATGCAACAAACAGAAAAATATCTCTGACAACTTTTCTTCCTTCAAAATATTTTTTCCCTTCTGTGAGTACCATACAATTTTTTTGAGGCCTGTAATACTGTTATGTTACGGTAGCTGAGGAGTGCAGGTAAAAAAGGAAATACACCAGAGCAGTTGGAAACTATGAGATTGCAGTACCCTGACTAACCACCGCAACTAGAGGCAGCCGTGGAGCGTTCCTACGTTGGTCCTAGACGCCTCGTCACAGCCTGAGAAACTAACTACACCTAAAGATAGAAATAGGAAAGCTATCTGCCCCGGAGCAGAACCCCAAAGATAATAGAAAGCCCCCAAACATGTAATGGCGGTTAGACAAGAGGAAATACTGACACAGAAAGAAAATAGTATGAGCAAACGCTGGGGCCCAAACTACCTAAATAGAAAAGGATAGGAAGGGTACTTACTGCAATCTCAGAAAACCCTGAAAAAACACCAACTCTACTAATTTCAAAATCACCTGAGATCACACGACCTCTACCACCTAAATTAGTTCTCTGGTGTAACAAAAATTAAAACAGCAGCCACTGAAAAAACTGGAAAAAGCAAAAGTACAAAACACAGTGGCTGAACTAAACTGAGAGGGCAGAAGCCCCCGGAGGGGACCCTGAAGGCCCCCACAGAAGTGCAGGACCAAATGCAAAAATATAGCAAAAACACAAAATAAGAAATTGTCTTATCTGATAGCAGGAGATGCAGACACAACACAGCAGGCTACAAGGGAAACTGGAAAGAAGGATTCAGACCAGAACAATTGATCACCGGCAACCCTGATGGGAAAATGACTCCCTTATATAAGACCAACCAGTAACACCTGATTCCCAGTCCTCACAATCCTCACTAGTACCGCTTGTAACCACCAGAGGGAGCCTCTGCTCAGAACTCATCTCAAACCCATTCACAACAGATTCCTAGGAATAAGAATAGGAGGACAGATCAACAAAAAGTGAGATTTATATCCACATATAATGACAAATGGTGGGAGATTAAAAAAACTCTAAGTAAATACTGGGAATTGTTAATAACTGATAAAACTTTCAGAAATTTGTCCCAAGGGCACCTTCTATTACTTATAGGAGATCCAGCAACATAAGAGACACCTTGGTACATAGTTATTATGGGGGTCAGAAACCAGAGAAAGCCTTTGGATCTATAGGCCCTAAGTGGGGATTTTTTCCTTGCAATGGATGCATTTCTTGTCCTAATATGAAACGTGCCTCTACATTTATATCTAGTGATGGCAAGACCAAGTTTGAGGTCACCCAACATATTACCTGTAATTCTTCAGGAGTTATATATTACGCTACCTGCCCTTGCACAAAAATATATGTGGGTATGACCTCTAGACCCCTTAGGGTGCGGGTCAGGGAACATTATAGAGACATTAAAAATGCCCAGGAAACTGAGGATCTTACAACTCTGAAACCTGTACCAAGGCACTTCAAATTGTATCATGGCTGCAATCCGGGATTATTACAGGTGATGGGGATAGATAAAGTCTATGTGGATGTTAGAGGTGGTGACTAGAGAAAAAAACTAGCACAGGTAGAAACTCAATGGATATATAGAATAGGGTCCCTACAGCCTGAGGGCCTTAATGAGGTTCTGAGTTTTGCCCCCTTCTTATAATTTTATGTGGTTTTAGGTTAGTGATTCTTTGATTTAGATTTTGTTTTAACTTTTTGTCATTATATCCTAGTATATATGCATTTCTTTAAATGTGAAAAATCTTTCTTGGGAGAAGCTACATACATACATAGGGAATTCCTCATCTGGATAAGAAGAGGATAATTGTTTGCTATGGATCAAGCTTGAATATGGAAGAAGTGGATATATCTCCTTATGTTCGGCTGTAATGACCCATGAAGAGAAAAATAATGCATAGAAAATGATCCATATAGTTCTCTGAAATTCTTCCTTCTCTTCACATTTTGTCTAATATATGTTTAAATGTATATATGCACTAATAGCTATTCTATTGACACTTATGCTGAATTGGTGTGTTGTCACATTGTGCAGTGATTAATGACTAATACCATGTTTTTAGTATTTTAAGTAATCATGCGATATTTGATGTATTGAATAGTTCACTTTTTGACATGTTCATACATAGTAATCAATCTGATATAACTGCCCTTATATATATATTTGTTGGTTATATGGCTCACGTGATTGGTACTGCATGAGTATACACGTGTAACTATCTACCCTTTTGACCGATATAGTTATTATCTGCAGCCCTGGCTCACTATCGTTGTCTGATGTTCCTCTTGATGTTTGGTTTCGCCCCTCTGCTCTGACGCGTGGAGTGGAGGTGTGGCCAGATGACGGGGGACGCAGTTACGCGATGTGGAGCGTTACCTAGGAGACGCGTCAGGCCGGTGTTGTTGTCGCTTCCTCCCCTCTCTGACGTGTTTCAGGAGGGAGGGGGAGGATGACACGATTTCCGGTGGGCGCGATCCCCGGGTACGTCACACGCCAGGAGCAGCAACGTCGCTCCCACATAGAAATCTAACAGGTGATTTCACTTTGCAAATATATATAAGGGCACATTATCTGTCTTACCACATACACACATCCCCCAGGACGAAGCTAACGCGAAACGCGCGTCGGGGAACCCTAGCTCCTATTACCAGGTCGTGTATTACTCCTATTATACATCTTGAATCATTCTAGCTATGGTGTGACTGTTTAGGCCTTCTGTGTAGCCTGTATTATGGCACGCTTTTGTACATAGTCAGAACTTTTTCCCAGATGTATGCACTTTGTCAGTTGTTTTTCTGGGCATTTAGGACCATTCCCAGTTATATATATTCTGCTGGTTGCCTTGGGCATAAAGGGCATATATGCATGTTCATTATATCTCTCATATAATTGTAATTGCACTGTGCATGGAGAGCATAGAAACATACATTGCCATACTGAACAATGAATTATCCTAGCCCTTGGTTATTACTTATACTTATGTAACTATGCATTATATTTGTTAATTATCTGCCCTGTACTCAGTGTTTGAGAAATTGTATGATAATGTTTGGGAATCAATTGTATATTTAACCACATCTTGGTATGATCTTTATATCTGACTTTATATATATTATTAAATATAATCTTCTGCCTGTACACAGGACAATATAGCTTACTACATGTTCATGATTTTTTGGAGGTAACTGGACATTTATATTCACGTACCTGTGGGAGAATATTGGACTGGCATCGCATTTTTAAATGTGTTTTTTTTGTTGTTCATGTTACTATTTTCTAAATAAAGTTTGTATTTTTATGGCATTATGCTTCCAAGGTCTTTTTGGATTAATTTGTATGATGGGAAGTGCCATCTATCTAGGCTAGTTATTATAGGATATATTTTAACTCTCCCTCCTGTTTGTACCGTTGGGGCAATGTCTTCCTCTATCTTCCTTCTATCACTAACCACTTCTCTAGGCCTCTCACAGCTTTCAACCAAAGTACTGGTTCTCAGCCACAAAGCTATCCACAGTGCAGCACCCCCTACATCTCCTCCCTCATTTCTATCTATCGGCCTAACCGACTGTGCGCTCTGCAAACGACTTTCGACTAACCTCTGCACTAATCCGTACCTCCCACTCCCGACTCCAAGACTTCTCCCGCGCTGCGCCAATCCTCTGGAATGCTGTACCCCAAGAAATTAGGACTATCCACAATTCGCATGGTTTCAGGCGCTCCCTCAAAACACATTTGTTCAGAGCGGCCTATCACATTCACTAATCAAAGTCATTCTATGTATTCTGTGTAAGTGTGTGTGTGTGTGTGTGTCTAGCCCATTCACTATCTCCATCCCTCACTCCCTTAAGATGGCTGGACCATCATTGTAAATGCACCATTGTATATAAACACCTATACTTTGTATCTCCCCCACCTCATTGTAGATTGTAAGCTGTCACGAGCAGGGGCGACTTATTTTGCTTAAATTATTGTATTGTTAACGTTGTTACTTATGACTTCTGTTCTGAAACTGCTAAACTGTAAAGCGCTGCGGAATATGATGGCGCTATATAAATTAATATTATTATTATTAGTAGTATATTCCTCTGAGCTGCTCCCACCACCTTCCTGTTCCTCACGCCATGTTGGGTCTTGGACCTCATCATCTCCACTACCCTCTTCCAACACCTGCTGCTGTTGGGTGGTCTGGCCAGCACCATGCTCAACAGAAACTGGCACCTGAGTCTCATCATCATCAGATGCGTTCTGCGGTGTGCTGACCATCGGCACTGTCTCACCCGCCTCTTCAGATTCAGAGAGACACAGCTGTTGCGCATCACTGCATACTCCCTCTTCTTCACATTCCAGAATGCTGCTTGGCTGAGCCCCTGTTTGCAAGCCAACAGATTCTGAGAACAGAAGCAGACACTCAGCTGGCTCCTGTACAGAACTCTGTGACTGCCTGGGCAATTTGGCAGGCGGTGAAGAGACAGATGGTTGCTCAACAGTGCTGTGGTCCTGAGAGGAGGTGGAAGCAATTGAAGTAGATGCATTGGCTGACATCCAACCAACAACGCTTCAATTTGTTCTTCCCGCAGCAGGGGGGTACGCCGACCTCCTACAAAAGTGCGCATAAAGGAACGCTCACGGGGAAAACTGGTGGATGCTGTGTCACTGGGGGCGGCAGCAGCCACAGAATCCCAACGTCCTCTCCCTGCTGAAACTCCACGGCCACGACCACGTGCCTTACTCCCTGCCTTCTTCATCTTGGTAGATTGATAAAGAAAGTCTGAAAAGTTATAAGGCCTAAGTGTGGTTATTACGCAGAGACTGCAGTGAACACTGCACACAACTGTTCACTACCCAACGCGTCACAGCAGGAAGGCAGTCTGTGCGTCCAAACAAAGGCGCAAGCATACATGCACGTACCCTGTTTATAAAGCTATATAAAAAAATTATGTAGTAGTGACGCACACTTTATTGAGTTACAGTATTATATGGCCATTCACCATCAGTGGCTATGCAGTCTCATCTATATATACCTTATCTATCCGTTGTCATGCTTGCAAGTCCACAGTCAGGCATAAATAGCAATTTGCACTATGCACTTTTTAAAGGTTATGTTTGTTAATAAAAATGATTATTGTCACATATTATGAGTATTACATGATGGAAATTGTATAATTTTTATAAACTGTTTAGTGACATTATTCAGCAAATGTAACATTTTATTAATGTCACAGATAACTTGTAATGCTGATGATGTTTTGAAGTCAGACATTCATTGTCTATACAATAAAAATGGTGTACATACTGTTACTTATCCATCATTAATGGATTCAGATATGTACTTGTATGCTTTTATGTACAACCGTATAGCAGATTCCTTAACTAATTTATTTTGTGGTTTGCATTGCTGTTAAACATGTTAATGTATGCATTTATGTTTGTCAATTCTTTATTTATCTCAATCTTTTTTTAACTGAAATCATCATCTTATGGTAGTAAAGCTTATCTTTCTCTTGTTTGGAGTATAGACATTTAAAATTGACACGTAACAAGGAAAATACTTGATCTACTATTTAAACATCCTCCTTGACCCTGGGCTCCAACACCGCCAGTTGTTGCCTAGAAGTGCTGTTAGTACAATCAACACTTGCTCCTGTGTTACTGGGGTTCAGTAACACCAGCTGTTCTCCTGCTGTGTGTACGTCAAAAAGTCCTGCTGCCTCCACCCTGTCCTCCTCTCATCCCTGGGCTCCAACACCGCCAGTTGTTGCCTGGAAGTGCTGTTAGCACAGTCAACACTTGCTCCTGTGTTACTGGGGTTCAGTAATGTCAGCTGTTCCCCTGCTGTGTGTACGGCAAAAAGTCCTGCTGCCTCCACCCTGTTCTCTTCTCATCCCTGGGCTCCAACATCGCCAGTTGTTGCTCGGAAGTACTTGGCACGGGTACTGACTCCTGCCCAGCCTGATTACAGCACGACAGCTGTTTCCTGGCAGTGTCAATGTCAATCAGACTCCAATAAGTTGTCCTGTCGTGTTGCATTCTGGTTAGCCGACTATATGGTGCCTGCAGTTTTGGTCATTCCTATGTGTGCTGTGGGATATGTAAATAAAGGCTGTTTCCGTTGTGACAATAGGACAAGCACCCACTGTAGGACTGTGTGATTCGGTAACTGCGGACGGCTTGCGGCCTGTCAACTTACATTTTCATGGGTGCCTTATGGTACCCGTCTGGGTTCCAGTACCGTCAACTGGTTCTCCGCAGTGCCTTTGGCCTAGGTGCCTCCATCTCGGTATCCAAGTTCCAGCAACGTCTGCTGGTCCTTGGTAGTGCTTTGGAGCACAGGTACCTCCTGCTTAGTAACCGTGTCCCAGTAATGTCAGCTGGTCCTCGGTTGTGCCATTGGCTCTTTTCCTTCTGCTGCCCCTCCGGGTTCCAGCACAGTCAGCTGGTCCTCGTTACTTGCATTGGCTCTTGTACCTTCTGCTACCCGTCCGGGTTCCAGTACCGTCAACTGGTTCTCCGCAGTGCCTTTGGCCTAGGTGCCTCCATCTCGGTATCCGAGTTCCAGCAATGTCTGCTGGTCCTTGGTAGTGCTTTGGAGCACAGGTACCTCCTGCTTAGTAACCGTGTCCCAGTAACGTCAGCTGGTCCTCGGTTGTGCCATTGGCTCTTTTCCTTCTGCTGCCCCTCCGGGTTCCAGTAACGTCAGCTGGTTCTCGGAAGTTAGTCAGCCTTCTTGTACCTTCAGCTACATTTACAAATTGAAGATTTTTTAAATGTTTTTTTGGGTAATCACTCTGGATCTCCAACAATGAAGACGACGACCCTGATGACCACCCCGAAGAAGATGACGACCACAAGGACGACGAGCATCAAGCCAACAGCCTAAACACCATCACAAAGAAGAAATAAAAGATTACCCAGAAGAACATCACCAACAGGACAAAGAAAGTTAAGACAAACTACAAGATACAGAAAAAGAGACAGAAGAGCAATAAGCAGAATATCAAAAAGCAGAAGAACATTAAGTATAAGACCAAAATGAAGAGCAAAATATATGCTCTAAATTATAAGCAGAAGAAGACTAAGCAGTGTATGGGGGTGAGTCCGTTCCTCCTCGTGGTGCCCCTGGAAAATGCCTGCTGCTGCAGGCTAAACTGAACACGGACAAATACTGTTGTAATTTAAATCTTTTGTGACAGCAAGAACGGAAGGATGAAAAATTCATACTTTTACAGATTACAAGTACAGGAATCTCTGTCACAAATAAGAATATGATGAAGAAGATGAAGATGAAGTAGAATATGAAGAAGAATAATAGTTTAATAAGAACAATATGAGTAATGTTAACAAAAAGATGAATAGCAAGAAGTTTAAGAAGAAGATAAAGAAGGTGAAGATGAAGAATAATTTGATGAAAAAGATGATGCTGCTGAAGATTATGAAGGAGAAAGTGTGTCAAAAGTTAAAAAGGTGAAGAGCATAGAAGTTGTGAAATATACATATTTGCCAAAATAGAAAAAACGTTAACAACATTGTCAATTTCTTCGTCAATCCGAACATCTTTAAAAAAAAATATTAATGCTATTCCATTTGATTGGGTTAAACATCTATGCCTTTAATGTCTCCTCAACCTCCCCCAATACATTCTACATTACTCTTTGTTGTTTTCCTTCATGTACAATTAACCAACAATGCAAGAATGGGGTTTTTTTAATTCCGATATTTTGTTCCCATAGACTTACATTGGATTTCCGGTATCGGTATCGGGTATCGCCGATATTTTTTGGGTATCGGCGATACCATTCCGATTCCGATACTTTTGGATATCGGAAAGTATCGCTCAACTCTAGTACAAAGGGTTATTATGGTATCAATTGGAAAGAGGAGGTATTCAAATTAACCCTGCCCCCCGGAAGTGAGGTAGAAAGCCTCCAACAGGAAGGAAACTAAGTCTATTTAACATAGTTTTTATGCAAGGAGAAGAGAGCACTCTGTCTTCCCTTAAAGGAACATCTATAATTGTGGGCTCCACTCTTTCTCTACCTTATATAGTTTTTCACTAAGCACTTTGAAGCACTGGGGTACCCTCATGCTACAGGATAAGAATGAGTAATGTGGACCTCTTGATTCATATCCCCATAACAAGTACACTCCCCTGATGACATCTCAAGACTGAGAAAAGAAACATGCCGGGAGGTTTTCTTTGGATTTTTTTTATTTTGAGGACCATACTTGAGTACTGCCCTTCTCAGGGCAGGAGCACCAGCAGAGGGAACGACAGGGAAGGATAGGATGATGCAATATCCGGATGAAACCGTCCAAAATGGCTGGATGAAATGGGTGAGATCTACACTTTTTTACACTTTTGTATGCACTATGACAATTTATGTTTCCGTTATTATGGTGGTGTAATTAATATCAAGTTTGACCATTGTTTGGACTTAGAGTATATATTAGCTAGCCTAATCAGTACAAAACCTACAAGAGATAAAATGAGCAAAAACCCTGCGGTAACTAAAAATGTAAAAGCAAAAGTGCATTTAAGTAACACAGAGTTCTTAGTAATACTGTTTTTGATCAAAAATAGCATGAAAGCTATCCCACCGTCAACAAGGCTTCCCCAGACAGGTGTTCACTGTTTGGGACCCAGTCCTTTTGTCTGCCCTTATTCACACACTAAGGTCAACTCTGACACATGCTAAGGTTTTTAATATTAGACAGTAGAGATGAGCGACTTTGCCTCCGGGAGGGTCGAGTCGGGTTTCAGACCACCAGACTTTCACAAAAGTCGAGTCGAACTAAATCGGACGACTATTGGAAAAAGTCGAAGGTCCAACTGAAACACGAAACCCAATGCAAGTCAATGGGGAAGCAAAGTCGGCAGGGAGTGGAGGAAAGTAAATACACGTACAGTACCCATTTCAATGCCAACGACATCAATTCTTATTGATTAAGCTTGCCAATCTTAATTTACTTTATAATAATAGTTACGCATTGAAAACTGGGGGTTATTTGACTAAAGTTGTGGAGAGGGGGCAGGGCTGGCTCCAGGTCTTCATGGGCCCCGGGCCAAAGAGTCTCAGTGGGCCCCTTTAACACATACCACAATTCATGATGCTCCGATACGGCAGACAAATATAGGTATAGTACAATGCCAAATACTTCACTTCTTACATTACATGACTGATATCTATTTTAAATTCTACAATAGCTCAAAAACAGTATATTCCTTCATACAGTATTATGGCCACCACATAGTGCGCCATACAGAATAATGAGCCCCATATATTGCTCCATACAGAATGGGCTCCATATAATGCTCCATACAGAATAGGCCCCATATGTGATCCATATGATGCTCCATACCCTATATGATGCGCCATAAATAATGAACCCCATATGATGCTCCAGTATATGATGGGCACCATGGATGATGCTCCAGTGTATGATGGGCCTACATAATGCTCCATATATAATGGGCCCAATATGATTCTCCAGTGTATAATGGGCCCCGTATATGATGCTCCAGTGTACGATGGTCCCCATTGCTGATGCTCCAGTGTATGATGGGTCTATATAATGCTCCATATATAATGGGCCCCATATGATGCTCCAGTATATGATGGGCCCCATGGATGATGCGCCAGTGTATGATGGGCCTATATAATGCTCCATATATAATGTGCCACATTTTTAATGCGCCAGTGTATAATGGGCCCTATCTAGGATGCTCAAGTGTATGATGGGCCCCATATATAATTCTCCAGTGTATAATGGTCCCCATATATTGCACCAAACATTAAAAAAATGAAATACCTGAACTCGCTGGGCACTGCTCTACTCTGGACTCCTCAGCATCGCCTTCTTCCAGCTCTCTGCAGTTGGACTGTTCAGGCAGAGGGCGTACAGACTTGAAGACATCGCGCTCTCTGACCTGAATGTCACTGTCAGGAAATGCAGAAGACGTCACAGCGGTGGAGCAGGGAGAGGTAAGTATTGTAAGTGCTGGGGCCCTAGCAAGCAGGGGGGCCCACTCGTGGGCGACGGCACTGGCACAGGGCCCCTCATGGTACGCCGGTGTCTCTGACAGCGAGTGGGCCCCCCCACGGTCAGAGACACTGGCGTACTATGAGGGGACCCTGGGCCCCCCCACCTGCTCAGGGCACCGGCATTTGCCCTGGTGCACCAGGTGCTGACGCCGGCCCTGGAGGGTACAGCCCAGTTCGGGAGGTGGAAAAACTGGCATATGTTGAGGTGTAGGCTGGACGTTCAGCAGCTGCAAATGGAGGAATTGGAGAAGTCGGAGGAAGAGGAGGACAAAGTGAGCTATTTTGCTGGCAACCTATGTGTCATCAGGGGAAGGTGGTACAAAATCCTTTGAAACGCAGGCATGGTTCATTTTAATGAAGGTGAGATCACCAACATTTTGGGTCGACAGCAGGGTCCTTCTTTCTGTCAGGTTGCGGATGGAGTGCTCGTGAGACTGTGCTCTGTCGCTTCTGGAGGAGGAGAGTCGAACTCCTACAGCCAACTGTTGCCTATACCATGGGCTAGGCAGCACTGTCCCACCACCGCTGTCCCCTGCGGACCCTGCATCCACCACATTAACCCAGTGCACAGTGATGGACATGTAACGGCCCTGGCCATGCCTACTGGCCCATGCATCTGTTGTGAGGTGCACCTTTCCACTCACTGATTGTTTGAGTGCATGGACAATGCGGTCTTTCACATGCAGGTGGAGGGCAGGGATGGCTTTTCTAGAAAAGAAGTGCCGACTGAGTAGGTCATAGCACGGGACAGCGTAGGCCATGAGCTCTCGGAACTCTGTTTGGCAATGTAGGCCTTCAAAGCCAGTGTACGTGGATGAGAGGATGAGTACTTTCTTGTCCTACTCAGAGTGTCTGCTAGGGTGAGCTAGACTTGAGAGCTGCATATGGGTGAATAAGCGGTGGACATGATGGACTGAGGGGGGGTTGGTGATGGTGGTGGTGGTGGTGGTGTTGATGGCCTAGATTCAGTCTTTCGTTGCAAAAACAATGTGATTCCCTGACTGCTTTGGCCTTGCGACGACACCTCAACATTTCTTGCTGGTGGTGTGCTAACCGGTGGTCTTACAGTGGGGAAGCGATGTAGCGTTGCTGGCTACCTACAGTTGGAGCAGGTGCACGTCTGCTACCTGAGGTTTTGTAGTCCATCCACGCTTGCAAGTGCATAGTGTTGTCAGGACTCTGAACATTTTTGATCACCTTTTATGCATTACTGCCCTTTTCCAAGATGGCGTCTTTGGTCTCATGTGCACTGTGTCTTCCTGCTATATAACGCCACCCCAGCCTTTAGTCTGTGCTAGAGTTTTCTGCCTTGCATCCAGCTTCTGACCTCTGGTGGCTCCCTGGCTTTGTACCTGCTCCTGTGAACCTGTTTATGATCCTGCTACTCTGCTCTGAGTTCCTGCTGCATACACCGGTTTCCAGTAATCCTCCTTCATCTGGCTGCTTGTGTTACTCCCCTCTGCATTTGCTGGACATGTAAGCTGTTGCAGCCCTGCGCTGCTTAAAACTGAGACTATCACCCAGGCCTCTCTGGTTGAGCTAAAGATATCATTTGAACTGCCTACCTGTGCTTGGACTAAACTAAGACTTATTCGTGTCAAGTATCCTCAAGTTTAACTGTGCTTCATAGACTCTCTGCTTGATTGCATTTCTCTCTGAAGCTTCCTATAGACTGTTAAGCTGCATTTATTATCTACACCAAGTGTTGTGGACTTGAGATTTGCTTTGCACCTGTTTGAATCACCGTTTGATAATACAGACTTTTCCACTTATAAGACTGTGTCCTGTAGTTGTCTTGTTCCACGCAATAAGTCTCCTGAGTTATCCCCTATAATTATTACAGGTGTAAGCATGCAACTGGTATTCAAATTTCGGAGATTTTTCCCTCGGCTAAAGGTCCTTCCGCACTACTTACAGATAACCTTTGCTTCATCAATAGGATTTTGGTCAAAAAAGTGCCACACTGCACTCTTCCTACTATGGGATAAATTTTCAGGGCTTGCACGCTGTGCTAATTTGACCATCTGGCCAAGCTGTCCTGCAACTCTTTTTGTTTTTAACATGTTTTTGGACTGCTATGGGCCTGTCAGATAACCGCTGCTGTGATGTTGATGCCCGCTGCAGATCCTTCTCCTCTTCTGAGCTATTGCCAGCGGCACCCTCTTCCCCAATGGATGCCAATCTGGGTCAACAACTGGGTTATCCATCACCTCCTCTTCAATTTCATCTGCACCTTCCTCTGTGTCACCATGTAGGGTGGTATAGTATGCGGGAAGGGGCACATGAGTTTCATCAGGGTCAGATTCTGGCTCAGCAGACTGTGAGGGCAATGTAGTGCTCTGGGTGAATATATCAGCAGAATGATATAGCAGTGGCTGTGCATCAGTGCACTCCATGTCAGATTTTTCTTGGACTGGGGAATTCAGGA
The DNA here is from genome assembly GCA_033576555.1 of Oophaga sylvatica. Lineage (NCBI taxonomy): Eukaryota > Metazoa > Chordata > Amphibia > Anura > Dendrobatidae > Oophaga > Oophaga sylvatica. Next base: position 2,690,242 of record JARQOD010000007.1, read on the forward strand.
TTTGACTTGATAACACAGGCATGGTATGTGAAAAGAGCTCCATGGAGTAATCTGAAGTGTGGCCTGCCGCATCGTTCACTTTTGGTGGGGGTGAAGGACACAAGGAGAGGTGTTGTTCCTGACCAGGAGCCTGCACTGACGACTCAGTGCTTGCATTTTTTGAAACTTCAGAAGAGGAGGCGATACAGCTGGAGGCTGTTTCGGCAATGTAAGACAAAACCTGCTCCTGATGCTCCGGCTTTAAAAGCGGTTTACCTACTCCCAGAAAAGGGAGCCTTCCAGGCCTTTTGGCACTACCAGCAGATGCACCACCACCACATCAGTACCAGCTGTGTTATGTTTCGGTAGCTGAGGAGAGATTGCAAAAATAGCCAAAAAAGCAATACACCAGAGAGGCTGGAACTATTGGATTGCAGGACCCTAAACTAACTGCCACACAAGAAGTAGCCATGGAGCGTACCTATGGTGATCCTAGACGCCTCGTCACAGCCGGAGAGATAGCTACACCTAAAGGCAGAAAGATGAATGCTATCTGTCCCGTATTGAAATCCCCAAAGAAATAGGAAGCCCCCAAACATGTAATGGCGGTTAGACCAGAAGAAAATACGAACACAGACAGAAAATAGAATGAGCAAACGCTGGGGCCCAATCTGTCTAGATAGAAAAGTATAGGAAAGAATTCTGACTGCAACCCAAAAAAACCCTGACAAAAATACCAACACGTCTGAGTAACAAAAAACCTGAGATCACACGATCTCTACCACCTAAATCAGATCTCTGGTGTAACACACAGCAATTCAGCAAATAAAAAGAGACATAGGAGCAGAGCAAAAGTGCAAACACAACTGAGCACAATTGCAGAGCCAGGCACCAAAAGGGGACCATGTTATGAATGTGCTAAAAATGGTTTCTGAGCAGAGGCTCCCTCTGGTGGTTACTGACAGTACTGAACCTTTCAGCGAGGAATGGCAATCTGGGATCACGGACTGGTCTGATATAAGGGAGGTTCCCTCCCATGATGGTTGCCGGTGATCAATTGTTCTTGTCTCAATTGTGGTTCCTGGTTCATTTGGAAGCTTGCTGAGTCTTGCCTGCATCTTCTGCTATCAGATAACATATTTTCTGCTTTTATTTTTGTGCTTGCTTTTTGCATTGTTCCCTGCACTTCTGTGGAGGTCAGACAGGTCCCCTCCGGGGGCTTGTGCTCCTCTCAGTTTATCTGGAGCCACTGTTGTTTGTTCATTTGCTTTTTCCTGTTTTTTCAATGGCTGCGGCTTAGTTTTGTTACACCAGATAACTGATTTAGGTGGTAGAGGTCGTGTGATCTCAGGTGTTTTTGCAATCAGTAGAGTTGGTATTTTTTAGGGTTTTTTTTTTGGATTGCAGTGAGTATCCTTTCCTGTACTTTTCTGTCTAGACAGATTGGGCCCCAGCGTTTGCTCATTCTATTTTCTGTCTGTGTCCTTGCTTCCTCTTGTCTAACCGCCGATACATGTTTGGGGGTTTCCTATTTTCTTTTGGGATCTGCTCCGGGGCAGATAGCTTTCATCTTTCTGCCTTTAGGTGTAGTTATCTCTCAGGCTGTGACGAGGCGTCTTGGATCAACGTAGGAACGCTCCACGGCTACCTCTAGCTGTGTGGTTAGTTCAGGATACTGCAATCCAATAGGTTCCAGCCTCTCTGGTGTATTGCCGTTTCTGCTTACTCTCCTCAGCTACCAAAACACAACAGGTTGCTGTTTATCAGTAGGGTCAAATCCATACTGAGTGAGCGTCTGGGTGTGACTCTGGAAATAAATACAGAGATTTAAATTTTACCCAAAATCGTATACAGCTGTCCGCTTCTGATACAATACCGTATATCTGCTCTTTGTATTACGGTCAAATCCGTACTAAGTGAGCGCCTGTGTGTGACTCCGGAAATAAATACAGAGATTTAAATTTTCCCCAAAACCGTATACAGCTGTCCCTTCTGATACAATACCGTATATCTGCTCTTTGTATTACGGTCAAATCCGTACTAAGTGAGCGCCTGTGTGTGACTCCGGAAATAAATACGGAGATTTAAATTTTACCCAAAACCGTATACAGCTGTATACAGTACCATATATCTGCTGGTCTGTTTGGTGCATTTTCCCAAACATGAGGAAGTTTGGTGAAAGAGGCCGTGGACGTGGGCGGGCGGGGCAGCTGGTACTGATGGTGGTAGTGGTGCATCTGCTGGAAGTGCCAAAAGCACAATAGCACCTTAGGCAGGAGGTGTTGAGCCTGCGTCATCGTCTGGCTCCAGAAGGCCTGGAAGTCTCCCTTTTCTGGGAGTAGGTAAACCGCTTTTAAAGCCAGAGCATCAGGAACAGGTTTTGGCTTACATTGCCGAAACAGGCTCCAGCTCTACCGCCTCTTCTTCTGAAGTTTCAAAAATACAAGCACTGAGTCGTCAGGCTCCTGGTCAGGAACAACACCTTTCCTTGTGTCCTTCATCCCCACCAAAAGTGAAGGATGCGGCAGGCCACACTTCAGATTACTCTCTGGAGCTCTTTTCACATACCATGCCTGGGTTATCAAGTGAAATCCTGAATTCCCCAGGTGCCCCTTCTCGCATACTATACCACCTTACATGGTGACACAGAGGAAGGTGCAGATGAAATTGAAGAGGAGGTGATGGATGACCCAGTTGTTGACCCGGATTGGCATCCATTGGGGGGATGAGGGTGCCGCTGGCAATAGCTCAGAAGAGGAGGAGGATCTGCAGCAGGCATAGATATCGCAGCTGTGGTTATCTGGCAAGCCCGTAGTGTAGCGCCTGCGTCCCTGCCTGCTGCCAGACAGGGACGTCGCTCTCCTCACCTGCGCTTAGCGTCCTCAGTGCTCCCAGCCCCCTCTGCGCCTATGACGTCCTCCTTCCGCCCTGCTGGTCCCGCGCGCTCCTTCCCTGCTACTGGCCTTAGGGCGCGCGCCCGCACCCTCCCCCGCTCTTAAAGGAGCCGCGCGCATTTTCCAAATCAGTCTCCAGCCAATGCTGGAGGACTCCACCCTATATTAAGGGCTTCCTCCTTAATGTAGGTGCCCGAGCAATGTTGTTCCTGTGCAGTCTAACTCTGTTTCAGCCTTCAGCTCCTGATTCCAGTTACCTGCCTGTTACCTGTCGGCTTGCCTGTCTGCCATCCGTCTGCAGTTCCATCCAGAGGTTCGGACGTCATCTGCAGACATCCCCGGCTCTTGCCTGCTCACCTAGGAGCGATCATCTGCCATCCGACTGCAGCTCCATCCGGAAGTTCGGACATCATCTGCAGAGATCCCGGCTCTTGCCTGCTCACCTGGGAGCGATCATCTGCCATCCGACTGCAGCTCCATCCTGAAGTTCGGACATCATCTGCAGAGATCCCGGCTCTTGCCTGCTCACCTGGGAGCGATCATCTGCCATCCGACTGCAGCCTACCTGGAGGCTCCACCATATCAGGTCGTATATACATGCCTGTCTAGAGACTGCCTGGTCACTTGCTGTGACAACCTGCCTGTCTAGAGACTGCCTGGTCACTTGCCATGACAACCTGCCTGCCCAGAGTCTGCCTGGTCACTTGCCGTGACAACCTGCCTGTCTAGAGACTTCCTGGTCACTTGCCGTGACAACCTGCCTGCCCAGAGACTGCCTGGTCACCTGCCGTGACAACCTGCCTGCCCAGAGACTGCCTGGTCACTTGCCGTGACAACCTGCCTGTCCCAGAGACTGCCTTGGTCACTTGCCGTGACAACCTGCCTGTCCAGAGACTGCCTCGGTTACTTACCGTTACAACCTGCCTGCCCAGAGACTTCCTTGGTCACTTGCTGTGACAAACCTGCCTGTCCAGAAACTACCTATATCCTCTGCCGTGAATCCCTGCCCTTTTCCCAGGTGCCACCCGCTCTCTTACAAGTAAAATCTCTTGTATAATAAAGCTATGTGGTTCCACCAACCTGACCTGTCTCGTCAGTAGTTCCACCCACCAGACCCGTTACAGTTTGCTCGGGCCATGGAACCCGGTGGCACCCAAACCCCTTCACTCCCGGAACTGTGTCATGAGCTGTCTCGCCAGAGGTCTCAACAGGAGACCATCCTGGGTCACCTGCGGAACGTCAAATCCCGTCTGGACACTCTGAAATCATCACTTGCAACCATCGCTGGAGCCATGACTCATAATCCGTCAGTCCCGCTGATTCCCAATTCCGTGGTTTCCATTCCCGGACCCGACTGTCAGCTCCTCCTAGGTTTGGAGGCGATCCTGCTCTGGCTCGGGGTTTCATTAATCTGTGCACCCTGCATTTTGAACTCCTGGCACACCAGTTTAACTCTGACCGGGCCAAAATTGCCTTCATCATGTCCCATCTCACCGGAGAAGCCCTGGCCTGGCTTAATCCTCTCTGGGAGAGAGAGGATCCTCTGGTATCTGACCTGCCTGCTTTTCTCTCGACCTTCCGGAAGGTATTCGACGAACCTGGACGGAAGACTTCCTCTGCATCATCTCTGCTGCGTCTCCGTCAGGAGAGTCTCACCGTTGGTCAATATGCCATACGGTTCCGGACTTTAGCCTCAGAACTAGCCTGGGACAATGAAGCTCTAATTTCAGTCTTCTGGGAGGGTCTGTCCGGCCGTATTAAAGACGAACTTGCCGGTCGGGACGTTCCAACCTCTCTAGATGATTTAATAAATCTTGCCAATCGAATTGATCTTCGGTTCCAGGAACGAGCCAAAGAGATCACCCGTAAAAAAGAATTTTCCCATCTTGCACCCTCGTGTCAGAGATCTATAACCTCTTCCGTTTCTCCTCAGGTGCACACTGCTGAGCCTATACAGGTCGACCAGACCAAGATGGTCAAAGCCCGTCAGGACTCACGCCGTGCCGAGAAAAGTTGCTTCTACTGCGGCAGTAAGGAGCACTGGATCCAAACCTGTCCGGAGAAGTCGGGAAAACGCCTGTGTCTAGGTTCGCTCGGAGAGGTCAATCTAGACAAAAATAAATCCTCTTCATCCCTGCTGCTGTCGGTTTCAATTCTGATCGGTAAGAACCGCCACTTCGAAATGGCCCAACTTGATTCTGGAGCAGCTGGGAATCTCGTGTCACAGGCTCTAGTAGAGAAGTATCACATTCCCACCAAACCTCTTGTTGAACCTGTATCTGTTGCTGCTGTGGATGGGGGTCTCCTACCTCGTCCCATCCGACTTATCACCGAAGTCATAACCCTGCAGGTGGGAATGTTGCATTCTGAGAGCATCTCATTTCATGTTCTGCCTGGACTCTCTCATGCTTTCTTACTAGGTCTGCCTTGGCTCCAAAAACATGCACCTGTGCTCGACTGGCAGAATGGAGAGGTTCTTCGCTGGGGACAGGACTGTCATAAAACGTGTCTGGTGCCTGTTCATCCTGTCTATTCTTCTCCTACACCTGCTAATCTACCTGGACTCCCGATTCCATATTGGTCATTTGCTGATGTTTTCAATAAAAAGGAAGCAGAGACATTACCCCCGCATAGACCATATGATTGCCCGATTGACCTGTTACCCGGTACTACGCCTCCCCGTGGGCGTATTTACCCGTTGTCTGCTGCTGAGACCAGGTCGATGTCCGAATATATCGAGGAGAACTTAGCAAAGGGATTTATCCGGAAATCTACCTCCCCAGCGGGAGCAGGTTTTTTCTTCGTTAAAAAAAGACGGATCTCTCCGTCCCTGTATTGACTACAGAGGCCTAAATTCGATCACGGTGAAGAATAAGTACCCTCTTCCGCTCATTCCAGAACTGTTTGATCGTCTTAGAGGGGCTAGAGTCTTCACCAAACTAGATCTTCGTGGAGCATACAACCTGGTTCGTATCCGTCGAGGAGATGAATGGAAGACGGCATTCAACACCCGGGACGGCCACTACGAGTACTTGGTGATGCCCTTTGGTCTCTGTAATGCTCCAGCAGTCTTTCAGGAGTTGGTCAACGACATCTTCGGGACCTCCTCTATTCCTGCGTTGTGGTGTACCTTGACGACATCTTGGTCTTCTCTCCGGATCTTCAGTCTCACCGGAGGGATGTTCGTCAGGTTCTGCTCAGGCTCAGGCAGAATCACCTCTTCGCCAAATATGAGAAGTGCCTCTTTGAGCAGACATCGCTTCCGTTTCTGGGCTACATCATTTCTCAGACAGGCCTACGAATGGATCCGGAGAAATTGTCTGCCATCGAGAAGTGGCCCCGACCGGAGGGGTTGAAGGCCATTCAGCGGTTCCTGGGATTCGCCAACTATTACCGTCTCTTCATACCGCACTTCTCTTCCAGGACTGCTCCAATCTCAGCGCTCACTCGCAAGGATGCTAACCCCAAACAGTGGACGACCGAAGCAGAGGAGGCCTTCCTTTCTCTGAAACAGGCCTTCTCTTCCGCTCCAGTGCTGCATCGCCCGGATGGCAACAAGCAGTTCTTCCTGGAGGTGGACGCTTCCTCTGCTGGAGCCGGAGCGGTTCTTACCAAAAATCGCCATCCGGGAGGATGGTGTCCTGCGGTTTCTTCTCCAAACTCTTCTCCTCCTCCGAGCGCAACTACTCCATAGGAGATCGAGAGTTATTGGCCATTAAGTTGGCATTGGAGGAGTGGCGTTACCTACTCGAAGGGGCTCTTCATCCGGTAATCATCTACACGGATCACAAAAATCTGGCATACCTCCAGCAGGCACAGAGACTTAATCCTCGCCAAGCCCGGTGGTCCTTGTTTTTTGCCCGCTTCGATTTTCTTTTGCATTTTCGCCCAGCTGACAAAAACGTCAAGGCGGATGCCTTGTCTCGGTCTTTCCTGGTGTCGGATCTCGAAGATGAGCCTAAACATATCATCGATCCCGCCAGAGTGATGCAGGTGGCTCCCGTGAGTCTAAATCGTCTCCCTCCTGGTAAGACGTTCGTATCAGAAACCGATCGGAAGAGAATCCTACATTGGGGTCACTCGTCTAAACTCGCTGGCCACGCTGGTCAAAAAAAGACCCTCCAACTCATTACTCGGCATTATTGGTGGCCTACCCTGCACAAAGACGTAATAGACTTTGTTTCTGCCTGTGTTTCCTGTGCCCGCAACAAAGTTCCGAGACACCTGCCTACCGGCCGTCTTCTTCCGCTTCCTGTACCCGCTGCCCCCTGGCAGCATATAGCCATGGACTTCATAACAGATCTGCCCGTCTCTGCCGGTTGTACGGTCATTTGGGTGGTCGCTGACCGCTTTTCCAAGATGGCTCACTTCATTCCTCTGCCAGGTCTTCCGTCTGCACCCGAGTTGGCTAAAGACTTTATCCGCCACATCTTCCGTCTTCATGGTCTGCCTCGTCACATTGTGTCGGATCGTGGGGTTCAGTTCACCTCACGTTTCTGGAGAGCCACTTGTAAGTTGCTAGACGTCACCCTGGATTTTTCCTCCGCTTACCACCCACAGTCCAATGGACAAGTTGAACGAATAAATCAGAATTTGACCAGTTATCTTCGACACTTCGTTAATGCCCACCATTCTGACTGGGTGGAGCTCCTGCCTTGGGCCGAATTCTCCTACAATAATCATGAGAGCGAATCTTCCACCAAGTCTCCGTTTTTTGTAGTCTTCGGTCAGCACCCTCGGATCCCTGTCCCTGTTTCCATCTCTGTGGACAATCCAGCTGCGGAATCTCTGGTTAGAGAATTCTCCTCCATCTGGGAGAGTACCCGGTCCGCACTCATTCAGTCATCCGAGCGCATGAAAAGACATGCTGACAAAAAACGTCTGGATCCTCCTCAATTCCGTCCTGGGGACAAAGTCTGGCTTTCGTCCAAATATGTTCGACTCAAAATTCCGTCCTACAAGTTAGGTCCTCGGTTCATCGGTCCTTTTGAGATCATCAGTCAGATCAATCCGGTGTCCTATAAATTGAAACTCCCGGCCAATTTGAGAATTCCTAATTCTTTTCATGTATCTCTCCTCAAACCTGTGGTTCTTAACTCTTTTTTTAAGTCTACAGGTACACCTCCTGCTCCAGTGTCTGCTGATGATGAATTTGAGGTAGAGAACATTCTGGCCACAAAAAGGGTAGGAAGAAAGACTTATTTTTTGGTGGATTGGAAGGGGTTTGGTCCTGAGGAGAGAACCTGGGAGCCTCGGGAGAACATCCATGCCCCTCTTATCCTAGCTAAATTTCTTTCTGGCCTAAAGAAGGGGGGGCCTAGAGGGGGGGGTACTGTAGCGCCTGCGTCCCTGCCTGCTGCCAGACAGGGACGTCGCTCTCCTCACCTGCGCTTAGCGTCCTCAGTGCTCCCAGCCCCCTCTGCGCCTATGACGTCCTCCTTCCGCCCTGCTGGTCCCGCGCGCTCCTTCCCTGCTACTGGCCTTAGGGCGCGCGCCCGCACCCTCCCCCGCTCTTAAAGGAGCCGCGCGCATTTTCCAAATCAGTCTCCAGCCAATGCTGGAGGACTCCACCCTATATTAAGGGCTTCCTCCTTAATGTAGGTGCCCGAGCAATGTTGTTCCTGTGCAGTCTAACTCTGTTTCAGCCTTCAGCTCCTGATTCCAGTTACCTGCCTGTTACCTGTCGGCTTGCCTGTCTGCCATCCGTCTGCAGTTCCATCCAGAGGTTCGGACGTCATCTGCAGAGATCCCCGGCTCTTGCCTGCTCACCTAGGAGCGATCATCTGCCATCCGACTGCAGCTCCATCCGGAAGTTCGGACATCATCTGCAGAGATCCCCGGCTCTTGCCTGCTCACCTGGGAGCGATCATCTGCCATCCGACTGCAGCTCCATCCTGAAGTTCGGACATCATCTGCAGAGATCCCGGCTCTTGCCTGCTCACCTGGGAGCGATCATCTGCCATCCGACTGCAGCCTACCTGGAGGCTCCACCATATCAGGTCGTATATACATGCCTGTCTAGAGACTGCCTGGTCACTTGCTGTGACAACCTGCCTGTCTAGAGACTGCCTGGTCACTTGCCATGACAACCTGCCTGCCCAGAGTCTGCCTGGTCACTTGCCGTGACAACCTGCCTGTCTAGAGACTTCCTGGTCACTTGCCGTGACAACCTGCCTGCCCAGAGACTGCCTGGTCACCTGCCGTGACAACCTGCCTGCCCAGAGACTGCCTGGTCACTTGCCGTGACAACCTGCCTGTCCCAGAGACTGCCTTGGTCACTTGCCGTGACAACCTGCCTGTCCAGAGACTGCCTCGGTTACTTACCGTTACAACCTGCCTGCCCAGAGACTTCCTTGGTCACTTGCTGTGACAAACCTGCCTGTCCAGAAACTACCTATATCCTCTGCCGTGAATCCCTGCCCTTTTCCCAGGTGCCACCCGCTCTCTTACAAGTAAAATCTCTTGTATAATAAAGCTATGTGGTTCCACCAACCTGACCTGTCTCGTCAGTAGTTCCACCCACCAGACCCGTTACACGTAGCAGTCCAAAAACGTGTTAAAAAAAACAAAAAGACTTGCAGGACAGCTTGGCCAGACAGTCAAATTAGCACAGCGTGCAAGCCCTGAAAAGTTTTGTCATAGTAAGAAGAGTGCAGTGTGGCACTTTTTTAACCAAAATCCTATTGATGAGGCAAAGGTTATCTGTAAGAAGTGCGGAAGGACCTTTAGCCGAGGGAAAAATCTCAGACATTTGAATACCAGTTGCATGCTTAGACATGTAAACACCATGCACTTGCAAGCATGGACGGACTACAAAACCTCACTGGCTTTGAACGCCTACATTGCCAAACTGATCTCATTAGAGATCATGCCCTTCCGTTTGGTTGAAAGCGCAGCGTTCCGAGAGCTCATGGCCTTCGCTGTCCCATGCTATGACCTACCCAGTCGGCACTTCTTTTCTAGAAAAGTCATCCCTGGCCTCCTCCTGCATGTGAAAGACCGCATTGTCCATGCACTCAAACAGTGAGTGAAAGGTGCACCTCACAACAGATGCATGGGCCAGTAGGCATGGCCAGGGCCGTTACGTGTCCATCACTGCGCACTGGGTTAATGTGGTGGATGTAGGATCCACAGGGGACAGCGGCGGTGGGACAGGGCTGCCTAGCCCACGGTATAGGCAACAGTTGGCTGTAGGCATTCGACTCTTCTTCTCCTCCAGAAGCGAAAGTTCATCGACAGAGCGCAGTCACACGAGCACTTCAGCCGCAGCTGCCAGTGTTGCACACGAGGTGTCCCACTATCGAACAGCTACTGGTAAGTGTCAGCAGGCTGTTTTAAAGATGATGTCTTTGGGCGACAACAGACTCACCGCGGAGGTGCTGGCCGACTACTTGCAGTGAGAAACTGAGTCATGGCTAGGCAGTCTATATCTTGAGCCAGGCAAGGTAGTCAGTGATAACGGACGTAATTTTGTGGCAGCCATAGCCCTGGCAAAACTCAGACACATACCTTGCCTGGCTCACACCTTGAACCTGGTGGTGCAGTGCTTCCTAAATAATTATCCGGAGTTACCAGCCCTGCTCCATAAGGTGCGAAGACTGTGCTCGCACATCCGTCGCTCACCCGTAGATTCCAGTCATATGCAGAGGCTGCAGCGATCGCTCCACCTCCCCAAGCACCGCCTAATCATAGACGTTGCAACAAGGTGGAACTCCACCATGCACATGGTTGAGAGGCTGTGTGAACATCGGCAGGCTGTAATGGATTTGTGGGAGGATACACAGGCAGTCAGTTTGAGGGCAGACATCGAGTTGTCGGGTGTGCAGTGGTCAAAGCTGAAAGACCTCTGTAAAGTCCTTCAGTGTTTTGAGGAATGCACACGGCTGGTAAGCGCAGACGACGCCATCATAAGCATGAGCATCCCATTTATGTGTCTGCTCATGCAAACTTTGACGCACATTAAGGATCAGGCATCTGCAGTGGAGGAGGAGGAGGAGGGAAGCCTTGATGACAGTCAGCCTGTCACAACGCCTGCCCATCCCTGTCATAATTATCTTTCCGCGGCATCAAGGCATGCTCCCCGCGCTGGTGCGCGCCACTCGGCGGCCGCACTTCCGGTCTCGTGGCCAGCTTCTGACTCACGTCGGGTGCACCTGCGCGCTGGGTTCAGCGGCACACGCGCACATTGATCTTTCTATAAGCCACCTCCCCGTCCTCTCTGTGCCCCCGGGAGGACCCGGAAGTCCTCTGGGTACTCTCCTTATCAGGCAGCCGCCCGTCTTAAGCTGCACCTGATTATCAATTGCTCCGCACTTGACTCTGGCCCTCGTCTGCCTGAGTTCCTCAGCGTCCACAGTGTTTAGGCAGTGCATTCACTGTCTCCCTCTGTGCCTCATTATATTCTCCTTTTGTTTCTCCCTCCATTGTTCCTCCTGTCGATGTCCCAGTCCTGCCTGTGCTCCGGTCCTCTACGATATAGTCCTGCCTGTGGTCCGGTCCTCTGCCATATAGTCCTGCCTGTGGTCCGGTCCTCTGCCATATTGTTCTGCCTGTGCCTCATCTGCACCTTCCTGTACCAGTACCGGTATTGCCGTCCTATTCTTACCCCGACTCTGCCAGCGTCTCTTTGCCTCTGCCTTGTCCGCTCCCCTTTGTCTCAGCTGTGTCCTTCTACTAGTGTCTTATCCGTGCCTCCTTCCTTACTGATCCCACTATTGCCCACTTGTGTCTCCTTTAGTCCGCCCCGGGTACCAGCTGCCGCGGCTAGAGTCTCCCTCGGGCTTGCCCCAGACGCTCCCTGTATAGGGGGTGGTTCACCTGGTCAGCTCGCCCTAGGGAGGTCCGTGGTCGCGGTCCTGCAGGTCCACTTTCGGAGTACCACTAATTCTTACACAGACATTGTCTGCTCAGGGAACTGTCCTGGACGAGGTGGAGGAAGAAGAGGAAGAGGAGGAGGATGATTATTTTGGGGAGGAGGATGCTTCTCAGGGGGCAAGAGAAAATGTTGGCTTGCCAAGGTCAGGTATAAGGTTTTGTGCGTGACTGGAGGGATGTGGATTTGGCAGAAAGTGCTCCTCCACACACCACTGGCAGTGACATCATTGACACCTGGAACATAGGCCCACATGTGTGATTATGTCATGCGGATCCTAAAAAGGGACCCCCGCATTGCCAAAATTATGAAGCATGACGACTACTGGTTGGCCAGCATCCTCGATCCACACTATAAAGGCAAATTACAGAACATCATGCTACAGGAGAACCTAGAGTTAATATTGGTGAATGGCGAACAAACAAACAACTGTAATAAACCGTCTGTTAGAGGCATTCCCAGCACACAGCAGCGGTGCAGGTTCTACCATGAGCTGTACTGGGCCAAATGCAAGAGGTGTTCGTGGTGCAAACAGCCGAAGTGGCATTGGAGACAGGTGTTTCATGACCATGTTGTGGTCTGATTTCTCGAGTAATGCTCACACGACTGTTAATACTGAATCGATTGCAACAGACAGCAGACAGCAATTGTCAACTATGGTTCAAAATTACCTCTCCTCCCCTATCGATGTTCTCCCTCATAGTTCATTCCCTCTTGACTACTGGGCCTGTAAACTGGACACCTGGCCTGACTTGGCAGAATATGCCTTACAGGAGCTCGCTTGCCCTGCTGGTAGTGTGTTATCAGAAAGAGTCTTCAGTGCTGCTGGATCAATCCTGACAGAAAGAAGGACGAGGCTGTCGACCCAAAATGTTGGTGATCTCACTTTCATTAAAATGAACCATGCCTGGGTTTCAAAGGATTTTGTACCAACTTCCCCTGATGACTAGTGTTGAGCGATACTGCTCGATATCTAAAAATATCGTATCGAAATGGTATCGCCGATATCACTAAATATCGTCGATATCCGATTCTGATACCGGAAGTCCCATGTAAGTCTATGGGAACAAAATATCGCAACAAAAAAAAACCTTTCTTTAGTTGTAAACACAAAATATACACACATAGAATACATTATATATATATATATATATATATATATATATATATATATATACACACATGTCATTGTGACATATATATATACATATATTTATAGTTTATACACTTCTACATAGTAAAATAGACTCTGATTCAATTGCCGGGTAAAGCCGTGACATACCCCATAGAAGTCGACGGGCTCGGTGCCGAGTACCCCCAAAACCTCTGGCTCTGTGCGACTCAACTTGGGCGTCACGAACAGGATTCTGTAGCTCGCTATAAGCGAGTCCTGTGTGCCTGAATTGAACTGGTTTTGTGCTTGAGAATTGCTAAAATCATCAGAGAATGTATTTGCCATTTTTCAGCCATATCTGCGTCACGACGAGGCACTGGTGAAGAAGAAGGGCGTGCTCTTCGTGGGTGTACACTCACTCAGTGGCGCAAAAACGATGGCCGACCACTGTAAATGGTACTGCAATGTAAGATCGTGCCCCACAGCTCTTCAGTTCCGCCTCCTCATCCTCCTCAGTGTGCGGAAACTAACACGAAGGTCCCGCCTCCCTACAAAAGAGGGGCCCTCTCCAGATGCTAATGACACATGTGACTTGGCAGAGATGGCTAATGGACACGAGCAGAAGTGTGAAGGGATGGAGCAGTCAGAGCTCTCCCCCCACGGAAGCGACCCGATCGCCACGGAACCACCGTTGGGCACCCGGCCTGGAAACCCTCCTACGCTGCAAGAAGCGGAGGATACCCTAAGAGGCCTGGCCCGGCACCGGGAGGAGGTCGCCAGGATGGAAGCCAGCTGGCGTGCCCTAAAACTAAACTTGGAGCAGCGCCAATCCCTCTTACCTGAAGTGTCTGTACCGGAAGGTGAGGCACCCGTTCTAGTAGAGGAGTCCGTGCGGGCATCCCAGCCCTTGCAATGTGATCCGGTTGACGTTGTCGCAGTGGAGGCACCCGTTCATGCAAAAAACTCTGCACCGGCAGCACCCCAGATCCCGCTGTCTGCCCCCGTCGCTGAGACAGAAGAAGCGACACCCGTCCTCATGGAGGAGGCCGCGCAGGCACCAGAGCACTACCTGCCTGTACCGGAGCCCCGACTGTCATCTGTTCCAGAGCCGGCTGCTTCCTCCGCAGGTGAGCGCCGCCAGGACTGGGGGGCGCCAGGAGAGCTGCCGCAAACCGGACACTGTAAGCTGGCATTTGATGGTGGAGACATGGAGCAGCTGGTGGAGGAGAATTACAACCGGCGTCAGGAGGAAGAGTGGAGACGTTGGGAGCGGGAAGCAGAGCGACAAAGGGAGCAGCGAGAAACCCAAAAGCTTCGGCAACGTAACCTGGAGAAGGACCGGGCAGATAAGGACCGGATGAGAAAAGATAAAGGAACCCTGTGGGAGCCGCGGCGTAAGGGTGCAGTACGGAGCTTTAAATTGAAAGGTGGTTGGGGCTTCATCCAGGAGCCTGGACTTTATTTAGAAGTTTTTGTGAACCGGCGGGACGTGGAGGCTCACCTCCCAGAAGGACACCCGGGGAGGGACCTGTTGCCAGGAGACTTGGTGACTTACACCCGACACTGGGGTTACAATGGATGGTACGCCCTAAATGTTACCAGGTGCGACCCCTACTCCCCAGAGTGTCAGGAACCTGTGAGACCCTCGGAGCCTTCAGCCTCCCACATCCAGGCCTCTGCAAAAGTGCCCACCCCACGCCGTAAATCTCCCCAGCCTCCCTCAGTGGTCTCCTCAGCAGCCCCAGCTATGGACATGATAAGTATAGCTGGCCCATACCCGGCGCCTGTTAGGCCCCCTGGGGTTCGTTCAGTCCGGGACATAGGGTTCCAGACCCGGAGGGAGATGAAAGAGGTGGCCACACAGACCCAGATAGCGGGTCACGACTTGACTGTACAGGCCACACGACGTCATCAGGTCCTGGTGGTCCTTGGTGTCTCGGATGTTTGGCAAGCATCAGAAGAGTACCAGGTGGTACCTGGAACACCCCTGCCAAAGAATTATAAATAACCCGGACAGGGTCCCTGTATGTAAATAGTTAAATTGTTGATGTACCCGGACGGGTGAATGTTCATAAAAAAGTTTTTTAATTTAATAAAAAAAAAAAAAACACAGTTTTCATTACTTTTATTACAGTCTCATCCTGCGACGCCATCGATCTCCTGTAAAAAAATGAAAAAAAAAAAAAAAAGTATACCACCTGTCCGACGCAGTCCATAGTAACGAGTGTCCCACGACGATCCAGCTCTGCTACATCAGAATGACAGGCAGAGCCTGTCATCCCGGCGCAGCACAGCTGATTACCTGCTTTCCCGGCGGTGACGTCATCGGACTGGTTTACGGCCGGAATTACCCTGCAGTCACTGCAGTTATCGCGAAAAACTGCATGTGACCGCCAGGGAGAAGATAATGGCGGCCATCAAGCAGTCCAGGACGTGACCGCCGGAGATCTTCTGCCAGGTAAGTGCCACTGACTCCTGACAGACCCGACCGACGGACACTCACAGTGACAGTGACAAATCCGATTCCGGTATTCGATATGACGAAAATATCGGTATTCGGAATCGAAAGGCCGATAGAGCTAATATCGGCCGATACCCGATATTTGCAGTATCGTATCGCTCAACACTACTGATGACACATAAGTTGCCAGAAAAATGGCTCGCTTTGTCCTCCTCTTCCTCTGACTTCTCCAATTACTTCATTTGCAGCTGCTGAACGTCCAGCCTACACCTCTACACAGGGTCGGCTCCAGGTTTTCGTGGGCCCTGGGCGAAAGAGTCTCAGTGGGCCCCTTTAACATATACCACAAATAATGATGCACATATACGGCAGAGAAATATAGGTATAGTACTATGCCAAAGATTTCACTTACTTCATACATTACATGAGTGATATCTGTTGTAAATTCTACAATAGCTCAAAAGACAAACAGTCATCCATAGAGTATTATGGGCACCACATAGTGCTCCATACAGAATAATGAGCTCCATATATTGCTCCATACAGTATTATGGACACCCCATAGTGCTCCATGCAGAATAATGAGCCCCATATATTGCTCCATACAGTATAATGAGCTCCATATATTGCTTCATACACAATTATGGGCACCACATAGAGCTCCACACAGAATAATGAGCCCCATATAATGCTCCATAAATAATGGGCCCCATATATGATGCTCCAGTGTATGATGGGCCCCATATATGATGCTCCAATGTATGATGGGTCCCATATATGATACTCCAGTGTATGATGGATCTCATATATGATACTCCAGTGTATGATGGGCACCATATGATGGTCTCCCTATATTGCTCCAAACATAAAAAAAAAAAAAATGAACTACTCACCTCTCCTCGCTGGCAGCTGCTCTGCTCGAGGCACCGGCCCCGGGCTCCCATAGCATGCCGGAATGGGCCCCCCGCTTGCTCAGGGCCCTGGCACTTGCGTGGGTGCGCTGAGTGCTGACACCAGCCCTGCCTCAACATATGCCAGTTTTTCCACCTCCCTAACTGGGCTGTACCCCCCCACAACTTTAGCCAAAGACCCCCCAGTTTTCAATGAGTTACTATTATTATAAAGTAAATTAAGGTTGACAAGCTTAAGTAATAAGAATTGATGTTGTTGGCATTGAAATGGGCACTGTAGGTGTGTTTACTGTCCTCCACTCACTGGCGACTTTTATTCCCCATTGACTTGCATTGGGGTCGGGTTTCAGACGCCGACTCAACTGTTTCCGTTAGTCGGCCGACTTCATTCGACTCGACTTTTGTAAAAGTCGAGTCGGCTGAAACCCGACTCGACCCTCCCGGAGGCAAAGTCGCTCATCTCTACCTCTTACTCTCACTTTGTCTCCAAAACATCAGGAGATAGTCTCTCTGCTTGTCATCCCTGAGGGTATAGATGAGGTACTTCTGGGGTTGCCTTGGCTGCATCTCCATTCCCCCCCAGATTGATTGGGCAAAAGGAAGCACACAGAAATGGGGTAGTTTCTGTGAAAGCCTGTGTCTTAAGGCCCAGGTGCCCTTGGGTGGGATCTTTGTACCATCTGACCCTCAGCCGGAAGGTCACTCTGGGGCACATATTTGTAAACGAGGAGGTCTCTCTAGTATTAAAAGGACCTCTGTGCGGTTGGTGCGGAGAGCTTCGGCCGAAGAGCAAAGACACATCCCTGCCTCCTAGCTGGTGGCGACTTTCGTGCATGGCAAATGTCACTGGGGGGATGTTAGAGGTGGGGTAACGTTAGGCGCCGGGATTCTTCCGCTGCTTGGGATAGATCCCAGGCGCTGTCTGGCCCTTTGCTCCCCCATTCAGGTCCAGCCGCTGAGAGTTCTGCTCAGATTGAACGTCGGACCCAGTGCCTTTGGTTACTGCTGGTCCTCCAGCCAAGTCTATGGTAACCAGTGTTCTACAGGTGCAGCCTCACATCTCGGAGCCTAAGTCCAGAAGTCACCTTACTGAGCATGTCCATGATGTGGCGTCTCCTCATTGATGTTTGAATGTCAGCTGCTCTGGTGATGTGGCAGTTCTGGATTGGCCGACGGGCGATGTCAGCATGTTTGGGGTGGAGCCTTGGGATTAAAAGGCCCTCAATGGTGCACGCGGGTGACCTAGTATCATTTATGGTTGGTGTGTGTGAGTGGATACCCTACCACTCTGTATGCATGTGTGTGTGTTTAGCTTTAACCTCTTAGGGTTTTTTTGGGCCGCTTGGCTTAGCATCTGTTTCCTAAATGTGTGCGGTTAGCACAGTGGAGTTGGAGACCAAGATCCAACCAAAGCACTGTGCTCCCCTGTGAAGTCAACAGGGTTTCTAGTGTCTTTTTAGTTTTTTCTCTTGTCTCAGCATTCTTTGTAAAGCTAACGGAGCTGACTATTCTGCGTTCTGTTCATTCTGTGTGGAGTTAACGCAGTCTAATAAAGGTGAACGCCAGCTGCCTTGTTCCGTCCATGTTCACTAGCAGCAGTTTTTCTTGTCTGCACAGTGGACCCCAGTGGACTCCGGGTTGCGTTTGTCACTTTATTATTTATTTTTATTTAGTGCAATCTGCCAAACCTAACAGTATACTAGTGCCAGGGTCTGGCTAGCAATGGCGGACAAGCAGCGACTCCAGCACTACATCCACCAGCTGTCAGATAAGGCAGCTAGCAAAGTAGCCTCTATGGTTTCAGCTGCGGTATCTGTTCCATCTGTACCACGTTTTTCGCTGCCCAAAAAATTATTCAGTAGCAGCAGTTTTTCATCTCTGCATGGAGGACCCCCAGTTGCGATTGCACTTTACTCTTTATTTTTATTTAGCGCAATCCCCCAACCCTAACTCTCAGGAAGGATGGAGTGCTATTTTCTTCCTGGTTGAAGATTTTGCTAGAATAGGTTGTGTGCTCCATATACAGAGCCCCTAAGTGCTAGAAGATCAGAATCCCCCCTCAAGTGACCTTATTTTGGAAATTAAACCCCTTTGGGAATTTATCTATTCTATAAGTGTAGTGACGATTTTGACTTCATGGGTCTTTTCCAGAAACAAGCAGCAATGGATGTTACTGAGTGAAAATTGCAAACTGCCATTGTTGTGCCCATAAATTGTAGTCTCAAGTACGTTGCAGTCACCAGTACATTGTAGTCACCAGTACGTGGCAGTTACCAGTAGGTGGTAGTTCCCAGGTCATGCTTCTGGAGACATACACCTGCTATTTAGGTGGGCTGTCATCGCTACAGAAATGCCAAACATGTGGATACTAAATGTGATTTAGGCACATTGTGGTGCTCAGAAGGAGAGGGCATTTTGATTTGGGAGTGCAGAATTTGCTGAATTTCTTTTGAGGGGGCGAGGAGCTATAGCGCTTTTCCAAAGCCTTTTTACTACCAGTAACATGGAGGCCCGTTAACAGATGACAGAGCTGATCGAGGACTTGCTTTTTTGTGGATTGATTTGAAGCTTTTGTAGGGAACATTTTACATAACATTTGGGATCACATTTATCCAGCATGCTACGCTGAATACTTACATTGGGGTTTACATCTAAATCTCTGAGAGACATGATTCAGAAGAGACCCCTGAGGATCTATTCACTATAATGCGGCAACAGAGTTACTCTTGACTCCCTCTGGCCTCTGTTCAGCAATGACCTTCTTTACAGAGGTGCACAAAACTGTGGCCGACTGCACTGTTGAACACGCCTAAAATGCTGGATCATAGGCAGCCACATTTAATCCACAGTGCCTCCATCTGCTTCAATATAGTGAATCTTCTGCCAGGGTTTCAATCTGAATCTTTTTTTTCAGAGATTTACATGGAAGCTCCAGTATAAGTGCTCAGCGTAGCGTGCAGGATAAATGTGAACCGAGCCTTACTGCGATCTTTGTGAGACACAATGAAAAAATCAACAGCAGGTGAAGAATTTGTTTTGTTTATTTTTTTGTACCATTACTCATTCAGTATAA
This sequence comes from Oophaga sylvatica, assembly GCA_033576555.1. Classification (NCBI taxonomy): domain Eukaryota; kingdom Metazoa; phylum Chordata; class Amphibia; order Anura; family Dendrobatidae; genus Oophaga; species Oophaga sylvatica. Next base: position 2,709,546 of record JARQOD010000007.1, read on the forward strand.
GTAATTAGACGACTTTATTCTTCGAGTCGGTGCAATGACAGTGATACCAGATTTATATTGTTTTCTATGTTTTGCTGCTGTCACACTAAAAAATGCTCTTTATTGCAAAAACAAGTTTGACAGCTATTTTTATAGCTATAATTTTTTCCATATTTCACCTGACATTGTTATATTGTTGCTTGATTTTTATGGGACGAGTTGATGATTTTATTGGTATAATTTTTGGTCACATGACATTTTTTAATCATTTTTTAGGATGTAAAATGAACAAAAAACAGCAATTCAGGAATTATTATTTTTTCTTTTTTTAATTTCTTTCTGCATGTGTTAATATTGATAAGGCAGTTTTATTCTTCGGGTTAGTATGATTATAGTGACACCACATTTATATTTTTTTATTTTTTGGCGCTTTTAAACAATAAAATTGACAAGTATGCACATAACACTGTGTAGAAAAATAAGTGCCCAGATAGCATACCACTCCTTAATAAAAATAAAAATAAGATCTGGCACTCTTTCAGATGCGTAGAATATATATTTATTCAAGTAAAGCAATCCCACAAAAAATTGTGTAACGTGTCAGTCATATAACATAGACCTTCATCAGACAGATTGCTGTGTAGTGAATTCTTCAGTAAGAGACTGCGCTGTGTAAGCAGAATCTGGGAGTCCTCCCTATGAAGAGCGCTACGCATCGGAAAGAGTGCAAGATCTTTTTTTTATTTTATTTTACATGATAAAACCTTCTTTGTAGAAAAATTAATTATTTTTGCATCACTTTATTCTGAGAGCTATAACTTTTTGATTTTTATGCTGATGGATCTGTTTCACAGCTTATTGTTTGTGGGACAAAATGACGTTTTCAGAAATACCATTTTTATTTAGATTGGTCTTTTTAATTGTGTTTTATTCCAATTTTTATTCGGCGATATGATGATAAAGCAGTTTTTTTTGCCTTGTTTTTATTTATTTTTTTAATAGTGCTCACTGAAATGGTCAACTAGTGGGACAGTTTTATAGGTCGGGTCATTACGGACACAACTACCATATATACTCATGTATAAGCCGACTCGTGTATAAGCCGACCCCTAATTTTGCCACAAAAAACTGGGAAAACTTGTTGACTCGTGTATAAGCCTAGGGTGAAAAATGATTATGCCCCCATATGATGCTCCACAGATTATGCCCCTATATGCTGCACAGATTATGCCCAATATGCTGCACAGATTATGCTCCCATATGCTCCAGATTATGCCCAATATGCTTCAGAGATTATGCCCCCATATGCTCCCGATTATGCCCCCATATGCTCCATATTATGCCCCCAAATGTTCCAGATTATGCCCCCATATGCTCCATATTATGCCCCCATATGTTCCAGATTATGCCCCCATATGCTCCATATTATGCCCCCATATGCTCCAGATTATGCCCCATATGCTCCAGATTATGCCCCCATATGTTCCACAGATTATGCCCCCATATGCTCCAGATTATGCCCCATATGTTCCACAGATTATGCCCCATATGCTCCAGATTATGCCCCATATGCTCCAGATTATGCCCCCATATGCTCCAGATTATGCCCCCATATGCTCCATATTATGCCCCCATATGTTCCACAGCTGTAAGGTTCTATGTATATATTCCTGAAACTCAGTTTGTTCGTCAGCCATTTTACTTTCTGTCTTTCTGTAGCTATCTTGCCCTCAGTCAAAATGGAGTTTCCAGCTTGCATGTTCCCGCCCTGATTCTCTCCTTTGCTTCTTAAGCAGCCACAGCTGAGCAATTAGTGCTTCAGAATCTAGCCTGCAGTGAACCTGTGACTTGACTCCTGTAAGCCTTGGACCTTGTACTCCAGCTATTCCTACTGAGGAACTCTGAAGCATTTGTGGACTCTGAACCCTGCTCTTTGAAAGACCCACGTTTGCATGGACTTACGGTAACAGAGAAGAAGATCCTGAATCTGTGTTGGAGAGTGATTTGCTGAGCTTAGTTTACTCTGGCCTGCTGTGTCTCCTGCTTCTGTGTCTGCAAACTGTGTGACTATTTCTGCCAACTTGTATGAAGTAATACAGGACTTTTCTATATCAAACCTGTGTCTCATGTATGTTCATCGCACCCAAGCACAAGACGCTATATGAACTGTACTACATACATTACAAGATTCTGAAGCCAAAACGTTAGTGTCTGCTGGGTCTGGAAGGCTGTGTCTGCTGTAACTGTGGATATCAGACGTCCGGTTGTACTTTCTGTGATGACAGTGGTTGTGACTTCTCACAACCATTCCAGGTGAGCAATTCCCTTAAGTTTTTTCTTTCTGCAGTGTTATCACAGGTAAACACTATTGTTTTTTTTTTTTTCTTTCCTTTTTTGTCTGCTGTAACTCTGGATATTAGATGTCTGTGTTGAAACGTTCTGTGATGATAGTGGTTGTGACTTCTCACAACCATTCCAGGTGAGCAGTTCCCTTAATTTTTTTTTCTCTCTGCAGTGTTACCACAGGTAAACACTATTGTTTTTTTTTTTTCTTCTCCTCTTCTTCCAGTACTCCTGTCTTAAAAGATCTGGAAAATGGAGGCCCGCATAAAGGAACTTTGCGGAGTGACTGATAATATCCTTGCAGATTTGCAGAATATAAAGACCCGTTTTACAAATCTACAGGACCTCAATAATCACAATTTGCAAGTGGTTGGACAGACTACCCAGGATTTGCGAGCCAGGATTGAGGTTCTAGAGGGGCGAGTCCAGGCTCCTGCCGTAGCCCCGAGTGCTGGGATTCCCAAGTTGCCCCCTTTTCGTTTTGGCGGTGAACGTGAGAAATTCAGGGGATTTATTAATCAATGCAATCTTTTTTTTTCTGCACATGCTTCACAATTTCCCACTGAACGATCTAAGGTGCTTACTATAATTATGTTGCTTACCAACAAGGCTTTGATGTGGGCAAACCCTCTGATTGAGACTGAGGATGATTGTTTGAATCACCTTGATGATTTTATTTCAGCCATGGGGCAGGTGTTTGATGACCCCAATCGAGGTGCAACAGCTGAAGCAGCCATGTTAGCTTTGCGCCAAGGTAAGCACTCGGTAGCTGAATATGCCTTGGATTTCAGGAGATGGGCCCTTGATACCACCTGGGACAGTTCCGCCAAAAAATCTATTTTTCGAAAGGGGTTATCTCCACTGATTAAGGATGAACTTGCTCGTGCCGACCCTCCCACTGCGTTAGGTGACTTTATTAACTACTGCATCCGTATTGATACTCGTCTGACTGAACGCAGGCAAGAGAGATGGTTCGAAAGCAATCGTACTAACCTTTTCCTACCTTCCTCTCCAGCTAAGGAACCTTTGAGTAGGATTACACGGGAACCTGAACCTGAACCCATGCAGGTAGACTCTTTACAACGACGGGTTAGTGATGCACGCAAGGAACATCGTTTTAAGGAGAATCTATGTTTCTATTGTGGTAAGTCAGGGCACTTCATTATAAACTGCCCCAGCCGTTCTCGTAAGACTACTGCAGCACTCATTCATTGTGAGTGTTGCGAGAGGGGATCTGTCAGGTCCGAGCCTCAGGCTCCAGAGAGATCTGCAGCAACAGATCTTGATTTCTCGGACTTAAACTCCGTTACCTCTGAGGACGTTGACTGTGTAAACGCTGCCATTTTTCAAGTTTCCTCAGCGGTGTCCCAGCTGAGTTGTAAGAAAAACAATTCTCATTGCTTTCTTTCCATCAAACTCTGGGTTGACTCAGCTTGGGTGTCTAGCTCTGCTATGATCGACTCAGGGGCAAGTTGAAATTTTATGGATGTCTCCTTTGCTCTGAAACAGGGAATACGTTCAGTGAAGAAGGCTACTCCAGTACAGATGGAAACTGTGGATGGCTCCCTGCTGACCTCTGGACCAGTGGATCAGGAAACAGAGCCTTTGAAGGTTCTTATGGGTAAAGATCATCAAGAGAAACTATCCTTTATGCTTATCTCTTCTCCCCACTTTCCCATTATTCTAGGGCTACCATGGCTGCAGGCTCAGAATCCTACCATTAACTGGGAGACCAAGGAATTACACTTTCCAGAGAAACAGATGAGTCCAAAAGTTTCAGCTTGCTCTGTTCCTAAAGGAATCATGTCAGTCCCTGAACTACCAGCTGTATACCAGGACTATGTGGATTTATGTGACAAGAAGAACGCTGACCAGCTTCCTCCTCACCGTCCATATGATTGTCCAATTGAATTATTGCCTGGAGCAGAGATACCTTTTGGTAAGATCTACCCCCTGGCGGGGCCCGAGCTAAAGGCTTTAAAGGATTACATAGACGAAAATCTAGCCAAGGGCTTCATACGCCCCTTTCATCTCCTGCAGGTGCACCCATCTTCTTTGTAAAGAAGAAAGATGGATCTCTGAGACCATGCGTAGACTATAGGGAACTCAATAAGGTTACTATTAGAAACCGTTATCCATTGCCTTTAATCCCTGAGTTATTGGAGAGAGTGCGACATGCCAAAATTTTTTCTAAACTAGATCTTCGTGGGGCCTATAACTTAGTCCGTATTAGACCTGGGGATGAATGGAAGACTGCATTCAGGTCACGCTATGGACACTTTGAATATTTAGTTATGCCTTTTGGTCTGAGTACCGCCCCAGCCACTTTCCAACACTTGGTGAATGACATCTTCAGGGATCTCCTAGATACATTTGTGGTAATTTATTTGGATGATATTCTAATTTTTTCTAACTCCACAGAGGAACATCATGGACATGTGAGAATGGTCTTGGAACGTCTAAGACAAAATCATCTTTACATCAAACTTGAAAAGTGTGAATTCCATAGGACCGAAATTCAATTTCTGGGGTATGTACTGTCTACACAAGGAATTGGTATGGATGGAAGCAAAACCCAAGCCATCAAGGATTGGCCAAGTCCTAGAAATGTGAAGGAGGTACAGCGCTTCATCGGGTTTGCCAACTTCTATAGACGTTTCATTAGAAATTTCTCTGAGGTAGTGTCACCTATCACTCAACTTACCCGGAAAGAGTCTAGGTTCTCCTGGACTCCCCAAGCCCAGGAAGCATTTTCCCGTCTAAAAGATAAATTTACCACTGCACCTATCCTAGTACATCCCAACCCCGAGCTTGCCTTCATAATAGAGGTGGATGCTTCAGACTGTGCCGTTGGAGCTATACTCTCTCAGAGAACAGGTGAGAAGAATGTCTTGCATCCCTGTGCCTTCTTTTCCCAGCAGTTGTCTTCGGCTGAGAGGAACTACGATGTGGGCAATAGAGAGTTGTTGGCCATTATTGCCGCCTTCAAAGAATGGAGACACCTTCTTCAGGGAGCTGCACAGCAAATAGTCGTCCTGACAGACCATCGTAACCTTGAGTTTATCAGGTCGGCTAAGTGTCTGACTCCTCGCCAGGCTCGCTGGAATCTTTTCTTAAACCAATTTAATTTTATCATTTCTTATAGACCAGGATCGCGCAATGGAAAGGCTGATGCACTCTCTAGGATTTACTCAGCAGAGACACGTCCAATTACTCCTCCTAAGACTATTCTTCCTGACTCTAGATTCCTAGGAGTAATTCATAATCAAGACCTACTTAAGGACATCAAGGAAGCATACCATGCGGATTCCTTTTTGGCACAACCCCCAAGGGACGTAAGTCTTGTCTTTAAGAATGGTGTGTGGATTCAGGGACAACGCCTGTATATTCCTGAAACAGTCAGATTGAGAGTATTGCAACTCATTCACGATTCCAAGATAGCTGGGCATAGAGGAATTCTAAAGACACAGGAATTTCTTTCTCTATTCTTTTGGTGGCCCACTTGCAGGAAGGATGTTTTGAATTATGTCACTTCATGTGAGGTCTGTGCAAGATGCAAAACACCTCGCTCCTCACCAACTGGTCTGTTACAGCCTCTTCCCACCCCGTCCCGCCCGTGGGGATCCATTTCTATGGACTTCATTGTGGAGTTACCAACCTCTCAGGGAAAGAACACCATTTTAGTGGTGGTTGACCGTCTAACAAAGGCAGCTCATTTTATCCCTTGTGTCGGCTTACCCACTGCAAAACAGACATCAGATTTGATGATTAAAGATGTGTTTCGCTTACATGGAGTACCGGATGAGGTTATTTCGGATCGAGGGGTGCAATTCACTTCTAGGTTTTGGCAAAATTTCTGTGCAGCATTGATACAGTAAAGATGTATATCTTTGTACCGTGTTAGCCAGTAGATAGAAAAATATTTAGAGTTGAGAGTCCTCAGTGGTTGATACCTTTTAATGGCTAACTGAAAAGATGGTAACAAATTGCAAGCTTTCGAGACTACTCAGGTCTCTTCATCAGGCTGAACTAATACAAAATCTGAAGAATCACATATTTATACACAAAAACACAGAAAAAATGCAATAGGTAAGACAAGTGACATGAAGCAGAATAGTCATTATGGCAGAGGGATGAGCATAAATATTGGAACAATTCATAGATAAGGAGAGAAAGTTTTATTACCCTCTGATTGGGGTCTGGTAATGTTTTGTGATGTTTTCACAGGGTATTTGGAGTAAATTCCTTAATTGATGTAATAGGCCATAAAACCATGTGACAGGTTCATTCCAGCATTAAGAGTGTCAAAGGTCACCATCAATTTGTATTCGCAAATTCTTCTCTGCCTCTGAGATGTGAATCTGCTTCTTAGTACCAGTATTTTCATATCTGACATGCTATGATCAGGGGAGCAAAATTGTTTTGCCACAGGTAATAAAACTTTCTCTCCTTATCTATGAATTGTTCCAATATTTATGCTCATCCCTCTGCCATAATGACTATTCTGCTTCACGTCACTTGTCTTACCTATTGCATTTTTTCTGTGTTTTTGTGTATAAATATGTGATTCTTCAGATTTTGTATTAGTTCAGCCTGATGAAGAGACCTGAGTAGTCTCGAAAGCTTGCAATTTGTTACCATCTTTTCAGTTAGCCATTAAAAGGTATCAACCACTGAGGACTCTCAACTCTAAATATTTTTCTGTGCAGCATTGGACATTAAAGTAAACCTTTCTTCTGCTTTTCATCCCCAGACTAATGGACAGACCGAACGAACCAATCAAACCCTGGAGCAGTATCTCCGCTGCTTTATCTGCCACCTACAGGATGATTGGGTGGATCTACTTCCATTAGCTGAGTTCTCGTATAACAACTCTCAGCGTGCCTCCACTAAAACAGTCTCCTTTTTACTCTAATCTAGGTTATCATCCTAACATTCTACCACGATTTCCCATAGAAACGCCTTTACCAGCAGTGGCTGAAAGAATCACGTCTTTACAGAAGAATATGGATCTTCTAAAGGAAAATCTGGAATCGGCTCAAGAAAGGTACAAGAAAGCAGCAGATAAATTTCGTAAACCTGCACCAGCTTTCAAGGTAGGAGATTTGGTCTGGCTGTCAACCAGAAATCTTAAGTTAAGGATTCCATCGTCTAAGTTGGGACATAAGTACATTGGACCCTATAAAATCAGTAAAATTATAAGTGCCGTTGCTTGTCGTCTTCAACTGCCCAGAACTATGAGAATCCACCCTGTCTTTCATGTATCCCTACTAAAGGCTGCAACACCCAATACGTTTCCTGGACGTTCTTCTCCTTGCCCTGACCCAGTGCTAGTCGATGGTCAGGAAGAATTTGTGGTGGAAATGATTTTAGATTCCAGGTTGTATAGAAATCAGTTACAATATCTGATTAAATGGCAGGGCTACCCAGTGGAAGACAACTCATGGGAACCAGTCAATAACGTTAATGCTCCTCGCTTGCTCCGTCAGTTTCATCAGAGGTACCCACACAAGCCTGGTCTGAGGTCATCCGGAGGTTGTCCTTAAGGGGGGAGTAATGTAAGGTTCTATGTATATATTCCTGAAACTCAGTTTGTTCGTCAGCCATTTTACTTTCTGTCTTTCTGTAGCTATCTTGCCCTCAGTCAAAATGGAGTTTCCAGCTTGCATGTTCCCGCCCTGATTCTCTCCTTTGCTTCTTAAGCAGCCACAGCTGAGCAATTAGTGCTTCAGAATCTAGCCTGCAGTGAACCTGTGACTTGACTCCTGTAAGCCTTGGACCTTGTACTCCAGCTATTCCTACTGAGGAACTCTGAAGCACTTGTGGACTCTGAACCCTGCTCTTTGAAAGACCCACGTTTGCATGGACTTACGGTAACAGAGAAGAAGATCCTGAATCTGTGTTGGAGAGTGATTTGCTGAGCTTAGTTTACTCTGGCCTGCTGTGTCTCCTGCTTCTGTGTCTGCAAACTGTGTGACTATTTCTGCCAACTTGTATGAAGTAATATAGGACTTTTCTATATCAAACCTGTGTCTCATGTATGTTCATCGCACCTAAGCACAAGACGCTATATGAACTGTACTACATACATTACAACAGCTTATGCCCCCATATGCTCCAAATTATGCCCCATATGTTCCACAGTTTATGCCCCCATATGCTCCAGATTATGCCCCATATGTTCCACAGCTTATGCCCCCATATGCTCCAGATTATGTCCCCATATGCTCCATATTATGCCCCCATATGTTCCACAGCTTATGCCCCCATATGCTCCATATTATGCCCCCATATGTTCCACAGCTTATGCCCCCATATGCTCCATATTATGCCCCCATATGCTCCAGATTATGCCCCCGTATGCTGCACAATTATGCCCCATAGTATAGGCCTCATATGCTGCTGCTACTGCTGCAAAAAAAAAATGACATACTCACCTCTCTTCGCTGGGGGCCAGGTGTCGGTGTCCTGAGCAGGCGGTGACAGCGGTGCGCTATGGGGGACAGGTGCCGGTGTCACCGCTCGCTCAGGACCCCAGCACCTGAGATATTTACCTGTCCTCTCTGCACCGCTGCGTCCTCGTCTGACTCCTCTGGCTGTGAATGATCTGGCAGGGGGCGGGGCGCGCACTAACGACGTCATCGCGCCCTCTGTCTGAACATTCACAGCCAGAGGAGTCAGACCGAGGGAGCAGCGCCCAGCGGTGGCATGGGGACAGGTAAATATAGCTATACTCACCCTTCCGCCGCGCGTCCCTGCAGCCTCTCCTCTTCTCCCGGCGCTCTCCGCAGCGCTTCAGTCCTGCAGCGGTCACGTGGTACCGCTCATTAAAGTCATGAATATGTGCATATTCATGACTTTAATGAGCGGTGCCATGTGACTGCTGCAGGAAGGAGCCGGAGATCGTGGGAGAAGCAGGGGGGCTGCAGAGACCGAGCCAGCGGAGGGGTGAGTATGATCCGACACCCCCGCTCTCCCTCCCCCGCCGACCCCTGTATATGACCCGCGTATAAGCCAAGAGGGGGACTTTCAGCCCTAAAAAATGGGCTGAAAATCTCGGCTTATACATGGGTATATACGGTATATCAAATGTGTACTTTTATATTGGACATAAATGTATTTATTAGATTAATATTTTTTTCTTTTTTGTTCTTTATTTTGTGATTTTTTTTATAGTTTTCCAATTTTCATGAAGTTTTTTTTTACTATTTTGTACTATCAACCTAATGCCTTGCTCTCACTTGCGATTATATCAGACAAATGCAATCCAATTAAAAATCGGATTGCTTTCATTTCAACTCCATCCTATGCATCTCAATGACTGTGATTGCATGCTGCGATTGCATGCTGAATTCGTATCACACGCACCCATATAAGTCTATGGGTGTGTGTGAAACATCACACTGTACTCGGATATCACCCGACCGCAGTGCAATTCCGCTGACGCCGGCAGCAGAGGAGGTGGAGAAATTAATTTCTCCGTCTCCTCCACAGCTATGTTGTGATTCTCTCTGTGCTAGAGGACGGGAGCTCAGAGCACTGTCACTCGGCTACAGCTTGCAGTAGAGCAGGAGCCGAGTGTCATTAGCATATCGCATCTGATGCTCTCACATCGTATGTGATACGCTAATGGAACCCCAGCAATACACTGACAGATCACTGATCTAAGAATCTGCAATGCTTCTGCATGATAGAGCATTAGAGTAGCGTCTGACATGTAGGGAGGAGGCGTGTCAGCTCGTGCTCTCAGCATAGCTAACAGGCCACCGTCCATGGGTGACCCTGCAGCCATCTTTGGGTTCTGGGTCACCATGAAGACCATTGACAACGCTTGTGCCGATGGGAGCACAGAGGGCGCTCCCTCTCTCTGTGATGCCCCACGATGTCACTATTGACAGTGGCATCACAGGGTTAAACGGCCACAATCTGTGCTAGCAAGAGAACGAAAGCCCTTGCGATCATGGCGCTGTATATATACTGCGCTTTATGTGAAACCAGCTCCCGCAGCGCCGTATATATACGGAGTATGTCAGGAATGGGTTAACCTGCAGATATGTGGTTAATATGGAGGTTGATAGAATTTTGAACCTGCCCTGTGCCAGCACTAAGACCCCTGCTGCTGGTAGTGTTCAGGTTTCAGTCACAGGGATAGAGCCTTTGTGGGTTCAGTCACCGCTTTGTGCATAGAGAGTGGTGGCTGTAACTGCGCTCCTGGAACTGACTGACCGCAGGCTCTAATGCTGAGTGAGCTTTCAGTCAGCGTAGATGGTGTGGTTACAGCCAGTGCTTTTTATACACAAAAAGGTGATTGAAACTCAAATGCTACCTGGATGAACAAAGATAACTTCCTACTGGCACCATGCAAGTTCAGAACATTATTAAGGTGCAGATTGATCCCATTTCTGCAAGTTAACAGTGCTTTTTCATGTGACAGGTTCTCTTTAATATTAAAAAAAAATAAAACAATAGTAAAAAAGGCATAATTGTTAGTGCCACAGTCATATAAAACTATCATATTATTTAAGTCATACGGTGGGTACTTGTGACGACATAACATTTTATCTTAACTAACCAGACATTTATTTTAAATAAGCCAGGAAGAATAGACTGTTATCTATATGTTGACTTTTGAATTTATATGTTTCTTTCTTGTTGATAATGAAAACACAAACTTTTGTTTGTATACGCCTCTAATATTGACTTGTAAGCTGACATTTGATGTAACATATTGTGCTGTTATCCTGGAAGTCTAGTAATGCAGGTCATTAAACAATGATGTTTGCTGATATGTTGATTACGCATCCTCCAGGCCAGTCTGTTTGTCGACTAGCATAACAAAGGCGGGAAAACTATACAAATAGATTAAATAATTAAACAATGCAAGTTGATCTCGTCACTATTCTTCCGTTTGACCTGTGAATGCTGGCTTGATGGACACTTGTTAAATATAAAAAGAGATTATATGCCTTTGTAACATGAGACAGATATTCAGCCAAGACATCCAGGCATCCAAAAGAACCAGAAACTCTCCTCAGGACAGCAGTTAAGACATCATGGCTCCATAACAAGAGACACAGATTTGTAATTCTACAAGTTGCTAGCTTAGGGGACTATGGCCCCGACTGATAGAATGCAGATCTGCGTCATTAACCATTGCTGAAGAATGGATACATTTGAGGTAGTCAGGAATTGGACCCACCGGTTACCTGAGCCCCATGGATACATTTATGAAAGCCAGGAATGGGATCTGCCGGTCACCTAGCTCCATGGAGATGTTCAGAGAAGCCAGGTTGTGACCCTCCAGTCAACTGGCCTTGTACCTCAATGGACTGTCATCTTCCTAAGCATGTTGTTACCTCCTCTCTGTGCTCTGTGTTATAATGCATAATAGTTATAATGTGCTGTTAAGATGAAAGTAGTAAAACATAAAAAAAACTTGGCTTATTTTTGGCATTGCTGTAATAGTCTTGTCCTAATAAAGTTATTAATTTACACGGCAAGGTGAACCACATAAAAAGAAACACAGAAACAAACAGAAAATATTGCAAAACTGCTATTGATAAAGGTTTTTTAATACAGAATATGCACCCTAAAATGATACTCAAAATAGCTGTACCCTGAAGAGATTATAACTCTTCACTTAGAAAACATACAGAAAATTACCTGTGGTTTGCGCAGCTTTCACTAGACCCCTGCGAAATATGTTTCTCAGTCTCATTTTCATATGGAAGTTCTTAGCTCCTCCTGTTATTGAAATTAAAAGATTAGGAGCTTCAAGACCCCATTTTTCTGTCATCAGCTGGTAGAGAACATTGGATGGAGTATCAGATGATACCCTTACAAACTGCTGGGAAGAAAAAAAAAATCAACAAATCATCTTTATTATCTATTATCGCAAAATGAAAATCACCTATAATTCGGGGTACGAAACTTGTCTTCTAATGTTAGGATCCTAACCCCTTCATAACCCAGCCTATTTTGACCTTAAAGACCTCGTCATTTTTTGCAATTCTGATCAGTGTCCCTTTATGAGGTAATAACTCAGGAACACTTCAACTGATCTTAGCGATTCTGAGACAGTTTTTTCGTGACATATTGGGCTTCATGTTAATGGTAAATTTAGGTCGATAATTTTTGTGTTTATTTGTGAAAAAATGGAAATTTGGCGAAAACTTTGAAAATTTTGCAATTTTCAAATTTTACATTTTTATTCTGTTAAACCAGAGAGTTATGTGACACAAAATAGTTAATAAATAACATTTCCCACATGTCTACTTTACATCAGCACAATTTTGGAAACAATTTTTTTTTTATTAGGAAGTAATAAGTTATAAGTTGACCAGCGATTACTCATTTTTACAACAAAATTTACAAAACCATTTTTTTAGGGACCATCTCACATTTGAAGTCACTTAGAGGGGTCTATATGGCAGAAAATACCCAAAAGTGACACCATTCTAAAAACTGCACCCCCTCAAGCTACTCAAAACTACATTCAAGAAGATTATTAACCCTTCAGGTGCTTCACAGGAACTAAAGAAACGTGGAAGGAAAAAATGGACATATTAATTTTTCCAACAAACATTTTTTTTTAGCATCAATTTTTTCATTATTACATGAGCAACAGGATAAAATGGATCATAAAATTTGTTGGGCAATTTCTCCTGAGTACACAGATACCTCATATGTGGTCATAAACCACTGTTTGGGCGCACGGCAGGGCTCAGAAGGGAAGGAGCGTCATTTGACTTTTTGAATGGAAAATATGCTGGAATATTTAGGGGTTGCCATGTCGCATTTGGAGAGTCCCTGTGTGCCTTAACATTCTTGCCCCCCCAAGTGACCCCATTTTGGAAACTAGACCCCTCAAGGAACTTATCTAGATGCACAGTGAGCACTTTGAAGCCCCAGGTGCTTCACAAATTGATACATAAAAAAAGAAAGTACTTTTTTTTCACAAAAATTTTCTTTTAGCCTCAGTTTTTTCATTTTCACATGGGCAACAAGATAAAATGTATCCTAAAATTTGTTGGGCAATTTCTCGTGAGTACACGGATACCTCTTATTGGGTCATAAACCATTGTTTGGGCGCACGGCAGGGCCCAGAAGGGAAGGAGCGCCATTTGACTTTTTGAATGGAAAATTAGCTCCAATCGTAAACGGACACCATAACGCGTTTGGAGAGCCCTGTGTGCCTAAACAGTGAAAAACCCCCACATGTGACACCATTTTGGAAACTAGACCCCTTATGGAACTTATCTAGATGTGTTGTGAGCACTCTGAACCCCCAAGTGCCTCACAGAAGTTTATAACGCAGAACAGTGAAAATAAAAAAAAAATCATTTTTTCCTCAAAAATGATTTTTTAGCCCGCTATTTTTTATTTTCACAAGGGTAACAGGAGAAATTGGACCACAAAAGTTGTTGGGCAATTTGTCCTGAGTACACCAATACCCCATATGTGGGGGGGAACCACTGTTTTGGCACATGGGAGAGCTCAGAAGGGAAGGAGCGCCATTTGGAATGCAGACTTGATGGAATGTTCTGCAGGCGTTATGTTGCGTTTGCAGAGCCTCTGATGTGCCTAAACAGTAGAAATCCCCCACAAGTGACCCCATTTTGGAAACTACTAGACCCCCCAAGGAGCTTATCTAGATGTGTAGTGAGCACTTTGAACCCCCAAGTGCTTCACAGAAGATTATAAACGCAGAGCAGTGAAAATAAAAAAATGATTTTTGTTCCTCAAAAATCATTTTTTAGCCCGCTATTTTTTATTTTCCCAAGGGTAACAGGATAAATTGGACCCCAAAAGTTGTTGTCCAGTTTTTCCTGAGTACGCTGGTGCCCCATATGTGGGAGAGAACCACTGTTTGGGTGCACGGCAGGGCTCAGAAGGGATGGAGCGCCATTTGACTTTTTTAATGGAAAATTAGCTCCAATCGTTAGAGGACACCATGTCGTGTTTGGAGAGCCCTTGTGTGCCTAAACTTTAGAGCTTCCCCACATATGACCCCATTTTGGAAACTTGACACCCTAAGGATCTTATCTAGATGCACAGTGAGCACTTTGAACCCCCAGGTGCTTCACAGAAGTTTAAAGCACAGAGCCGTGAAAATAAAAACAAAATTTTTTTCTCAAAAAATGATTTTTTAGCCCCCTATTTTTTATTTTCACAATGGTTACAGGAGAAATTGGACACCAAACGTTGTTGTCCAGTTTGTCCTGAGTATGCTGTTACCCCATATGTGGGGGGAACCACTGTTTGGGCACACGTCAGGGCTCGGAAGGGATGTAGTGACGCTTTGAAATGCCGACTTGATGGAATGGTCTGCGGGCATCTTGTTAAGTTTGCAGAGCCCCTGATGTTCCTAAACAGTAGAAACCCCCCACAAGTGACATCATTTTGGAAACTAGACCCCCCAAGGAACTTATCCAGATGTGTGGTGAGCACCTTGAACCCCCACATGCTTCACATAAGTTTATAATGCAGAGCCGTGAAAATAAAAAATCATTTTTTTCCTCAAAAACTGATTTTTTTAACCCACAATTTTTTATTTTCACAAGGGTAACAGGAGAAATTGGACCCCAAACGTTGTTGTACAGTTTGTCCTGAGTACACTGGTACCCCATATGTGGGGGGAACCACTGTTCGGGCACACGTTGGGGCTCGGAAGGGAAGTAGTGATGTTTTGAAATGCCGACTTTGATGGAATGGTCTGCGGGCGTCATGTTACGTTTGCAGAGACCCTGATGTACCTAAACAGTAGAAACTCCCCTCAAGTGACCCCATTTTGGAAACTAGACACCGCAAGGAACTTATCTAGATGTGTGTGAGCACTTTGAACCCCCAAGGGCTACACAGAAGTTTATAACGCCCGGGCATGAAAATAAAATATCATATTTTTTCCACAAACATGATCTTTTGGTCCCCAATTTTTTTATTTTCCCAAGGGTAGCAGGAGAAATTTGACCTCAAAAGTTGTTGTCCAATTTGTCCTGAGTACGCTGATATCCCATATGTGGGAGAAAACTACTGTTTGGGCACACGTTGGGGCTCGGAAGGGAAGTAGTGACGTTTTGAAATGCCGACTTTGATGGAATGGTCTCTGTGTTGTGAATACTCTGGAGGCGACTTCTGAGCTGGGGCTCCCTCCGGTGGTTGCTGTGCGTAATGAACTAATTGCTGAATGGCCTTCAGCTGGCTCTGAATGGTCTGATATAAGTGACCTGAACTTCCTTCAGCCTTTCCGGTAATCAATTGTTCTTCCACGTCTTGCTTGGAGCTCAGTTTGCATTCCTGCTCTCATTCAGATAAGTGATTTGCTGTTTTTTTTCCTCTGGTTGGATTTTCTTGCTGGTTTGCTGATTAGCAGTAAACTTCAGCCTGGTCCCCTTTTGGGCCTGGCTCTGCAATTGTGCTCAGTTTGTGTTTGCACTTTTGCTCTGTTTCTATGTCCCTTTTTATTTGCTGAATTGCTGTGTTACACCAGAGATCTGATTTAGGTGGTAGAGATCGTGTGATCTCAGGTTTTTTGTTAATCAGACGTGTTGGTATTTTTGTCAGGGTTTTTTTGGGTTGCAGTCAGAATTCTTTCCTATACTTTTCCATCTAGACAGATTGGGCCCCAGCGTTTGCTCATTCTATTTTCTGTCTGTGTCCGTATTTTCTTCTGGTCTAACCGCCATTACATGTTTGGGGGCTTCCTATTTCTTTGGGGATTCTACTATGGGGCAGATAGCATTCATCTTTCTGCCTTTAGGTGTAGCTATCTCTCCGGCTGTGACGAGGAGTCTAGGATCACCGTAGGTACGCTCCACGGCTACTTCTAGTGTGGCGGTTAGTTTAGGGTCCTGCAATCCAATAGTTTCCAGCCTCTCTGGTGTATTGCTTTTTTGGCTATTTTTGCAATCTCTCCTCAGCTACCGAAACATAATAGGTCTGCGTGAGTCATGTTACGTTTGCCGGGCCCATGATGTGCCTAAACAGTAGAAACCCCCCCAAGTGACCCCATTTTGGAAACTAGATCCCCCAAGGAACTCCTCTAGATATTTGGTGAGCACTTTGAATCTCCAAGTTCTTCACAGAAGTTTATAATGCAGAGCCGTGAAAATAAATAATAATTTTTTTTTACAAAAATAATGTTTTTAGTCCTCAATTTTTTTTTACCCAAGGGTAACTGGAGAAATTAGACCCCCAAAGTTGTTGTGCAATTTTTCCTGAGTACGCCGATACCCCATATGTGGGGGTAAACCACTGTTTGGGCACACGTCGCGGCTTGGAATAAAGGGAGCACTGTTTGACTTTTTGAACGCAAAATTTGCAGGAATCAATGGTGGCGCCATGTCGCGTATGGAGACCCCCTGATGTGTCTAAATAGTGGAAACCCCTTGTCATGTATAGTGTACAGTTCCTATAGCGTCTTGTGCTTGGGTGCGAGGAAAACACAGGAGACATAGGTTGAAATGAAATGACTTGTATTACTTCATACAAGCATGCTGAAAAGTTCACACAGTTTGCAGGAACAGCAACAGGAGACACAGCAGGCCAGAGTAACTTCAAGCTCTACAATAACTCTCCAAAGCAGGTTCAGGATCTCTTCTCTGTACCGTAATTCCTCTGCAAACATGGATTCACCAAACAGCAGGTTTCCAGAGTCCAAAAGTGTTCCAAGGTTCCTGAGTAGGGAATAGCTGGAGTACAAGTCCAAGGCTTCCAGGAGTCAGGTCACAGACTGACTGAGGCTTGATTCAGGAGCACTGATTGTTCAGCTGAGGCTGCTTAAGAAGCAAGAGGGAAGAATCAGGGCGGGAACATGAAAACTGGAAACTCCATATTAACTGAGGGCAAGAGCTGCAGAAAGACAGAAAGCAAAATGGCCGACGGAAAACTGAGTTTCAAGGAACATGTCAACAGAGACAAAGAACCTTACACCCCTCAATTCTAACTCCAACCCTAACCCCAACACATCTCTAACCCCAAACCTAACCCCTAACACCGGTTAACCCTAATCCAAACCCTAACCATAACCTTAACCCCAACACACCCCTAACCCTAATCCAAACTCTGACCATAACCCTAACCACAAGCCTATCCCTAATCCCAACCCTAACCCCAAAACACCCCTAACACTAATCCTAACTCTAACCCTAACCACAAACCTAACCCTAATCGCAACCCTAACCCTAATTCCAACCCTAACCCTAATTCTAACCCTAACAGAAATTCCAACCCTAACCCAAATTCCAACCCTAACCCTAATTCTAACCGTAACCCTAATTCTAACCGTAACCCTCTAAATTCTAACCCTAATGCTAACCCTAACCCTAATGCTAACCTTAACCCTTACACTAACCCTAACCCTAGTTCTAACCCTAAGGCTGGGTTCATATTGCGCTATGGCAGTCCGTTAGATGGACTGCGTTACACCGCGGTATAAAGCGGTGTAGCGCAGTCCATTAATGCTGCCATTCACCCCCATTTGCGGGCGCATCGCGACGCATGCCGTAAAGCAGCATGCGTTCGCGACGTGCCGTCATTCAGTGACGGAGCCTCGGACGCGGGCTGCAGTGTCTGGGCTCTGTCACCACTATCACAGATGAATCTGCTGCTGATTCATCTGCGCTAGGGGGTATAGCATAATGTGATCGCGTTATGCTATACCGTTACCAGCCCGTCAACGCTATGTGTTGAACGTGCTGGTAAAACATAATGTGTATCACAGTGATCAAAATAAATGTATGAAATCCGCCGGCCGGCGGCGCAGTGGGGAGTGACCGGGAGAGGTGAGGGGGGTGGTCGGAAGGTGGGGGAGGGAGGCAAGGAGGAGGGGAGCAGATAGTGACGGCGGTGACCGATCGCCGCCATCAATCGGTGTGGGGGGGGTCGGGTCTCGGTGTCCATCCATGGCCGATGCTATTGCAGCATCGGCCATGGCTGGATAGTAATAGTTCACAAAATTTCATTGGTGAAAAATTACAAATCACTCTGATTGGCTGTTAAAAGTGAAACAGCCAATCAGAGCAATCGTAGCCACGTGGGGGTTAAGCCAACCCCCCTGTGGTGAAGCACAAAGGGTCTTGTGCCTGCGGATCGGGTGACCTTTCAGTGACCCCGGTCACCCGACCCGCAGGAACGCGATCCTTTCATGACACAGATATGTGTCACAGGTCGGATTGGCACCGACTTTCATGACGCATACTCTGTGTCAAAGGTCGGGAAGGCGTTAAAGAAAACCTGTTATATGGTCAAAAGTTGTAAATTTTTGCTCTGATTTTAGTCCTCCGGCTTCACTGATTATCCTATTTTTTTGTTGTTTGTTTGTTCTTTAAGTCCCTCAAATGGTTTTAATGAGATAGGCCTTTTTATTAAGTGGAAATTTTTATGATCTTTACAAAGGGGGAATTGCTCACTTCGTAATAATGCATACCAGCCTAGTCATGCCCCTAGAAAATTAAAGCAAAAATTGGTGAATTTTGACATGATGATGATGACATATCCTCTCTAAACATTGTAGTTGTCTGCCACAAAGTTTTCTAACATGACATATCACTGACCCTAGAATTCTAATATTCATAAATGACAAACAGTTAAAGTAAGGGGCCGCATACACTATACATGACCCCACATATGGTCAATACTATCTACTCCCAACTCCATCTTACACAAGAATATGTATTCTGACATGTGCAACTGTGTTCTCTATGAGAGAGCAACTGCCCGATTCCTCTAGTAGGGATAAATGGTCATGGTCACTCCATTCACTTGTATTGAGTGAGGTCACACCCCGTCTAGAGACGCGGCCATCCATTCGGCATGACCTCGCTCATGACAAGTGTACGAAGTGACACCCAAAAAAAAGGCTGCACTCAAGCATACTAAAGCATGACAACATAGAATACATGAAATTTTGAATAGCAATATGGCTTTGGAATATAAGGAAAAATTTGAGACGCTTAGTATAAACATTTGGCCAAACATTTTAAAGCTCAACAACCATCGTCAAGGTGGTCTCAATTCTGTTGAGTCCCTAACCTAATGTGAACATACCTCTATTAGGCTGATATCTGAATTTCTGGGTGAATATGCACCTCTGTCAGTAATGCCTGCATTTATGGGTAAAGTAGGGAGCTGGTGTAATTAAAATCACCACCTGGTGGGAGCGGAGTGCTCGGTCAGCAAGCTAACATTCAAAAGACAAAAACCTGACTGGCACTTCCAGACTAATGTGAACCAGGTGCAAACCAAAGGGAGCTACCCTCATGTAAAACACCCAAAAAAAAAGGCTGCACTCAAGCATACTAAAGCATGACAACATAGAATACATGAAATTTTGAATAGCAATATGGCTTTGGAATATAAGGAAAAATTTGAGACGCTTAGTATAAACATTTGGCCAAACATTTTAAAGCTCAACAACCATCGTCAAGGTGGTCTCAATTCTGTTGAGTCCCTAACCTAATGTGAACATACCTCTATTAGGCTGATATCTGAATTTCTGGGTGAATATGCACCTCTGTCAGTAATGCCTGCATATATGGGTAAAGTAGGGAGCTGGTGTAATTAAAATCACCACCTGGTGGGAGCGGAGTGCTCGGTCAGCAAGCTAACATTCAAAAGACAAAAACCTGACTGGCACTTCCAGACTAATGTGAACCAGGTGCAAACCAAAGGAGCTACCCTCATGTAAAACACCCAAAAAAAAGGCTGCACTCAAGCATACTAAAGCATGACAACATAGAATACATGAAATTTTGAATAGCAATATGGCTTTGGAATATAAGGAAAAATTTGAGACGCTTAGTATAAACATTTGGCCAAACATTTTAAAGCTCAACAACCATCGTCAAGGTGGTCTCAATTCTGTTGAGTCCCTAACCTAATGTGAACATACCTCTATTAGGCTGATATCTGAATTTCTGGGTGAATATGCACCTCTGTCAGTAATGCCTGCATATATGGGTAAAGTAGGGAGCCGGTGTAATTAAAATCACCACCTGTATTCTATGTTGTCATGCTTTAGTATGCTTGAGTGCAGCCTTTTTTTTGGGTGTTTTACATGAGGGTAGCTCCCTTTGGTTTGCACCTGGTTCACATTAGTCTGGAAGTGCCAGTCAGGTTTTTGTCTTTTGAATGTTAGCTTGCTGACCGAGCACTCCGCTCCCACCAGGTGGTGATTTTAATTACACCAGCTCCCTACTTTACCCATAAATGCAGGCATTACTGACAGAGGTGCATATTCACCCAGAAATTCAGATATCAGCCTAATAGAGGTATGTTCACATTAGGTTAGGGACTCAACAGAATTGAGACCACCTTGACGATGGTTGTTGAGCTTTAAAATGTTTGGCCAAATGTTTATACTAAGCGTCTCAAATTTTTCCTTATATTCCAAAGCCATATTGCTATTCAAAATTTCATGTATTCTATGTTGTCATGCTTTAGTATGCTTGAGTGCAGCCTTTTTTTTGGGTGTTTTACATGAGGGTAGCTCCCTTTGGTTTGCACCTGGTTCACATTAGTCTGGAAGTGCCAGTCAGGTTTTTGTCTTTTGAATGTTAGCTTGCTGACCGAGCACTCCGCTCCCACCAGGTGGTGATTTTAATTACACCAGCTCCCTACTTTACCCATAAATGCAGGCATTACTGACAGAGGTGCATATTCACCCAGAAATTCAGATATCAGCCTAATAGAGGTATGTTCACATTAGGTTAGGGACTCAACAGAATTGTCAGGAGTCGAACCCAGTGCCTCTTGTCTACTGGCCAGCAGCTCTACCATCTGAGCTATTCTGCTGGCTGCAAAGTTCCTTGCTGAACCCAGATACCATTGACTGTTCTTCCTGATTGGCTACACCTAGTGCTCTCTTGATTGGGCCTCTGATTGCCAATTACACACCTATATAAACCTGGCCCTGTGGGTGTGTCATTGCGAGATTATTGAGCTCCAAGCCTTTAGTCAAGCGTTTCCTGCTGATCCATTGCTACAAACACTGCTCTCCTGTGAACCGACCTCGGCCTGCCTTCTGACTACGCTCTCCGCCTGATCCATTGCTACAAACACTGCTCTCCTGTGAACCGACCTCGGCCTGCCTTCTGACTACGCTCTCCGCCTGATCCATTGCTACAAACACTGCTCTCCTGTGTACCGACCTCCGGCTGCCACCTGACTACGTTATCTGCCTGCTCCTCTGTTACCGAACTGCCTTTCCTGTGTACCGACCTCCGGCTGCCACCTGACTACGTTATCCGCCTGATCCATTGCTACCAACACTGCTTTCCTGTGTACCGACCTCCGGCTGCCATCTGACTACGCTACCTGCCTCTGCTTCCCCTAGTGTTTGCAGTAACATCGGCTCCAACCCAGACGGGATCTTGACAGAATAATCTCGCGCCAAAATGGAGTCCGCTGTGAACACCCTGAGACGGCAAGTTACGGAGCTTCAAAGTTTTTGTACTGACTCTCAAGGAAAATATGCCAAGTTACAAACTGATTTCACGGCGATACAACAGGAAGTAATTGAGCTACAAAAACAACTTCTGGACGTGCGCAATTCAGGGTCCGAATCAAACGCGCGGCTGCCGCTGCCTGCAAAGTTCAGTGGGATCGCAAGCAGTACCGAGGATTCCTCAATCAATGCCGCATATACTTCCAGATGCAACCTGCTCCCTTTACCAGTGAGAGGAAGAAAGTTTTTTTCATGATAAATCTCCTGACGGATGAAGCTCTTGCTTGGGCTTCACCTTATGTAGAAAAGGACTATGACCTCCTTAATGACCTGGAAGCCTTCACCGCAGCTATGAATCAAGTTTTTGATGACCCAAACCGCTGTGCCACAGCAGAAACCAAATTACATAATTTGCGCCAAGGACGTCGCTCTGTTGCGGAATACACATCGGAGTTCCGTCGCTGGGTGGCCGACACCACCTGGAATCCAGCGGCCCAGAGAAGTCAATTTCGACGAGGGTTATCAGAACCAGTGAAAGACGAGCTTGCCAGGGTTGAGACCCCTGACCAGTTGGAGGACTTTATTCAACTATGTATCCGGATTGACCAGAGACTTACTGAAAGGAGAAAGGAGAGACTGCGAGCACTTGGGAATAGCCCTGGCTTCTCATTTTCAGCATCGGACCACCAAGAAAAGACGCAAGGCGTGTCTGAACCGATGCAGATCGACGTCATCCGAAGACCACTCTCTGCACAGGAGAAGGAGAGGCGACGTGCAGAACATCTCTGCCTCTATTGTGGGACCCTGGACACTATGCCATCAACTGTCCTAACAAAAGGACTATAGCCTTTACCAACAACAGGTCTGCCAGCAATATGGACCTTTCTCAGCAGTCGGATTCCATCTTGCAGACTATCTCATCAGTAACGCCAGAAATAGACAAAATACATACTACATCATCTCATTTTGTAATCCCCATTCAGGTTGTAATGGGCACCCAAAAAATACAATGCTCTGCCCTGTTGGATTCGGGAGCAGGAGGGAATTTTATGGACTTAAAATTTACACGTGATAATAATATTTCCAGTAGGACCAAATCCACACCAATTGAAATGGAAACGGTGGATGGATCACCCTTGTCTTCTGGACCTGTCACGCATGAGACAATCGAACTGGAGATTTGTATCGAACCGGATCATCATGAAGCTGTCAGTTTCCACCTTATCTCATCTCCGAAATTTCCGGTTATTCTAGGGATCCCCTGGTTTTCAGTCCATAACCCTTCTATCAACTGGGCATCAAGGACCATCACCTTTCCATCTGACTACTGTAAGAATAATTGTCATAAGGAACCCCCTGTTCTCCAACAAGTCCAAATCTCTGAGATTTCGCATGAGAAGGAAGAGAAACTACCACCTCAATATCAGCAGTTCTCTGATGTCTGCAGTAAGAAGAAAGCAGATCAATTACCTCCTCACCGTCCTTACGACTGTCCCATTGAATTGCTGCCAGGAGCAACCATTCCATTTGGACGGATTTACAATCTTTCCGAACCTGAATTGAAGGTATTAAGAAAGTTCCTGGATGAAAATTTAGAGAAAGGCTTTATTCGACCTTCCACATCTCCAGCTGGGGCACCCCTGTTCTTTGTTGAAAAGAAAGACTCCACTCTGCGGCCATGTATTGACTACAGAGAGATGAATAATATCACTGTCAAGAATCGCTACCCGCTACCCTTGATTCCTGAACTATTTGAGAGACTCCGTTCTGCGAAAATCTTTACGAAGCTGGATCTTAGAGGGGCTTACAACCTCATACGGATTCGCCCAGGAGATGAGTGGAAGACCGCCTTCAGAACGAGATATGGACATTTTGAATCTCTGGTTATGACCTTTGGTCTTAGCAATGCCCCAGCCACCTTTCAACATTTTATTAATGATGTATTTCGAGATTTCTTGGACCAATTCGTTGTGGCTTATCTCGATGACATTCTTATATTTTCAGACACCTTGGAAGAGCATCGCAGGCACGTCCAGTTAGTCTTGGAACGACTACAGGAGAACCATCTTTACATTAAACTTGAAAAATGTGAGTTTGAACAAACCAGTATCCAATTTCTGGGATATATCATCTCCCCAGAAGGTCTGAGCATGGATCCCGGCAAAATCAATGCTGTAGTGGACTGGCCTGTTCCAAGAAATTTAAAAGACGTCCAGCGTTTCATAGGATTTGCAAATTTTTACCGAAAATTTATAAAGAACTTTTCACGGATCATACTACCAATTACTACACTAACAAAAAAGACCAAAGCATTTTTCTGGTCTCCGGAGGCACAGGAGGCTTTTGACAAATTGAAAACTCTTTTTACGTCTGCTCCATTGTTAGTACACCCAAATCCTGAATTGCCATTTACTGTCGAAGTGGACGCCTCGGACTCTGCAGTAGGAGCCATTCTGTCTCAGCGAGTTGGGGACAAAATGCAACTTCACCCATGTGCGTTTCTTTCCCACACCATGTCATCTGCAGAAAAGAACTACGACATCGGTAATAAAGAACTGTTAGCCATTAAAGTTGCCTTCTCCGAATGGAGACATCTTTTGGAAGGTGCCAATCACCCTGTGACTGTCCTCACGGACCACAAGAATCTTGAATTCCTCCGTACAGCAAAAAGATTGTCTGCAAGACAAGCACGATGGGCCTTATTTTTCTCAAGATTCAATTTTATAATTTCTTACCGGCCTGGTTCAAGAAATGGCAAGGCTGACGCCCTGTCCAGGATGTGTTCGGAACCTCAGGAGAGGTCTAGTAATGACGATACAATTCTAGGCCCTAAAAATTTTTTGGGAATATTGCACTCTAGAGGACTATGTAATAGAATTAAAGATGGATATCAAGAGGACTCTTTCCTTAACCATCCTTCGGAAGACGTCGATCTTTCATTCAAAGAGGGGTTTTGGATGCAGAAACACAAAATATATGTACCTGAATCTTCTCGCCTTGAAGTCCTCAAAAGTGTCCATGATTCTAAACTGGCAGGACATCCTGGAGTTGCAAAAACACAAGACTTACTACTTCGTTTCTTTTGGTGGCCTAATTGTAGGAAGGACGTGAGGAAATATGTTTCAACCTGTTTAACATGCGCACGAAACAAGACCCCACGATCGTCTCCTCTAGGACTCTTGCAACCACTTCCAGTTCCATCCAGGCCTTGGGGATCTATTTCCATGGATTTTATTGTGGAACTACCCCCTTCCAAACAGATGACCGTCATCCTTGTCATAGTGGACCGACTCACAAAAATGGCCCACTTTATTCCAACTGAAGGAATTCCTACTGCTGAAAAAACTGCAGAACTGATAATCAAAGAGGTATTCAGGTTACATGGAATTCCTGACAGCGTGGTGTCTGACAGAGGCGTTCAGTTTACGTCAAAATTTTGGAAGAGTTTCTGTACAGCCTTGGGAGTCACGGTGAATCTTTCTACCGCTTTCCATCCTCAGTCCAATGGCCAGACGGAGAGAACGAACCAGACTTTGGAGCAATACCTCCGTTGCTTCATTTCCTATCTTCAGGATGACTGGGTGGACTATTTACCAACAGCAGAGTTTGCCTACAACAACTCCATACATAGCGCTACATCTCAAACCCCATTTTTTGCTAATTATGGAGTACATCCAGTATTTATCCCTAATCTGCCACTGAACACTCCCATTCCTGCTGTAAATGACAGGCTTGCAAAATTACAGGAATCCCAGAAGGAATTATCAGAGATATTACTCAAGACCCAGGAAGTATATAAGGAAGCAGCAGATAAACATCGGAGAGTGCCCCCTGCTCTTCAGGTTGGAGACAAAGTTTGGCTGTCCACTAAAAACTTAAGACACATGTGCCATCCTCCAAATTGGGTCAGAAATTCATTGGACCTTTTCAAATTTCTGCAAAAATTAACCAGGTTGCTTTTCGTTTAATACTTCCCAACAATCTAAAGATTCATCCAGTGTTTCACATATCCTTGCTCAAACCCTTCTGTGAAAACCCGTTTCCAGGAAGAATTCAGCCACCTCCTCCACCAGAAAGGATCCGTGGTGAAGAAGAATACATTGTGGATAAGATTCTGGACTCCCGAAAATTCAGAGGTAAACTGCAGTATCTGGTGCAGTGGAAGGGTTACGGACCAGAGGAAAATTCATGGGAACCAAGGGACAACGTCCATGCTCCTAGACTAACAAGAGCCTTTCATCAGAGGTACCCGGATAAGCCAGCTCCTGAGATGTCCAGAGGCCATCCTGGAAGGAGGGGAGTACTGTCAGGAGTCGAACCCAGTGCCTCTTGTCTACTGGCCAGCAGCTCTACCATCTGAGCTATTCTGCTGGCTGCAAAGTTCCTTGCTGAACCCAGATACCATTGACTGTTCTTCCTGATTGGCTACACCTAGTGCTCTCTTGATTGGGCCTCTGATTGCCAATTACACACCCTATATAAACCTGGCCCTGTGGGTGTGTCATTGCGAGATTATTGAGCTCCAAGCCTTTAGTCAAGCGTTTCCTGCTGATCCATTGCTACAAACACTGCTCTCCTGTGAACCGACCTCGGCCTGCCTTCTGACTACGCTCTCCGCCTGATCCATTGCTACAAACACTGCTCTCCTGTGAACCGACCTCGGCCTGCCTTCTGACTACGCTCTCCGCCTGATCCATTGCTACAAACACTGCTCTCCTGTGTACCGACCTCCGGCTGCCACCTGACTACGTTATCTGCCTGCTCCTCTGTTACCGAACTGCCTTTCCTGTGTACCGACCTCCGGCTGCCACCTGACTACGTTATCCGCCTGATCCATTGCTACCAACACTGCTTTCCTGTGTACCGACCTCCGGCTGCCATCTGACTACGCTACCTGCCTCTGCTTCCCCTAGTGTTTGCAGTAACATCGGCTCCAACCCAGACGGGATCTTGACAAGAATTGAGACCACCTTGACGATGGTTGTTGAGCTTTAAAATGTTTGGCCAAATGTTTATACTAAGCGTCTCAAATTTTTCCTTATATTCCAAAGCCATATTGCTATTCAAAATTTCATGTATTCTATGTTGTCATGCTTTAGTATGCTTGAGTGCAGCCTTTTTTTTGGGTGTTTTACATGAGGGTAGCTCCCTTTGGTTTGCACCTGGTTCACATTAGTCTGGAAGTGCCAGTCAGGTTTTTGTCTTTTGAATGTTAGCTTGCTGACCGAGCACTCCGCTCCCACCAGGTGGTGATTTTAATTACACCAGCTCCCTACTTTACCCATAAATGCAGGCATTACTGACAGAGGTGCATATTCACCCAGAAATTCAGATATCAGCCTAATAGAGGTATGTTCACATTAGGTTAGGGACTCAACAGAATTGAGACCACCTTGACGATGGTTGTTGAGCTTTAAAATGTTTGGCCAAATGTTTATACTAAGCGTCTCAAATTTTTCCTTATATTCCAAAGCCATATTGCTATTCAAAATTTCATGTATTCTATGTTGTCATGCTTTAGTATGCTTGAGTGCAGCCTTTTTTTTGGGTGTTTTACATGAGGGTAGCTCCCTTTGGTTTGCACCTGATTCACATTAGTCTGGAAGTGCCAGTCAGGTTTTTGTCTTTTTAAGTGTACGAAGTGAGGCTGTGCCCACTAGTTGGGTTCTGGCCAAGAGTACACATTTGCCATATGTTGCTTTTGTGTTGCTCTGTCTATTACTGGCCTTAGAATAATTTGACTAAGAATCCATCAGTCAGCCCAAAATGATGGTCTGACAGGGTGTTTATATATAACTTTTTATTAGCTCCTTTCAGCTAATTTATGACCACAGACCATAGTTGACTGTGCAGGGAAATAAAGAGTTTGTATAAGGTAATGATGCAAAATTTTTATTGAAACCCAATGGCATGGTTACTGTCATGCTCCGGCCCTGACTGGTGAGCGTGAGCCAGGGGGTTGTGGCCCCACTGTGCCACAAACCAGACTACCCTGGAAGGGGTGTGACTAGGACAGCTGCCTTGGTTTTTAGTGGAGCCTCTGATAGTGACGTCAGGCTTGTGCATCAGGCAGCTGCCAGGTGCCACTCCAGGGTGGTGTCTGGTTGTGGCTGCTGATCCCACTTGGGGTGACGGTGGCACAGCTGAGACCCTGAGATGGTGGCACGGCTGAGACCCTGGCAGGCGGGCATGGCAGAGACATGAGCAGGCACGCACGGCTGAGACACAGCACAGACAGGCAAGGCTGAGACACAGCGCAGGCAGGCACAGCTGAGACACAGCACAGGCAGGCATGGCTGAGACACAGGATAGGTAGGCATGGCTGAGACACAGGGTAGGCAGGCACGGCTGGGTCACAGGGCTAACACAGCTGAGACACAGGGTAGGTAGGCACGACTGAGACACGAGGCAGGCAGGCACAGCTGAGACACAGGGCAGGCAGGCACGGCTGAGACACATGGCAGGCAGGCAGGCATGGCTGAGACACAGGGCAGGCAGACACCAACTGGAAAGGCACAGGGACACAAAGTGGTGTGTGGAATGGGTAGGGTCCTGTTCACACAGCAAGTGCAGGTACTGGTACTGACTGGAAGGAATGGTGTATGGAGTAACAGGAGAAACCTGCTCACACAGCAGGTGCAGGTACTGGTACTGACTGGAAGGAAGGTGTATGGAGGAACAGGTTTGGACCTGTTCACACAGGAGGAGAACCGCAAAGCTGTAGTGAAGGGCTGTAGAGCAGCAAGAGGTTCCGCAGCGGCAGGAGCGAAGTAAAGTGAAGAAACCACAGACAAGGAGACTAAGAGACAGAGGTAGGACAGAGTTCAGATAAGGTAATGACATGAGACAAGGTACAGGGACAAAGACACAGGGACCAGGATGTTCTGCTTCCTGGAGGGCGGCAAGGACAAGTACAAGACAAGGAAAGGAGCAATAGCCAGAGACCAGGATATTCTGCCTCCTGGAGGGCAGACAGACAGGTACAAGGCAAAGCTATATGTGAAGCCTCCAAAGAAGGAACAACACAGAGCAAGACCTGGCAGCTCAGTAGCAAGACACTGAGTTAACACATTGCACAGAGCAGATCCACAGGGTGGAGCTGCCCTAAACACTAGAGGGCTCTTGGTGATTGGTCAGGGACACATTAGACAGGTGAACACTGACTCCATAAGAACCAAAGAGTTATGGCGCCACCCCCCCATGCACACAGACAGAAAGCATGCACAGAGCAGATAGGAGACGAGCATGTAGCTGGCAGCAGACAGAAATCACAGCATGGGCTGGAGCAGTGAGTTACCTGATGTGTGGGGAATGGGAGGCCATGCAGCGATGCCAGCAGGGTTGTTACAGTACCCCCCCTTTATTGCCCCTCTTCTTCAATCCCACCAGAATAACTTGCAGAAGAAGGATAGGCGCACATACAGTTAGAGCCATAACGACATTCCTCGGGTAGGATGAGGTAGATGTGACATTAGGTATCTCAGGTTGCCAAGTCTTTTTGTGTCCAGCAAGGTCAGCTTCCCATACAGAATATACAAGGGCCAGGACTTCCTTCATCTGGTTGACAGAAAGCAGGAACTTGGAAGCTTCTGTTTTGACCCCAACATCAACCGGCCCCCTGGAAACTGAAGACACCTTCACTAGATCTGACTTCAGCCCATTATTCCGTTATATCCGGGTTGTGTTGTGAATGTTTTGGAAATGAATTCTGAGCAGAAGCTCCCTCTGGTGGTTACAAACATTACTGAACCATTCAATGAGGATTGGCAATCAGGATTCACAGACTGGCTTGATATAAGGGAGGTTCCCTCCCATCATGGTTGCCGGTGATCAATTGTTCTTGTCTCAACTGTGGTTTCTGGTTCACTTGGAAGCTTGCTGAGCCTTGCCTCTTCTTCTGCTTTCAGATAAGATATTTTCTGTTTTTGTTTTTGTGCTTACCATTTGCATATTTCTCTGCATTTCTGTGAGGTTAGCCAGGTTCCCCCCCGGGGGGGCTTGGGCTCCTCTCAGTTCCGCTGGAGCCACTGTTATTTGTTCATTTGCCTTTTCCAGTTTTTTCAGTGGCTGCGGCTTAATTTTGTTACACCAGAGAACTGATTTAGGTGGTAGAGGTCGTGTGATCTCAGGTGTTTTTGCAATCAGTAGCGTTGGCATTTTTTAGGGCTTTTTTTGGATTGCAGTGAGTATCCTTTCTATCCTTTTCTGTCTAGGCAGATTGGGCCCCAGCGTTTGCTCTTACTATTTTCTGTCTGTGTCAGTATTTCCTCTTGTCTAATCGCCATTACATGTTTGGGGGCTTCCTATGTTCTTTGGGGATCTGCTCCAGGGCAGATAGCTTTCCTCTTTCTATCTTTAGGTGTAGTTAATCTCTCAGGCTGTGAAGAGGCATCTAGGACCAATGTAGGAACGCTCCATGGCTGCCTTTAGTTGTGGTGGTTAGTCAGGGTACTGCAATCCAGTAGATTCCAACCTCTCTGGTGTATTGCCGTTTTTGCCTGCTCTCCTCAGCTACCAAATCATAACAGACAGCCAAAAGATCCAGGGATCCAAAGAACCAGAGACTATTTACAAGACAGCAGCCAAGACATCATGTCTCTATCATGAGTGATCTAGATTTGACATTCTACAGTATAGAATAGATTCCAACCTCTCTGGTGTATTGCCGTTTTTGCCTGCTCTCCTCAGCTACCAAAACATAACAGGGTTGGTAGAAAACAGAGATACAAAGGCTTCTGTTCCAACTTCTTCATCCACCTGCCACATGGAATCTGAAGGCATCATTACAGGATTCATCCTCTGCCCATGGTCCAGAGGGAAACTTTCAAGTGACAGGGATATTCCTGGGAACTGGTCACTGGTATTGTCACAGGAGGTTTGTGGAGAGGGTGCCACTGCTTCCCCTTCTTCAGTAATGTCAGCAGACCATGACTCAACAGCCAGCAGATCAAGTGGAGAAGGTGACAACACTGTAGACTGATCTGGCACTATTGGAACTAGACATCTTTGGTGACTAGGTAGTTCCAAATGCAGCACCATGCTGGGTTTTTCGGACCAGAAAGGGCAATAGAGAAACCAGCTCAGAACGACCGATGGGCAAACTGGTCAGCATGTGTAAAACAAATTTCTCCGTATATAACGCTCCGATTTGGAGCTGTAATCGTCCCTTCAAAACTGGACTGTACCTAAGCAGAGCTCGGCCATCACCAAACACCCTCGCCGGATTTTGGAGCAGCTGAACAGGAACCACACATTGACTCCGTCTGGCTTGCAGCTTTAATACATCTGCACGGCCGAAGCTCCCACAAGGCACCAGAACAGTCACAGACGTTGGTGGAGAGGGGATACTCTCACTAAGGGCCACCTCTCCTGCTGGCTCAAGGTTCTGGGACTTTAATTCCTTTGGACAGAGACCATCCGGGTGGTCCCCACAACCGCAGCGACAACGTATCCCTTCTTACGGCTGGTTTCGGACTGATGCTTTGCCAGCCTACTCTCCTCAGCCTTCTTGGGTTTCTCTTGGGTAGCTGCCTTAACAAGTAGAGGAATTGGAGGGTCACAGATGGTCGTAGTCTGGCATGGCGTTTTCTTTACAGGTTTCACCCATCTGGAGCGCCTCTCGGATCTAGGCATGGAAGACTTCGCAGGAGCAGCTGGATGAAGCATAGCAAAGTCTCTACGGAAGGCCACCAGGAAGGCCACAAGGTTCATGACGATAGGATCCCCTGCTTCCCAGAAGGGACAGATCCATAGTAAAGCATCTCCTGCTAGGTAGGATATGATGTATCCCACCTTGAGACGGTCAGAGAGAAAACAAGCTGCATTCTGCAGGATTTAGCGCAGGCACTGTTCCAGGAACCCTTGACATTCTTCAGGATTCCCATCGAACCTAGGCGGGTCTGCTGGGTCGTGCTCCTCATAAGCCAGAAGTTGCTTGTAGATAGCCTTAGGGACTACGATTGGGTCAGAAGTCTCAACAATTTGAACCACCCTTGGTGGAACAAATTCTTCATGATGCTCTGCGAGCAGGAGGACATGGGACTCAGGGGGGACCATAGCCTGTGCAAACTGTCACACTCCCACCGAGACTGGTGGGCGTGAGCCAGGGGATTGTGGCTCCACTGTGCCACAAATCAGATTACCCTGCAAGGGGCGTGACTAGGACAGCTGCCTTGGTTTTCACTGGAGCCTCAGATGGTGAGGTCAGGCTTGTGCGGCAGGCAGCTGCCAGGTGCCACTCCAGGGTGGTGTCTGGTTGTGGCTGCTGAGCTCACTTGGGGAGACGGTGGCACGGCTGAGACCCTGAGATGGTGGCACTGCTGAGACCCTGGCAGGCGGGCAAAGCAGAGGCACAAGCAGGCAGGCACGGCTGAGACACAGCGCAGGTAGGCACGGATGAGACACAGTGCAGGCAGGCATGGCTGAGACACAGCGCAGGCAGGCACAGCTGAGACACAGCACCGGCAGGCATGGCTGAGACACAGCACAGGTAGGCATGACTGAGACACAGGGTAGGCAAGCATGACTGAGACATGGGGCAGGCAGGCACAGCTGAGACACAGGGAAGCCAGGCACGGCTGATACACAGGGCAGACAGGCACGGCTGAGACACAGGGCAAGCAGGCACCAACTGGAAAGGCACAGGGAAACGAAATGGTGTGTGGAATGGGTCCTGTTCACACAGCAAGTGCAGGTATTGGTACTGACTGGAAGGAATGATGTATGGAGGAACAGGTAGAGACCTGTTCACACAGCAAGTGCAGGTACTGGTGCTGACAGAAAGGAATGGAGTATGGAGGAACAGGAGAGACCTGCTCACACAGCAGGTGCAGGTACTGGTACTGACTGGAAGGAAGGTGTATGGAGGAACAGGTTTGGATCTGTTCACACAGGAGGCGATCTGCAAGGCTGGAGAAGGACTGTAGAGCAGCAAGAGGTTCTGCAGCGGCAGGAGAGAAGTAAAGTGGAACCGCAAGGTATGCGGAGAGGAGCTGCAGCAAGAGATTCTGCAGCAGCAGGAACAAAGCAGAGCAGAACTGCAAGATATGCGGAGAGGAGCTGCAGCAAGAGATTTCTGCAGCAGAAGGAGCAAAGCAGAGTGGAACCGCAAAATATGTGGAGAGGAGCTGCAGCAAGAGATTTCTGCAGCAGTAGGAGCAAAGCAGAGTGGAACGGAGAAGAACCGCAGGAGTGCGGAGAAGAGGCAGAAAGTGGTGTAGAGAGAACACAAGGCAAGACACAGCAGGGAAAGAAACCACAGACAAGGAGACTAAGAGACACAGGTAGGACAAAGTTCAGACAACTTAATGACACGAGACAAGGTACAGGGACAAAGACACAGGGATCAGGATATTCTGCCTCCTGGAGGGCGACAAGGACAAGTACAAGACAAGGTCAGGAGCAATAGCACAGAGACCAGGATATTCGGGCTCCTGGAGGGCAGACAGACAGGTACAAGGCAAAGCTTGGAGTGAAGCCTCCAAAGAAGAAGGAACACAGAGCAAGACCTGGCAGCTCAGTAGCAAGATACTAACTGTAACACATTGCACAGGCCAGATCCACAGGGTGGAGCTGCCCGAAATACTAGAGGACTCTTGGTGATTGGTCATGGACACATTAGACAGGTGCACCCTGACTCCATAAGAACCAGAGATGCACACAGCCAGGAAGCATGCACAGAGCAGATAGGAGACAAGAGGCTCAGAGCATGGAGCTGGCAGCAGACAGAAATCACTGCATGCGCTGGAGCAATGAGTAAGTTGGTGCGTGGGGAATGGGAGGCCA
Source organism: Oophaga sylvatica (assembly GCA_033576555.1). Lineage (NCBI taxonomy): Eukaryota > Metazoa > Chordata > Amphibia > Anura > Dendrobatidae > Oophaga > Oophaga sylvatica. Next base: position 2,743,096 of record JARQOD010000007.1, read on the forward strand.
TGCAGCGATACCAGCAGGGTTGTTACAGTTACATAGTTATGTATACTAGTTAATACAGTTGGAAAAAAGACAGATGTCCATCGAGTTCAACTGAGGGATGGAAAAGGATAAAGTGAAGAATATATATATATATATATATATATAAATTGTGCAACCATAATGCCCTAAAAGAGCTAATCTTTACCTCCTGACCAGAATTGTCAATCTAATAGACAAGACCTGGTCAAGCCTTCTGGTTGCTCCACTATAATCCGCAGACCGAGATAGATATACGGCTGAAACAATGGCCCATAGACCGCACCATGCTCTTCCCGACACGCCATCAATCTGCCACCAGTTGTAACTTCTATCTGCATCCTCAGAATGAAAACAGCGGTGAATATATTGGTGAAGGAGGGGCCACCGACCCCTTCCTCCACCAATCAGCATGTGAGACAGCAGATGCGATAACATCATTACATCGCGCTGCTGCTGAGACACAGGTGACAGGAGCAGAGCGCCAAGGGAACAGGAGCGAGGTATGATGTGTTTTTTTTTCTTTCATGTGTATGGGATAGTTTATATGTATATAGGAGGCTATGTGGGTCTCACGCTGTATCAATGGAGCCTATGTGAAGCTCACATAGAATATATGGAGGCTATGTGGGGCTCACACTGTATACATGGACAATCAAGTCAGACACATCACCAGAAGCAAGGATCACCAAGCTATGATTTGCCTACTTTGGACACATCATACGAAGAGAGCAATCACTGGAAAAGAAGATCATGGTCGGAAGAATAAAAGGAACAAGGTGAAGAGGAAAACCGGCAACCCAATGGCTTGATGAGATCAAGATAATGACGGAGAAGACCCTAATGGTCCTATCTAGGCTTGCACAAGATCAATCTTCCTACAGAGCATTCATTCATCAAGTCGCCATGGCTCTAGATCGAGCTGAAGGCCGTTAACAAAAATAATATGTGGGAGCTAGTATTGTATATTGGTGGTTATGTGGGGGCTCATACTGTATATAGTGAGGCTATGTGGGGCACATGCTGTATATAAGAAGCTATGTGGGGGCTCATGCTATATATAGTGAGGCTAGTGGGATCTAATATTGTATATAGTGAGGATATGTGGAGACTCACGCTGTATATTGGAGGCTATGATGGGGTTCATACTGTATATAGGAGTTATATATCAGTTAGTTTGACAACTTTATTTTGCTGGCTATTACTTATGCTATTTTCTGCTACATAATGCTGTGTATAAACCCTTAGAAGCCCCTTGAACATTTTTCCCACAAAGGTTGTTAAGTTTGCTGGTCTATAATTACATAGGAAGTCCTACTGCCCTTTTGAAAATTGGCACCATATTAGCTTTCTAACAGTCGATTGGCACAGAACCAGTTACTAAAGAATCTCTAAAAAATATCTATTGGGGCACAGCAATAACTGAGCATAGTTTGTTACGAAGTCTTGGATGCATAGCCATTTGGGCATTGTTCACATTGATTTAATTTAGCTTTGCTAGGAACATGTCTACATTTAACCAACTGAGTATATTAGCTGTTATAATAAGAGCACTTACTCTTATTTTGTATATACAAAGCTGAAAAACCCATTTAGTAATTGTGCCTTCTCTTGATTCTTAGTAACTAACTCTCCGATACTAATATTTAGAGGATCCTCCTATGCAAACCTAACTTTTTTTGTGTTTAGATATGTTTTCTTGCTTTTCCTTGGCTGCCTGCCATTTATTTTGTACATTAGCTGATTTTATTGCTTTTTTTTACAAATTATTTTCAGGTCCACGAAGTTTTTAAATGATAAACTTGGCCCCTCAGATTTATATACAGTGGATACAGAAAGTGCTCTGATTCATTGCAGCCATTTGGTAAATTCCAAAAAGTTCATTTTTTTCTCATTAATGTACACTCTGCACCCCATCTTGACTGAAAAAAAACAGAAATGTTGACATTTTTGCAAATTTATTAAAAAACATACTGAAATATCACATGGTCATAAGTATTCAGATCCTTTCCTCAGTATTGAGTAGAAGCACCCTTTTGAGCTAGTACAGCCATGAGTCTTCTTGGAATGATGCTTCAAGTTTTTCACTCCTGGATTTGGGGAGCCTCTGCCACTTTTCCTTATAGATCCTCTTCAGTTCTGTCAGATTGGATGGTGAACATTGGTGGACAGCCATTTTCAAGTCTCTCCTGACTTTATCTCAGGGCTCTGGCTGGGCCAGTCAAGAATGGTCACAGAGTTGTTCTGAAGCCACTCCTTTGATATTTTAGCTGTGTGCTTAGGGTCAGTGTATTTTTGAAAGGTGAACCTTCGGCCAAGTCTGAGGTCCAGAGCACTCTGGAAGAGATTTTCATCCAGAATGTCTCTGTACTTGGCCACGTTCATGTTTCCTTCAATTGCAACCATTTGCTGCAGCTGAAAACACCCCTATAGCATGATGCTGCCACCACCATGTTTAACTGTTGGGATTGTATTGGGCAGGTGATAAGCAGTGCCTGGTTTTCTCCACATGAAAGATTTATAGTTTGCTAAAAACACATGAAGGACTCCCAGACTATCAGAAAGCTTAGCTTTCATATGTCTGGCACTGAGGAGTGGCTTCCGTCGAGCTACTCTGTCATAAAGGCCCGATTGAAATTATTTTGTAACCTTGGCCAGATGTGTGCCTTGTCTCTGAGCTCCTGGGCCAGTTCCTTTGACCTCATGATTCTCATTTGGTCTGACATGCACTGTGAGCTGTGAGGTCTTATATAGACAGGTGTGTTGTGAATGTGTTGGAGACGACTTCGGAGTTGAGGCTCCCTCCGGTGGTTGCTGAGGGTATTGAACCAATTGAGGAATGGGTGTCAGGTGGGGCTGACTGGCCTGATATAAGTGAGCTGGCCTCCCATGATCCTCGCCGGTAATCAATTGTTGCTTCCAGGTCTTTGTTGGAATTTCAGCTTGCTTTCCTGCTATCATTCAGATAAGTGACTTTCTGTTTTTTTTTTTGTGGTTGGATTTCCCTTGCTTTTTGCAGTTTTGCCTTGGACTTCAGCCGGGTCCCCTTTGGGGGCTTGTGCTGCCCCTGTTCTCATTTTGTATTTGCACTTGTTCTCTGTTCCTGTGATATTTTTTACTGCTGGGTAGCTGTGTGTCACACCAGAGATCTGATATAGGTGATCGAGATCGTGTGGTCTCAGGTTTTTTGTAATCAGAAGTGCTGGTATTTTTGTTAGGGTTTTTCTGGGTTTCTGGGACCTTGGAGACTTATTTGAGATGTTTTGTGTCTGCTGATCAAGATGACTGGGTCTCTTTTTTGCTTTTGGCTGAGTTTGCTCTTAATAATAGGGCTAGCTCTGCCACCTTGATGTCTCCTTTTTTTCTGCAATTCTGGATTTCATCCTCGATTTTCTTCAGGACAGGTGGAGGCTTCTGTCTGTCCGGGTGTTGACTCTATTGTGGAGCATATGCAGCAGATTTGGGACCAAGTGGTGGAGAGGTTGTCTCTCTCTCAGGAGAAGGCCCAGCGGTTTGCCAACCAGCATAGGACTGATGGTCCTCGTTTTAAAGTGGGGAACTTAGTTTGGTTGTCCTCAAGAAATATCCCTAAGAAGGTTGCGTCTCCAAAATTTAAGCCAAGGTTCATTGGTCCTTATAAGATCATGGAAATTCTTAACCCGGTTTCCTTCCGTTTGCTTCTTCCAGGGACATTTAAGATCCATAACTTATTCCACAAATTCTTATTGAAGAGGTTTGCCAGTGGTTCCTATGGCTGCGCCTCCCGACCCTGTTTTGGTTGAGGGCAATTTGGAGTATGTGGTTGAGAAAATATTGGATTCTCGTTTTGCTAGGCGGAAACTCCAGTATTTGGTTAAGTGGAGAGGTTATGGTCAGGAGGACAATTCTTGGGTGTTTGCTTTGGACATCCATGCTAGGAGACTGGTTCGTGCCTATCACCGAGCTCATCCTGATTGGCCTGGTTGCGCACGTGAAGGTTCGGTGACCCCTCCTAAAGGGGGGGTACTGTTGTGAAAAGTTGGAGACGACTTCGGAGTTGAGGCTCCCTCCGGTGGTTGGTGAGGGCATTGAACCAATTGAGGAATGGGTGTCAGGTGGGGCTGACTGGCCTGATATAAGTGAGCTGGCCTCCCATGATCCTCGCCGGTAATCAATTGTTGCTTCCAGGTCTTTGTTGGAATTTCAGCTTGCTTTCCTGCTATCATTCAGATAAGTGACTTTCTGTTTTTTTTTTTTTTTGTGGTTGGATTTTCCTTGCTTTTTGCAGTTTTGCCTTGGACTTCAGCCGGGTCCCCTTTGGGGGCTTGTGCTGCCCCCTGTTCTCATTTTGTATTTGCACTTGTTCTCTGTTCCTGTAATATTTTTTACTGCTGGGTAGCTGTGTGTCACACCAGAGATCTGATATAGGTGATCGAGATCGTGTGGTCTCAGGTTTTTTGTAATCAGAAGTGCTGGTATTTTTGTTAGGGTTTTTCTGGGTTTCTGGGACCTTGGAGACTTATTTGAGATGTTTTGTGTCTGCTGATCAAGATGACTGGGTCTCTTTTTTGCTTTTGGCTGAGTTTGCTCTTAATAATAGGGCTAGCTCTGCCACCTTGATGTCTCCTTTTTTTCTGCAATTCTGGATTTCATCCTCGATTTTCTTCAGGACAGGTGGAGGCTTCTGTCTGTCCGGGTGTTGACTCTATTGTGGAGCATATGCAGCAGATTTGGGACCAAGTGGTGGAGAGGTTGTCTCTCTCTCAGGAGAAGGCCCAGCGGTTTGCCAACTAGCATAGGACTGATGGTCCTCGTTTTAAAGTGGGGAACTTAGTTTGGTTGTCCTCAAGAAATATCCCTATGAAGGTTGCGTCTCCAAAATTTAAGCCAAGGTTCATTGGTCCTTATAAGATCATGGAAATTCTTAACCCGGTTTCCTTCCGTTTGCTTCTTCCAGGGACATTTAAGATCCATAACTTATTCCACAAATTCTTATTGAAGAGGTTTGCCAGTGGTTCCTATGGCTGCGCCTCCCGACCCTGTTTTGGTTGAGGGCAATTTGGAGTATGTGGTTGAGAAAATATTGGATTCTCGTTTTGCTAGGCGGAAACTCCAGTATTTGGTTAAGTGGAGAGGTTATGGTCAGGAGGACAATTCTTGGGTGTTTGCTTTGGACATCCATGCTAGGAGACTGGTTCGTGCCTATCACCGAGCTCATCCTGATTGGCCTGGTTGCGCACGTGAAGGTTCGGTGACCCCTCCTAAAGGGGGGGTACTGTTGTGAAAAGTTGGAGACGACTTCGGAGTTGAGGCTCCCTCCTTTGTTGGAATTTCAGCTTGATTTCCTGCTATCATTCAGATAAGTGACTTTCTGTTTTTTTTCTGTGGTTGGATTTTCCTTGCTTTTTGCAGTTTTGCCTTGGACTTCAGCCGGGTGTCACGGGTGTGTCGCTGCGAAGATCGTCGCGATTGCACACCCTGACTTCTCACAGCTGAGTTTCTGCTGCTGGGTGTTTTTTGGCAGTGAGAGAGTTAATTCTCCCTCTCTCTGTGCTGGACAAGACCAGCCTCGCTCAACTGCAATTAATGTTGCGATAATTGGATTCCTTCAAATACCTGCCTGTCTGCTAGGGAAGTGTCGGTGAAAGCATTCATGCAGACCAGCAGAGCGGATCATATTGAGAAGTCTAAAGCTACCTGTTGTGGTTTTCTCCTCTCCTCGCTTTATTATTTATCTCCTTACCCGTTGGTGTTCCCTCTGTAGTGGTAGTTTTGTACGCAAGGTGTCTTTTATTTTACCCCTTGTACTGTCTCGTTCGTCTTATACTGTGTGTAGGCAGTTACCTTCCCATTCCCTGTGGTGGTAATCAGGGTCCTTCTCAGGACTAGATTACAGTGGTCAGGGATTCACAGGAGATAGGGTTACGCTGGCGACCTGGACCTCTGTACCATCAACAGTACCTCCAGGTAGAGGGATTAGTCAGGACCCCAGCTTAGGGTCAGCATAGACCCCGGTCCTCCTGTATGCAGAGACAGCGTGACATTTTCACCGACCAATAAAGATTTTCTCCAGTCACCATGGATCCAGTAGTCAGTCTAGCTCGGCAGTTGCAGAGTTTGTCCATGGAGCTGGCGGACGTTAAGTCCAAGGTTTTGTACCCCCCGGAGCAGGCCGGACCTGAACCTAAAGTAGCTCTCCCTGACAGATTCACTGGGGGCCGGGACAAGTTTTTTGCTTTCCGGGAGGCATGTAAATTGTACTTTCGGCTGCGACCTCGGTCATCTGGGAGTGAAGAACAAAGGGTGGGGATTGTCATCTCGCTCCTACAAGGAGACCCCCAATCCTGGGCGTTCGCTCTCCCCCGGGCGCCCCAGCTCTCCAGTCAGTGGATAGGTTTTTTGCAGCTCTGGGTCTTGTATATGATGACCCGGATCGGGTCTCCCTTGCTGAATCTAAGTTACGTAGGATACAGCAGGGAGATCGTCCGGCGGAGGAATTCTGTTCGGAGTTCCATAGGTGGGCCACGGACACCCAGTGGAATGACCCAGCTCTTAGGAGCCAGTTTTGTCAAGGGTTGTCTGACAAATTAAAGGATGTGCTGGCACAGTATGACCCTCCCACGTCACTGGAAGCCGCTATGGCCCTTGCTATTCGTATTGACAGACGTCTTCGGGAGAGGTGCGGGGTAACTTCGCCCCCTGTGATGACTCCACCTTCCTCAAGGGTCCCTTATACGGAGGTTCCCCTGGTCAGTCCAGAGGAGCCTATGCAATTTGGAGGGACATCATTCCGGGGGAGGGGATCGGTGGGGCGCCACAAAACGAGAAGTTGTTTCTTCTGTGGGAAAAAGGGACATTTTATTGGGGGGTGTCCATCCCGTCCTTTGCAGAGTGAGAAGTCGCCGGAAAACTATTGATCCCAGATTGTGTGGTGGACGGCAATCTGGGAGTAAGTATTTCATCCCTAAATTCGTCTCAGTTTCTCGTACCGGCGGAGGTGGTGGTGGGTGCGAGAACTGAGAGGATATCTGTTCTTCTGGATAGTGGGGCCGGGGCTAATCTGGTGGATGCTCGCTTTGCCCGGGTTCAAGGTATGCGATTGAGTGTGTTGGCTAAACCCGTCCCCATATTCTCGATCGACGCCAGACCTCTCGGTCAGGGAAGTTTTTTGCAAGCAGTGCATAACATAGATCTTCAAGTGGGGGCGTTACATAAAGAACTGTTGTCTTGTTACGTGTTGGAGGGTCTTCCTACTCCTATAGTGCTGGGCCTTCCTTGGTTAACTAAGCATAACCCGGTTATTAATTGGCAATCCAGAGAGATAAGCCAATGGAGTGAATTCTGTAATAAAAACTGCATGAAAACGGTCATTGGTGCGGTCGCTCCTAAGGCCTTACCTCCATTTCTGGTGGACTTTGAGGATGTATTCTCAGAGAAAGGGTGTCAAGAACTACCTCCTCATCGCGAATATGACTGTGCTGTTAACTTGCTCCCTGGGGCCAAATTACCGAAATCTAGGTTGTATAACCTTTCTGGTCCTGAGAGACAGGCCATGAAGGATTATATTTCAGAGAGTCTGGCTAAGGGGCATATTAGACCTTCATCTTCCCCGGTGGCCGCGGGGTTCTTCTTTGTGAAGAAAAAAGATGGAGGCCTACGCCCTTGCCTGGATTTCCGTGAGCTTAATCGAATTACGGTCCGAGATCCGTATCCGCTCCCACTTATTCCCGATCTCTTCAATCAGATCGTGGGTGCCAAATGGTTCTCTAAGTTGGATCTCAAGGGGGCGTACAATCTGATTAGGATGAAGGAGGGGGATGAGTGGAAGACGGCGTTTAACACTCCGGAAGGGCATTATGAGAACCTTGTTATGCCATTTGGTCTGAGTATTGCCCCGGCGGTGTTTCAACACTTTGTAAATGACATCTTTCGCCACCTAATGGGACAGTTTGTGGTCATATATCTGGATGATATTTTAATTTACTCGCCGGATCTTGTGTCTCATCAGGGGCATGTTAGGCAGGTGTTACAGATCTTGCGGGATAATAAACTGTACGCCAAATGGGAGAAGTGTGTGTTCGCCGTACAGGAACTTCAGTTTTTAGGATTCCTGGTGTCAGCATCCGGATTTCGTATGGACCCTGGGAAAGTGCGGGCAGTTCTTGAGTGGGATCTGCCAGAGGATCTTAAGGCATTACAACGTTTCTTGGGGTTTGCTAACTACTACCGGAAATTCATTTGTAATTTTTCGTCCAATAGTTAAACCTCTCACAGACATGACTAAAAAAGGGACGGATTTTTCAAAGTGGTCTGACAAGGCTTGTCAAGCGTTTTCTTCCTTGAAAAAATGTTTTGCTTCAGCACCCATACTTATTCAGCCTGATGCGTCACAGCCGTTCATTGTTGAGGTGGACGCTTCCGAGGTAGGGGTGGGAGCAGTATTGTCACAAGGTTCGTCCCCTGGTAAATGGCATCCGTGCGCCTTCTTCTCTAAAAAATTGTCGTCCGCGGAGAGGAATTATGATGTCGGCAATAGGGAACTCTTGGCCATTAAGTTAGCTTTTGAGGAGTGGCGTCATTTTTTGGAGGGGGCAGTCCACCCGGTCACCGTCATTACCGATCACAAAAACTTGCTATATTTAGAGTCCGCTAAACGTCTGAATCCCAGACAAGCTAGGTGGTCGTTGTTTTTTACCAGGTTTAATTTTGTCGTCACATATCGTCCTGGGTCAAAAAATGTTAAGGCGGATGCCTTATCTCGCTGTTTCCCAGGGGCTGGGAATACGGAGGACCCGGTTCCGGTCCTTCAGGAGGGTGTGGTGGTGTCGGCAGTATGCTCTGAGCTTGAGGAGGAGGTATTGGAGGCTCAGGGGGACGCCCCTGTAGGACCTCCAGGGAGACTGTTTGTTCCAAATCAGTTGCGACAAAAGGTGATCGAGGCACACCATAATTCAGCTTTGGCAGGACACCCAGGGAGTAAAGCAACTGAGGATCTTCTCTCGCGCCGTTTTTGGTGGCCTAACTTACATAGGGAGGTGGTAACTTTTGTCGCGTCCTGTGAGGTTTGTGCGCGCTCTAAGACCCCACATACCCGTCCGTCTGGGACCCTCTTACCTTTGAAGATCCCGGAGCGTCCGTGGACTCATCTGTCTATGGACTTCATTACGGACCTCCCGCCATCTTCGGGTAAAACAGTCATACTCGTTGTGGTGGACAGGTTCAGCAAGATGGCACATTTTATCGCTCTTCCTGCTCTTCCTAATGCTAAAACTCTTGCGCAGGTGTTTATTGGGGAGATTGTAAGACTTCACGGGGTACCCTCCGATGTGGTGTCGGATCGGGGGTCTCAGTTTGTGTCCAAATTCTGGAAAGCATTTTGTACACGGCGGGGGATGCAGTTGTTATTTTCATCGGCTTTTCACCCGCAGACCAATGGTCAGACAGAGCGTCTGAACCAGAGCTTGGAGACATATCTCCGGTGTTTTGTGTCAGAGAACCAGGAGGACTGGGCTTCTTTCTTGCCTCTGGCGGAGTTTGCTCTAAATAATAGGCGGAGCGAGTCCACTGGTAAGTCCCCGTTTTTTGGGGCATATGGTTTTCACCCCAGTTTTGTACCTTCAATAGGGGGGGCTCTTCTGGGGTTCCCGAGGAGGAACGATTTTCGTCGTCACTTGCTTCAGTGTGAAGAGGAGTGCTGAATAATCTGAGTACTATGGGGAACCGATACAAACGTATGGCTGATAGGAGAGTGTCTGGTCCGGACCTAAGTGTGAACGATCTGGTATGGTTGTCTACCAAGAATATAAAACTTAAGGTTCCCTCCTGGAAACTGGGTCCCAGGTTCATCGGGCCATACAAGATCAGTTCTATAATTAATCCGGTTGCATTCCGTCTTGACCTCCCTCCCACATTTAAAATTCATAATGTGTTCCACAGATCGTTGCTTAAGAGGTATGTGGCGCCGGTGATACCTTCACCTTTACCTCCTCCTCCTGTGGTGGTCAATGGTAACTTGGAGTTCCAGGTGTCGAGAGTCATCGATTCACGTCTGAATCGCCGGTCCCTTCAGTACCTTGTTCATTGGAGGGGGTATGGTCCTGAGGAGAGGACGTGGGTTCCTGCGTCGGATATTAACGCAGACCGATTGGTTCGGGCCTTCCACACTACGCACCCAAATAAACCCGGCCCTGAGGGTCCGGAGGCCCCTCGTAGAAGGGGGGGTACTGTCACGGGTGTGTCGCTGCGAAGATCGTCGCGATTGCACACCCTGACTTCTCACAGCTGAGTTTCTGCTGCTGGGTGTTTTTCGGCAGTGAGAGAGTTAATTCTCCCTCTCTCTGTGCTGGACAAGACCAGCCTCGCTCAGCTGCAATTAATGTTGCGATAATTGGATTCCTTCAAATACCTGCCTGTCTGCTAGGGAAGTGTCGGTGAAAGCATTCATGCAGACCAGCAGAGCGGATCATATTGAGAAGTCTAAAGCTAAGAGTACCTGTTGTGGTTTTCTCCTCTCCTCGCTTTATTATTTATCTCCTTACCCGTTGGTGTTCCCTTTGTAGTGGTAGTTTTGTATGCAAGGTGTCTTTTATTTTACCCCTTGTACTGTCTCGTTCGTCTTATACTGTGTGTAGGCAGTTACCTTCCCATTCCCTGTGGTGGTAATCAGGGTCCTTCTCAGGACTAGATTACAGTGGTCAGAGATTCACAGGAGATAGGGTTACGCTGGCGACCTGGACCTCTGTACCATCAACAGTACCTCCAGGTAGAGGGATTAGTCAGGACCCCAGCTTAGGGTCAGCATAGACCCCGGTCCTCCTGTATGCAGAGACAGCGTGACACCGGGTCCCCTTTGGGGGCTTGTGCTGCCCCTTGTTCTCATTTTGTATTTGCACTTGTTCTCTGTTTCTGCGATATTTTTTACTGCTGGGTAGCTGTGTGTCACACCAGAGATCTGATATAGGTGGTCGAGATCGTGTGGTCTCAGGTTTTTTGTAATCAGAAGTGCTGGTATTTTTGTTAGGGTTTTTCTGGGTTGCAGACAGAATTTCTCTCCTGTACTTTGCTTTCTAGACAGTTTTGGGCCCCAACATTTGCTCATTCTATTTTCTGTCTGTGTTCGTGTTTTCCTCTTGTCTAACCGCCATTACATGTTTGGGGGCTTCCTATTTCTTTGGGGTCTCTACTCCGGGGCAGTTAGCTTTCCTCTTTCTATCTTCAGGTGTAGCTAACTCTCCGGCAGTGCCGAGGCATCTATGATCACTGTAGGTACTCTCCACGGCTACTTCTAGTTGTGCGGTTAGTTTAGGGATCTGCAACCCATTAGGTCCAAGCCTCTCTGGTGTCTTGCTGCTTTGGCGGTTTTTTGCTTAGGTCCTCCTCAGCTACCAAAACATAACACAGGTGTGTGCCTTTACAAGTCAAGTCCTATCAGTTTAATTAAACACAGCTGGACTCCAATGAAGGAGTAGAACTATCTAAAGGAGGATTACAAGGAAATGGACAGCATGTGACTTAAATATAAGTGTCTGAGCAAAGGGTCTGTATACTTACGACCATGTGACATTTCAGTGTTTCTTTTTTAATAAATTTGCAAAAATTTCAACACTTCTGGTTTTTAAAAGTCAAGATGGGGTGCAGAGTGTACATTAATAAGAAAAAAAGAGTAAAACATTTAAAGGGGACTGAATACTTTCCAAACCCACTGTGTATATAAATATATATATATATATATATATATATATATATATATATATACTGTATATATATATATATACATATATATATATGTATATATATATACAGTATATATATATATATATAGGGGTTGGACAAAATAATGGAAACACCTGGAAACATCAATAAAAGTTAGTTTAATATGGTGTAGGTCCACCTTTTGCGGCGATTACAGCCTCAATTCTCCGAGGTATGGATTCATACAAGGTGTGAATTGTTTCCAAAGGAATTTTAGCCCATTCTTTAGTTAAAACACCCTCCAGTTCTTTGAGCGATGATGGCGGCGGAAATCGACGTCTAACTTGAATCTCTAAAATCGACCAGAACTACTCAATATTGTTGAGGTCTGGGGATTGTGGGGGCCAGATGAGATACTCAGCCTCATTAGAATGTTCCTCGTGCCATGCTTTAACGATTCTAGCTGTATGAATTGGTGCATTATTATCCTGAAAGATGGCATTCCCCTCCGGAAACAGTGCTTGAACCATAGGATGCACTTGGTCGCCAAAAATGCCTAAATAATCGCGACTGTTAATTCTTCCATGAAGGGATATCATTGGCCTGGTGGATCTCCATGAAATGGCATCCCAGATCATCACAGAACCTCCGCCATGTTTTACGGTTGGGAGAAGGCAGTCAGGATGGAATGCTTCTTTCGGCTGTCTCCAAACGTACACGCGGCCGGAGGTCGGAAATAGGGTAAACGAAGATTCGTCTGAGAATATCACGTTTCCATGACTCGAGGGACCAATTCCGAGAGGTCTGCCATTGGTATCAGGTTCTCATCAATGTTCTTACAATTATGCAAAACAAACAGTTAATTTACAAACACATATCACATAACACAAATAATCAACTACAAAACATTACCATATGTCACGGTTTGCAAGTTTATAACATGTTCGAATAATAATAATAATCTTTATTTATATAGCGCCATCATATTCCGCAGCGCTTTACAGTTTAACAGTTTCAAAACACAAGTCATAAGTAACAACGTTAACAATACAGTGATTAAAGCAAAATAAGACGGCCCTGCTCGTGAGAGCTTACAATCTACAATGAGGTGGGGGAGATACAAAATACAGGTGTGTATATACAATGGTGCATTTACATTGATGGTCCAGCCATCTTAAGGGAGTGAGGGATTGATGGAGATAGTGAATGGGCTACACACACACACACACACTTACACATAGAATGACTTTGATTAGTGAATGTGATAGGCTGCTCTGAACAGATGTGTTTTGAGGGAGCGCCTGAAACCAAGATTCGAAGATTATGATGCCAAAACGTTAGGTGTTTCCATTATTTTGTCCAACCCCTGTATATTCATTAACTGAACTTGAACAGATAGATTAGCAAAAATGATGTTAGGGGTCAAGTTCCCGCTTCTGCACAAGGGGAGTCTCGAACCATCCCTGCTGCGGTCTCCCATCCATCTCCGGCCGCAGTGGACTCTGCTCAGCAGAGACGTCGGTCCCAGCATCTCGCCCAGTCTAACATTGTGCAGAGGATTACTGCTGCCTCTCCAGGTTCTGCTATTGTAGCCAGTACTAGTCAGCGGCGAGCAGACGTCTTTAGGACTAAGTCCTGCGTTTCCCCTTCTGAGCATGCCCAGGGAAAGATCTGTCATTGGAGATCAGGGGTCACATGCTCAGGTACTGCAGCAGCTTCTATTGGTCCGCAGGAAGGTCCTGAAACTACATGTGTTCTGGAACAGTTTCTCATTGGTCCTTTTCTGGCAGGTCCTGTAGTTGCTACTATAAAAGGGTTGCATGGCCCTGTGGCCATGCGCTAGTATCAATTGCATTATGTGCTTTTCGCCAGTGTGATTATGCACGCATGTGGTTAGGGTTCGGCTGAAATAAGCCCCTAGAATACAGGCACCTCCGTTGAGATTTGTATGCACGTGTTCAGGGCCTGGCTGAAATAAGCCCCTAGAATACCGGCTTCCCTGGTGAGGAGTTGCTTTTTAGCGTTGCTGAATGCATGATCACGGACTGCTATCCGCACAGCAGTTATCTGTGTATCCCTGTGGTGTTAACAGTACACAGTCTCTATTTCTGCGTCTCTACCTCACCGACTCTGTGGTGTAACAGAGTTCGCTTATACTGCCATATAGTGCTACAGCATCTATGTCTGCGACTCTGTGAAGTAACAGAGTTCGCTTATACCGCCATCTTACTAGAAGCAGGCTCTGCCAGCACGGTGGACCCCGGGCTGCGAACGCACCTATTATTTATATTTATTTTGTGCGTTCCGCCAGCCCTAACATAATACTAGCGCCAGGGTCTGGCTAGTAAAATGGCGGACGACCAGCGTCTTCAGCGGAACATCCAGCAGCTGGAGGGTAGGTTGGCAGCCCTTGAGCGCACAACCTCAGCTGTGGATGTTACCGCAGTCGCTGTTCAGGCTGCTAGCGTGGCTGCAGCCAGTGTGTCCACTCCCACCTCTGCCCCTACATTATCCCACCTCCCTCTTCCAGACAAGTTTGCTGGTGACAGCAAGCAATGTCGGGGATTAGTGAGTCAGTGCTCTATACAACTCGAGCTTCTGGCTGCACGTTTCCCCACGGATCGGGCACAAGTGGGTTTTGTAATGTCTCTCCTGTCGGGCAGAGCGTTGGAGTGGGCCACCCCTCTGTGGGAGCATGACGACCGTGTGGTGCGGAGTGCTCCTCATTTTCTGGAGGCTCTAAAAAAGGTCTTTCTAGGACCTCAGGTCTCCCACAATGCAGCGCTCCAACTGCTGGCAAGTTCACAGGGTTTGTCCTTGGTCAGCTATTTTGCTGTCCAATTTCGGACTTTGGCCTCGGAATTAGACTGGCCAGATAAAGTCCTCATTCCCGTGTTTTGGAGAGGACTGGCGGGCCATGTGAAAGACGCCTTGGTTACCAGGGAGATTCCCGCCACACTGGAGAAGCTTATCGCCATATCTACCCGCATCGACCTCCGTTTCACGAGCAGAGGTTGGAGCGGTAGTGTAGGCAGTAGAGTTGAGCATTCCGATACCGCAAGAATCGGGTATCGGCCGATATTCGCTGTATCGAACTTTAGATACTTAGTTCCGATATTTTCCATATATCGTATACCGGAATCGGAAGTTCCCATAATTCTTTGAGAGGCAATGTGATTTTAGTCAGCCAATGAGGAATCCTAAGAAGTGTGGGCACATCCTGTACTGCTGCGGTCATGTTAACTAATGGTATGGCTGTGATTGGATGCTGAAATGATGTCAGAATGCACTATAAAAGGCGCCGCCGCTATTTTAGCGTCACTGTGCTGTGAATTCAGATAGGGACAGAACGCTGCTCTGCTGACTCTGAGGGACAGTTAGAGATTGCGATTTTGTGTACTGTGCTTTAGGCAGGCTAGTTTAACAACCGCTGTGTAAAGCTTCCTTTAGCCTTGCAGTGTTGTTTTCACAGCTCTGCAAGGTCTGTGTGTGAGTGCAGGTGACGCGCTGCAGTTTGCTCTGCATCCAACGCTGTTTGTAGGCATCTGCACGTGTCACTCACAGACTCTTTTTTTCTTTTCTTTAGTGTAATTCTTGCAGCTCCATTCAATTGAAATTATAGTGTGACGTGCTTCCATCCATATCCAATACATTGGTTGCAAACACTATAGAAGTCCACAAAGGAGCCTTTCAAAGATAGTGACCAGTTGTGTGCACTGCAGTGTTCACTCTAGTCTGTGATATATTTTTTTTTTGGTGAGTGCAGATCACGCTCCAGTTAGTTCTTAAACCACTGCTGGTTATAGTCTGCTGTTGTGAATGGGTTTGAGATGAGTTCTGAGCAGAGGCTCCCTCTGGTGGTTACAAGCGGTACTAGTGAGGATTGTGAGGACTGGGAATCAGGTGTTACTGATTGGTCTTATTTAAGGGAATCATTTTCCCATCAGGGTTGCCGGTGATCAATTGTTCTGGTCTGAATCCTTCTTTCCAGTTTCCCTTGTAGCCTGCTGTGTCGTGTCTGCATCTCCTGCTATCAGATAAGACAATTTCTTATTTTGTGTTTTTGCTATATTTTTGCATTTGGTCCTGCACTTCTGTGGGGGCCTTCTGGGTCCCCTCCGGGGGCTTTTGCCCTCTCAGTTTAGTTCAGCCACTGATGTTTGTACTTTTGTTTTTTCCAGTTTTTTCAGTGGCTGCTGTTTTTGTTACACCAGAGAACTAATTTAGGTGGTAGAGGTCGTGTGATCTCAGGTGATTTTGAATTAGTAGAGTTGGTGTTTTTCAGGGTTTTCTGGGATTGCAGTAAGTACCCTTCCTGTCCTTTTCTATTTAGATAGTTTGGGCCCCAGCGTTTGCTCATACTATTTTCTTTCTGTGTCAGTATTTCCTCTTGTCTAACCGCCATTACATGTTTGGGGGCTTTCTATTATCTTTGGGGGTTCTGCTCCGGGCAGATAGCTTTCCTATTTCTATCTTTAGGTGTAGTTAGTTTCTCAGGCTGTGACGAGGCGTCTAGGACCAACGTAGGAACGCTCCACGGCTGCCTCTAGTTGCGGTGGTTAGTCAGGGTACTGCAATCTCATAGATTCCAACGGCTCTGGTGTATTTCCTTTTTTGCCTGCACTCCTCAGCTACCGTAACATAACAGTATCACCGGCCATAAAAATTGTATGGTACTCACAGAAGGGAAAAAATATTTTGAAGGAAGAAAAGTTGTCAGAGATATTTTTCTGTTTGTTGCATTTTTTTTTTTTTTTTCCCTCTGTATCTCTGGGTGCTGGGGAGGATCTTTTCTCCCAATGGAGTTTGCACAGTTGTCTGGCCGTGTGGATCAGCTTGCCACTGAGGTTCAGAGTATTGCTGCATATCTTGCTAGGTTGCCTGTTGTGGAACCTAGGATCCCCATGCCAGATTTGTTTTTAGGGGATCGAGCTAAGTTTCAGAATTTCAAAAATAATTGTAAATTGTTTCTTGCCTTAAAATCTAAGTCCTCAGGAAACGCAGCGCAGCAGGTTCAAATTATCATCTCTCTCCTGCGCGGCGATCCTCAGGATTGGGCTTTTTCCCTGATACCTGGGGATCCTGTTTTGAGTGATGTTGATGCATTTTTTCAGGCTTTGGGGTTATTGTACGATGAGCCTAATGTCACTGATCAAGCTGAAAAAGCCTTGTTGGCATTAAATCAGGGGCTTGATGACGCTGAGTTATACTGTCAGAGATTCCGTAGGTGGGCAGTCCTGACCAAATGGAATGACGACACTTTGGCGGCCCTTTTCCGGAACGGTCTGTCGGATAATGTAAAGGATGTTATGGTGGGATTCCCTGTCCCCTCTGGTCTCAATGATTATATGTCATTGGCGATTCAAATTGACAGACGTTTGCGTGAGCGGAGAAGTATGCGTGGAGTGGTGTTGCCTTGTGAGCCAGCTGCTGAGCCCATGCAGTGTGATGGAGTGGTGTCTGGGGCACAGCGTCATGAGTTTCGAAAGCGCAATGGGTTATGTTTCTACTGTGGTGATGCCTCTCATGCTATTTCAGTCTGCCCTAAGCGGGGAAGACATTTTGCACGCTCAGTTGTCTTGGGTAGTGTTCAGACTAAGTTTTTATTAACTGTCACTCTGATATGCTCTCTGTCCTCATTTTCTGCTCAGGCTTTCGTTGATTCTGGAGCAGCTATTAACCTGATGGATTATGATTTTGCTAAACGTTGTGGGTTTTCCTTGATACCCCTACAGAAGTCTATTCCTTTACTGGGGATCGATTCTACCCCTTTGGCTGAGAATAAACCCCAGTTTTCTACTCAGGTGATAATGAGGGTTGAACCTGATCACCAGAAGTGCTGCAAATTTTTGGTTCTATATAATCTGCATGACATTATAGTGCTGGGTTTCCCTTGGTTACAGTCTCATAATCCTGTTTTGGATTGGAAATCTGTGTCTGTAACCAGTTGGGGCTGCCAATGTGTTAGTGCCAACACTCCTGTTTTTTCTGCCTCCCCCCAGGCTGAGGATGTTCTGACTTTTTGTTTGATTTTTCTGATGTGTTTACAAAAGTAAATCTGCATCCTTGCCTCCCCATAGGAGCTATGACTGCGCTATTGAATTAGTGCCGGGTAGTAAATTCCCTAAAGGTCGCCTTTTTAACTTGTCTGTACCTGAACATGACGCTATGCGGTCTTATATCAAGGAATCATTGGAGAAGGGTCATATCAGACCATCCTCTTCACCCTTAGGTGCCGGTTTTTTCTTTGTGGCCAAAAAAGATGGTTCATTAAGGCCGTGTATTGATTATCGTCTCTTGAACAATATTACTGTGAAATATCAATACCCGTTACCCTTGATTTCTGACCTGTTTTCCAGGGTGAAAAACGCTACTTGGTTTACCAAGCTTGACCTCAGGGGGGCGTATAACCTTATTCGCATTAAGCACGGGGATGAATGGAAGATGGCATTTAACACCCCTGAAGGGCATTTTGAGTACCTTGTGATGCCCTTTGGGCTCACTAATGCTCCTTCCGTCTTCCAGTCCTTCATGAATGACATTTTCAGGGATTTTGTGGACAAGTTTCTGATTGTTTATTTGGATGATATCTTGATTTTTTCTAATGACTGGGACTCTCATGTGAAACATGTTCGAACTGTATTCCAGATTTTGAGAGAGAATGCTCTGTATGTGAAGGGATCAAAGTGTCTTTTTGGCGTACAGAAGATCTCATTTCTGGGATTCATTTTGTCCCCATCTGTTATTGAAATGGACCCGGTCAAGGTTCAGGCCATCTGTGATTGGGTCCAACCTACTTCATTAAAGGCTCTTCAGAGATTTTTGGGTTTTGCCAATTTTTATCGTAAATTTATTGGTAATTTCTCTGTTATTGTTAAACCATTAACTGATTTGACCAGAAAGGGTTCTGATGTGGTGAATTGGCCTCCTGAGGCAGTCTCTGCGTTTCAGGAACTTAAGCAGAGATTCACTTCTGCTCCTGTTCTACGGCAGCCTGATGTTTCTCTGCCATTTCAGGTGGAGGTTGATGCCTCTGAAATTGGGGCAGGTGTTCCTTCAGCACGTGGTTCGTTTACACGGCATTCCTGAGAACATTGTGTCTGACAGAGGAGTCCAGTTTGTTTCCAGATTTTGGAGGACTTTTTGTTCTAAACTGGGTGTTCAATTGTCTTTCTCCTCGGCATTTCATCCTCAGACCAATGGTCAAACTGAGAGAACAAACCAGACATTGGAGACTTATCTAAGATGCTTTGTGTCTGCTGATCAGGATGACTGGGTCTCTTTTTTGCCTTTGGCTGAGTTTGCTCTTAATAATAGGGCTAGCTCTGCCACTTTGATGTCTCCGTTTTTCTGTAATTCTGGGTTTCACCCTCGATTTTCTTCAGGACAGACGGAGGCTTCTGTCTGTCCAGGTGTTGACTCTGTTCTTGAGCGTATGCAGCAGATTTGGGACCAGGTAGTGGAGAGGTTGTCCCTCTCTCAGGAGAAGGCCCAGCGGTTTGCTAACCGGCATAGGACTGATGGTCCTCGGTTTAAAGTGGGGGACTTGGTCTGGTTGTCCTCAAAGAATATTCCTATGAGAGTAGCATCTCCTAAATTTAAGCCTAGGTTCATTGGACCTTATAAGATCATGGAGATTATTAATCCTGTTTTCTTTTCGTTTGCTTCTTCCAGGGACATTTAAGATCCATAACGTGTTCCACAAGTCCTTGTTGAAGAGGTTTGTTGAGCCAGTGGTTCCTGCTGCTGTGCCTCCTGACCCTGTTTTGGTTGAGGGCAATCTGGAGTATGTGGTTGAGAAAATATTGGATTCTCGTTTTTCTAGACGAAGACTCCAGTATTTGGTTAAATGGAGAGGTTATGGTCAGGAAGATAATTCTTGGGTGTTTGCTTCGGACATCCATGCTAGGAGACTTATCCGTGCGTATCATAGAACTCATCCTGACCGACCTGGTTGCTCAAATGAGGGTTCGGTGACCCCTCCTCAAGGGGGGGGGTACTGTTGTGAATGGGTTTGAGATGAGTTCTGAGCAGAGGCTCCCTCTGGTGGTTACAAGCGGTACTAGTGAGGATTGTGAGGACTGGGAATCAGGTGTTACTGATTGGTCTTATTTAAGGGAATCATTTTCCCATCAGGGTTGCCGGTGATCAATTGTTCTGGTCTGAATCCTTCTTTCCAGTTTCCCTTGTAGCCTGCTGTGTCGTGTCTGCATCTCCTGCTATCAGATAAGACAATTTCTTATTTTGTGTTTTTGCTATATTTTTGCATTTGGTCCTGCACTTCTGTGGGGGCCTTCTGGGTCCCCTCCGGGGGCTTTTGCCCTCTCAGTTTAGTTCAGCCACTGATGTTTGTACTTTTGCTTTTTCCAGTTTTTTCAGTGGCTGCTGTTTTTGTTACACCAGAGAACTAATTTAGGTGGTAGAGGTCGTGTGATCTCAGGTGATTTTGAAATTAGTAGAGTTGGTGTTTTTCAGGGTTTTCTGGGATTGCAGTAAGTACCCTTCCTGTCCTTTTCTATTTAGATAGTTTGGGCCCCAGCGTTTGCTCATACTATTTTCTTTCTGTGTCAGTATTTCCTCTTGTCTAACCGCCATTACATGTTTGGGGGCTTTCTATTATCTTTGGGGGTTCTGCTCCGGGGCAGATAGCTTTCCTATTTCTATCTTTAGGTGTAGTTAGTTTCTCAGGCTGTGACGAGGCGTCTAGGACCAACGTAGGAACGCTCCACGGCTGCCTCTAGTTGCGGTGGTTAGTCAGGGTACTGCAATCTCATAGATTCCAACGGCTCTGGTGTATTTCCTTTTTTGCCTGCACTCCTCAGCTACCGTAACATAACAGTCTGCTGAACGTGTGTCACTGCCTCATCCTTGTCATTTTTCTATAATTGTTGCTGCTCCATTCTATTTAAAATAACTCCAATCTATTAGTGTGACGTGCTTCCATCCGTATCCAATACATTGGTTGCAAACACTATAGAAGTCCACAAAGGAGCCTTTCACAGATAGTGACCAGTTGTGTGCACTGCAGTGTTCACTCTAGTCTGTGATATATATTTTTTTTGGTGAGGCAGATCACGCTCCAGTTAGTTCTTAAACCACTGCTGGTTATAGTCTGCTGAATGTGTGTCACTGCCTCATCCTTGTCATTTTTCTATAATTGTTGCTGCTCCATTCTATTTAAAATAACTCCAATCTATTAGTGTGACGCGCTTCCATCCGTATCCAATACATTGGTTGCAAACACTATAGAAGTTCACAAAGGAGCCTTTCACAGATAGTGACTAGTTGTGTGCACTGCAGTGTTCACTCTAGTCTGTGATATATTTTTTTTTTGCTGAGTGCAGATCACGCTCCAGTTAGTTCTTAAACCACTGCTGGTTATAGTCTGCTGAACGTGTGTCACTGCCTCATCCTTGTCATTTTTCTATAATTGTTGCTGCTCCATTCTATTTAAAATAACTCCAATCTATTAGTGTGACGCGCTTCCATCCGTATCCAATACATTGGTTGCAAACACTATAGAAGTCCACAAAGGAGCCTTTCACAGATAGTGACCAGTTGTGTGCACTGCAGTGTTCACTCTGTCTGTGATATATTTTTTTTTTGCTGAGTGCAGATCACGCTCCAGTTAGTTCTTAAACCACTGCTGGTTATAGTCTGCTGAACGTGTGTCACTGCCTCATCCTTGTCATTTTTCTATAATTGTTGCTGCTCCATTCTATTTAAAATAACTCCAATCTATTAGTGTGACGCGCTTCCATCCGTATCCAATACATTGGTTGCAAACACTATAGAAGTCCACAAAGGAGCCTTTCACAGCTAGTGAACAGTTGTCTGCAGTGTTCACTGCAGTCTCTGCGGAATAACAACACTTAGGCCTTTTAACTTTTCTGACTTTCTTTATCAATCTACCAAGATGAAGAAGCAGGGAGTAAGGCACGTGGTCGTGGCCGTGGAGTTTCAGCAGGGAGAGGACGTGGGGATTCTGTGGCTGCTGCAGCCCCAGTGACACAGCATCCACCAGTTTTCCCCGTGAGCGTTCCTTTATGTGCAGTTTTGTAGGAGTTCAGCGTACCCCCCTGCTGCGGGAAGAACAAATTGAAGCCGTTGTTGGTTGGATGTCAGCCAATGCATCGACTTCAATTGCTTCCACCTCCTCTCAGGACCACAACACTGTTGAGCAACCATCTGTCTGTTCACCGCCTGTCAAATTGCCCAGGCAGTCAGAGAGTTCTGAACTGGAGCCAGCTGAGTCTCTGCTTCTGTTCTCAGAATCTGTTGGCTTGCAAACAGGGGCCCAGCCAAGCAGCATTCTGGAATGTGAAGAAGAGGGAGTATGCAGTGATGCGCAACAGCTGTGTCTCTCTGAATCAGAAGAGGCGGGTGAGCCAGTGCCGATGGTCAGCACACCGCAGAACGCATCTGATGATGATGAGACTCAGGTGCCAGTTTCTGTTGAGCATGGTGCTGGCCAGACCACCCAACAGCAGCAGGTGTTGGAAGAGGGTAGTGGAGATGATGAGGTCCAAGACCCAACATGGCGTGAGGGACAGGAAGGTGGTGGGAGCAGCTCTGAGGATGAGATTGTCCCAAGGGTACAAACAGGAGGGAGAGGTAAGCTGCAGACTCGGTTGCCTGTAGCCTCCAGTTTGGCACCTGTTGGGAGCAGTTCTCTTCCAAAAGTCAAAATGGGCGCTCCCAGGACTTGCACTGCGTGGTCCTTTTTTGACAGACTTGCAGATGATATTTGCTATGTTAAATGCAAGCTGTGTAACCAAAAAGTAAAAAGAGGTAAAAACTGCAGTAACCTCAATACCACAAATATGTGGAAACATGTGCGGACAAAGCACGTAGTTGAGTTACAAAGACACACTGGAGATGTAGGCCAACCTACAGCAGCACCTACATCTTCAGGTCGTGTTGGAGCCTCTACCTCCAGCTCACACACAGCTGGTTCTGCTTCCTCACAGGATCGCCATGGAAGAACCTCGGTCACTGTTGTCCAGAGACAAAGTGTTATTCCACCCACAGCAGCAAGTTCCCTGTCATCCTCACACTCCCAGGCCACAAAACAGCCATCGGTACCACAGGCATGGGATAAAAGACGGCCATACTCGGCAAACCATTCACGAGCACAGGCTCTGAATGCTGGCATTGCAAAACTCCTGTCCCTTGAAATGCTGTCATTCAGGCTGGTGGAGACTGACAGTTTCCGGAACTTAATGGCATTGGCAGTCCCACAATACAATGTGCCAAGCCGATTTTATTTCAGCAGGCAAGCTGTCCCTGGTCTGCAAAAACATGTCGAGGGAAACATTAAACATGCGCTACTAAACGCCGTCTGTAGCAAGGTCCACCTGACCACCGATGCGTGGACCAGTACCCATGGCCAGGGACGATACCTTTCCCTCACTGCCCATTGGGTCAATGTTGTGGAGCCGGGTACAGATCTTGCGAGTGGCGCTGTACGTGTTCTGCCAACTCCAAGGATTGCAGGAATCCAGTCTGTACACATTGACTCCTCCTCCTACTCCAGTTCCTCAGAATCATCGCTGCAGGAGCCGTCACGGTATACCTCCACATGGACCCGTGAACGCTTACCTGTTGCGACCGATATGAGCACAGCCGTGGCCAAACGTTAACAGGCCGTCCTGAAATTAATTTCAATGGGGAATCGAAGCCACACAGCACAGGAGGTCTGGAATGCCATCAAGCAGGAGAGCGACGTGTGGTTTTTGCCAGCGAATCTCCAGCCAGGCTTGGTAGTGTGTGACAATGGCCAAAATCTGGTGGCAGCTCTGGGCCTTGGCAACCTCACTCACATACCATGTCTGGCACATGTGCTCAACTTGGTCGTGCAGAGTTTTTTGAGGGACTATCCGGATCTTGCTGAACTGCTGCAGAAGGTCCGCCTAGAGTGCGCTCACTTGCGACGTTCCAGCATAGCCAGATCGCGCATTGCTATGCAACGCAGATTTCGCCTTCCTGAACATCGCATCATATGTGACGTACCCACCAGGAGCGGTTGTGTGAGCAACAGCCAGCAGTAATAGAGTATCAGCTGCATCAGGCGCAATCAACTCGCAATTTGCGCCGTTCACACTTCACCACTACTGAGTGGGCCTCTATGAAGGACATCTGCCACGTTTTGCGTGCGTTTGATGACTCAACGCGGATGGCGAGTGCAGATGATGCACTAGTCAGCATGACTGTCCCCCTTATCTGCCTGCTTAAAAAATCACTGCAAGCACTAAAGGATGAGGTTTTGGAAGAGGTGGAGGATGAGGAGTCACAAATTCACTCACCTTCTGGACAGTCAGCGCAACTTGGTTCCTCACAAAGGGCTGGGCAGGGCTCACTTTGTGAGGAGGATGAGGAGGAGTCAATGGAGGAGGAAGAAATCCCTACAGAGGGAGGTACACAATGCTCTAGTCAGTATGTAGAGCAAGGGTGGGGCGATGCAGAGCAGGCAGAGATGTCGCCTCTTCCAGAGGACAGCGTTTGTTGGGCAGTTGGGAGTCTGCAGCACATGGTTGATTTCATGCTGCAGTGCCTGAGAAACGACCGCCGCATCGTCCACATTCTCACCACATCAGATTATTGGGTGTACACCCTCCTAGACCCTCACTACCGGGACAACTTACAAAGCCTCATCACACCGTTGAACCGGGAGCGTAAAATGCGGGAGTACCAAGACAGACTGGTGCAATCCATAATATTCTCCATTCTAACCGAGAGCACTGCTGCTGCTACTGCTTTACAAAGAATCTCTGTGCGTCGAGGCAGTGGAGAAACCTCTGCAACAAGAGGGAGCACAAGCAGCGCCTCTGCACAGGGCAAGAGCAGTATGTTCAAATGTGGCGAAGTTTTGTGTCAGCGCCACCAATGTCTACACCATCCGAGACGACTCCACTCACCATGAGGCAACGTTTACGTAAGATGGTGACAGACTACATGTCTTTCCCTCTCAGTGTACTCCCAGATGGCTCTTCCCCTTTCAAGTTTTGGGTCTCTAAGCTGGATACATGGCCAGAGCTTAGCCAGTATGCATTGGAGGTGCTGGCTTGCCCTGCTGCCAGTGTATTATCTGAGCGCGTCTTTAGTGCTGCAGGTGGTGTACTAACAGACCGTCGCATGCGACTATCCTCAGAGAATGTAGACCGGCTTACTTTTCTGAAAATGAACAAGGCATGGATCTCACCTGAATTTGCCTGTCCGTTTTCAGATTAAATAACTGTTTGCCAACGTTTTCCATGTCTCCTGTTATGTTCATCTTTCTACCACCTGAACTCTACTCCCTGGGCTACAACACTACCAGTCACAGGGGAATGATCAGTTACAAAACAAAATGTTATCCCCAACAAATAGTAGCGCAACGACTCCAGTGCCCACTTTATCGCCAGGCAATCTCTCTCTACAATGCTGTATCTGTCTTTTTATGGAGTAATCTTTCGACTCAGGAAACTTATGGGATGCTCATCCCCGTTAAGCTCCAGTCCTGAGACAACACGGCACCCAGACCTACCTCTGACGCATCAGTCTGGACAATGAATTCTCTTTTGAACTCGGGTGTGATCAAAACTGGTGACCCACACAGTGCCCCTTTTATTGCCCCTGTTGATGACCCCTTGCTGATTTATTAACCGGCCCCACCAGATCCATGGGTATTCTCTCAAACTCGAACTCTATAATTGTTAATGGCACTAAGGGACTCAGAAAATGATGCTGCGGACTGTGTAGCTGGCACACGCGACAATAGTTACAATACCGTTTAACTTCTTCATAGACCCCTAGCCAGTAAAACCGTTGTATAATTCTGTGTAGGGTTTTCTTTTGACACAAATGTCACCCTAGTACATGCGCATGCGCTAAGTCCATTAACAACCTCCGATATGACTGCGGTAGCAGCAATTGCTCAAAAATTTCCACATGTATTTTATAAACCCGAAACAGAAATCTTGGTTCAGCTCTAATCGGACAAATACTGTAGCTGCCCCAGGGTGTTGGGGTTCCCCATTGACAACCAGTAAATTTTCACGGGCTCGACTCAACGTAGGGTCACGGAGTTGCGCCGTACCAAAATTGTCACCTGACACATTTAAGTATTACAATTCTGGTCCCGGTGGCAAATCTTCCATCTCCCCAACTAACACTTCTATAGGAGAGGTGTTTTCCTCCTCCACCGAAGGCAAAGGTAATACTGACCAGTGGTCACATGTGTTATGCATAGTGAGACTGATAGTAGCCAAAGTTGTTGTCCATGGGCTCAGTCAGGTGGGGGCAATCAGCTCTCACATGTCATGGTTCTTGGCACCGCCAACAGATTATGGGGCCCCTTTCGTTCCCCGACCCTTCCTGGGTGGCCCTCAGAGTCTCTGCTCACCGAGCTGTGGGTGAAGGTTTGGTGAATTTAATTGGTAGCTTCCGGGTAGTCTCTCCCTGTATCTCCTTGGTAGGCCCATATCTTTCAATGAGGTCTACCATTTGGAGACCATCAGTAGGGGCTGCCTGTCCAACCCATGTTTGAAGGGTGTGGGGCAAAGTTCGCCCGAATTTATCAGTCACTATACGATCCAGCATATCGCGGGGTGACAACACCTCAGGCTGAAAGCACTTTTCTATCAGGTGTATCAAGTCATAATACTGGGACGAGCTGGCTCGGAAGGGGAAAACTTCCATTGTTGTACACGCTGGGCCAGGAAAAAAACATTTACCCCAAGACGTGCAAGTATCTCACCCTTCACGCTCTCATAGTCCTCCTGTTGCTGGGGGGGTAGGTCCCTATAGGCTTTAGCGGGTCCTGAAGTCAAAAACGGAGCCACGATCTCGGCCCACTGGTCCCGGGGCAGTCTCTCCCTTTTAGCCACGCCTTCAAACATCTCCAGCTACACCTCAACGTCATCTGATTGCTCCATCTTTCGGATCACTGTACGCACCGCTTTCCGGACATCATGGCATCCCCGGGCAGCTCTTACTGTCTGCGGCGCTGTGATGTGCTGCATCAGTAAACTATTGGTTTCCTGTTGCTGTCGATTAAATATCTGCTGCTACATAGCCTGCTGCTGTATAGCTTGCTGCCGCTACATAGCCTGCTGTTGTATAGCCTGCTGCTGCTGCATAGCCTGCTGTTGCTGCTGTGTAGCCTGCTGTTGCTGTCGCATGGCCTCCACTAGCATTTTTACTTTGTTCTCCATCTTCGGACAGTTATCCAGCCGGTTTTGGTGCACTTTCTAAAACCAGGACATTTACTGTCATGCATGAAAAACAGCCTGACCTCACTGCGTTGCCCGCATTCTCCACCAATTGTAGGGAAGCGCTGTGGTAGGCAGGGCTGGGCCGCAGTAATGAGGCAAACACACAGCCTTTTATTTCAAAGTTCAGTGATTTTAATCATGAGTTCAACAAAAAGTCCATATAACAAAATGAAAACAGAACATAAATCACTCCAGTTTGGAGAACCACTGGTCACAGACTCACCCTTGCTTGTGACGGCCTTAACTAAGCGGCTGCAGGTCAGCTGAGACCGCCAGGTCACATTCCGGGTGGTCTGTTACTCGCTTCCTGGTGCACATTGCCACACAGTAACAAAACAATGTTCCAGGCTGACTACAGCCAAACTCCTTCCTTCCACACAACAACTACAACAGCTCCTTGTTTTATAGGCCTACAAAACACCATCAGGTGACGTACACATCAGCTGACCAGATCACGTGACTATGACCTCATCACAGGTCGTAGTAATCATGGAAAATCATGAGCAAACTTCAGTCTGGTTGAAGAAATATATCTCCCATCTTGTCAAATCAATTGTCTACCACCTCTTCTATAATATTACGCAGGCGATTTCTGTAGAAATAATGCACTTGTAGAGTTTCAATAAAGTGAGAAGGGGCTAATTGAATTTTTACATAATCTCCTTGGATGTCAGCCACCTACACTCTTTTAGGTGCATGAGATGGAATACTGTATGTATACCTTTAGTATGCCACGTCTCAAAAACGCGGTCTGTCACTCCCACTGGAAATTCTGGGTGAGCCCATAAAGGCATGTGTTTAGATAACTGAGAAGACAACCCATGCGCTCGTCTGGTTGCCTTACAGGCAATTACTGTATCGCGTAGTAGCGCTGATCACTATGACCGGGAGTTTACAAATCACAGTGTCAACACATGAGGCCAAAATACAACCCTCTGTCAGTCCAGATTCCAGCAATACATCTGAGTAGGACTAAGTCCCCTTAAACCAATCTCTCCCCACTCTGATCAAGCACGAAAAGTTATAACTCCTAACGTTTGGCACGGCCAGGCCCCCATCTTTTACTGCACGCATAATTTTTCATATTGCTATTCTGGGCCGTTTTCCCCTCAAGATGAATCTGGTCAATGCTTTTTTTATCCGTGAAACATCAGCTTTACGTAACAGGATTGGAATAGTCTGAAGCGGGTATAATAGCCTTCCAAAAATAATCATCTTAAGAAGGTGACAACGGCCCAGAAGAGACAGGAGCAAATCATGCCACCGCTCCAATTGACGTACAACCTTGTCCAATTAAGGTTCATAGTTAAGTTTGTATTGAGAACTAGAATCTCATCCTATTTTGATTCACAGATATGTTATAAATAAAGGTTTTAATTACTTCTGTCCCCCATCAGTAAGCACACCAAAGCTCACGAGGATTAGGCTTTAACAAATGAAAAATTTCACTCTTGTAGTCTTTGAAGCGAAACCACAGAATTAGTTAAAAAAAATTTATCCAGTCTAATAGCCCTTTGAGATGGTCTTGG
Source organism: Oophaga sylvatica (assembly GCA_033576555.1). Taxonomy (NCBI): domain Eukaryota; kingdom Metazoa; phylum Chordata; class Amphibia; order Anura; family Dendrobatidae; genus Oophaga; species Oophaga sylvatica. The sequence goes on from JARQOD010000007.1 coordinate 2,771,564, forward strand.
GGATGTGCCATATACATGAGTATATCGTCTGCAAACAATGTGAGTTTGATCTGCCGACCCCCTACCTTTATACCGTCATATACTGTGTTATCCTCCACGTGTGTAACTAATGGCTCAAGGGCTATATCAAAGAGTAAAGGTGATAATGGACATCCCTGAGGAGTTCCCCTCTGTATTGTGAAAGTAGCCGAAAGGTGACCTGTGTTGTGTATTTGTGCCTGTGGGTTGGCGTAGACACCTGATAGGAAAGTCATAAACGTGCCTCTCATGGCAATTTTGTCCAGGACCATTGGCAACCAACTTCAGCTCACCCTATCAAATGCCTTATCGCCATCTAAGGATAGCATGACAGGACTCGATGTTGTCAGACAACGATATTTATCTACAACTGCTATTACTTTCCTAATGTTATTCATGGGCGATCTTGGTGTAACAAAGGCCACTTGTGATGGCCCTATCAGCGTAGGAAGAATGCTACTCAAACGATCTGCCATTATCCTGGACAAAAGCTTGATATCCTGGTCAATGAGTGAGAATGGACGATAGGATCCAGCCAGATGTGAAGGTTTGTTGGGTTTTAGTAGAACCTTCATGTGTGCCATGTTTGAATGGATGGGCAACCCTCCTGTCTCCAATATATGATTGAAGGTGCCTACCAATGTGGACGGGATATCCTCACTCAATAATTTTAATAATTTGGCTGTAAACCCGTCAGGTCCTGGAGCTTTCCCGGATTTAAAGTCACTTATCGCCGCTGTCACTTCCGTCACCTCAATTGGTTTTTTTAAAAGGAGAAGCTGATAGTTTGTGAAGGATGGTAACCGTATTCCATCTAGAAAGGTCTGACCCTCCGCACTATCCGTATGTTCCACCTTATATAAGTCTGAGTAGTATTCTTGTAGAATCGTGATTATGCTTCGAGGGTCTGTGTTCATGATCCCATGTTTATTCGTTAACGCAGTAATATGTTGATGACGAATGTGATTTCCTTTCGCTAGTCGTGCTAATAGTCTCCCTGATTTGCTACCATAACGATATACATCGGCTCTATAATTCATATTACTGCTTCTCTCGCGTCGATATACCCATACGTGTAAGTCAGCCTTAGCCTGCTTACATCTATTTTTATCCTGTGTTGATGAAGTTGTCTTGTTTGCCGTGTAGCTATCGCGTAATATCCTGCTAGTTTGTCGCTATCTTCTTTTTTAGCGTTGTCTGATAACCTATTAGTTTCACGCGCATTAATGCCTTCCCTGCTGCCCATAAAAGTTCCGGCCTATCCCTACTATCTCCATTATCACTTACATATTCCAAACACCATTACATAGTAACATAGTAACATAGTAACATAGTTATTAAGGTTGAAGGAAGACTTTAAGTCCATCTAGTTCAACCCATATCCTATCCTAACCTGCCTAAAATGTTGATCCATAGGAAGGCAAAAAAAACCCAAGTGGCAAACAGTAAGCTTCACATTGGGGAAAAAAATTCCTTCCCGACTCCACATATGGCAATCAGACTAGCTCCCTGGATCAACGCTATATCTAGGAAACTAGTGAATATAGCCTGTAATATTATACTTTTCAAGAAAGGCATCCAGTCCCTTCTTAAATTTTAGTAAGGAATCACTCATTACAACATTAGACGGCAGAGAGTTCCATAGTCTCACTGCTCTTACAGTAAGGAATCTGCGTCTGTGATTATGGCTAAACCTTCTTTCCTCCAGATGTAGAGGATGCCCCTTGTCCCCGTCACAGGTCTAAGAATAAAAAGATCATTAGAAAGGTCTTTGTACTGTCCCCTTATATATTTATACATTCTAATAAGATCACCCCTAAGCCTTCGTTTTTCCAAACTAAATAACCCCAAGTGTAATAACCTGTCTTGGTATTGCAGACCCCCCAGTTCTCTAATAACCTTGGTCGCTCTTCTCTGCACCCGCTCCAGTTCAGCTATGTCTTTCTTATACACCGGAGACCAGAACTGCACACAGTATTCTAAGTGTGGTCGCACCAGTGACTTGTATAGAGGTAAAATTATGTTCTCCTCATGAGCATCTATGCCTCTTTTAATGCATCCCATTATTTTATTTGCCTTGGCAGCAGCTGCCTGACATTGGCCACTAAATGTGAGTTTATCGTCCACCCATACACCCAGGTCTTTTTCAGTGACAGTTTTGCCCAGTGTTTTACAATTAAGCACATAATTATACATCTTGTTTGTTCTACCCAAGTGCATGACCTTACATTTATCCCCATTAAAGCTCATTTGCCATTTATCAGCCCAAGCTTCTAGTTTACATAAATCCTCCTGTAATATAAAATTATCCTCCTCTGTATTTATTACCCTGCAGAGTTTAGTGTCATCTGCAAATATTGAAATACTACTCTGTATGCCCCCTACAAGGTCATTAATAAATATGTTAAAGAGAAGCGGCCCCAATACTGACCCCTGTGGTACCCACTGCTAACCGTGACCCAGTCCGAGTGTGCTCCATTAATAACCACCTTTGTTTTCTATCCATGAGCCAGTTCTTAACCCACTTACACATATTTTCCCCTATCCCCATTGTTCTCATTTTATGTATCAACCTTTTGTGTGGCACTGTATCAAAAGCTTTTGAGAAGTCCATGTACACTACGTCCACTGCATTCCCTTGGTCCAGTCCTGAACTTACCCCTTCATAAAAGCTTATCAGATTAGTCTGACAAGAACGGTCCCTCGTAAACCCATGCTGATACTGTGTCATGAGGTTATTCAGCTTCAGATACTCCAATATAGTATCCCTTAAAAAACCCTCCAGGATTTTACCCACAGTAGATGTTAAGCTCACTGGCCTATAATTTCCAGGTTCAGTTTTTGCCCCCTTTTTGAATATTGGCACCACATTTGCTATACGCCAGTCCTGTGGTACAGACCCAGTTATTATGGAATCTTTAAAGATTAAAAATAATGGTCTATCTATAACTGTACTTAATTCCTGCAGTACTCGGGGGTGTATCCCATCCGGGCCCGGGGATTTGTCAACTTTAGTGATTTTTAGACGCCGCCGTACTTCCTGCTGGGTTAAGCAGGTGACATTTAATGGAGAAATTTTTTTTATCTCTGATCAAGTTATCTGTCATGGGATTTTCTTGTGTAAATACAGTTGAAAAAAAGTCATTTAGCATATTGGCTTTTTCCTCATCCTCATCCACCATTTCACCCAGACTATTTTTAAGGGGACCAACACTATTATTTTTTAGTTTCTTGCCATTTATGTAGTTAAAGAATATTTTGGGATTATTTTTACTTTCTCTGGCAATAAGTCTCTCTGCCTCAATCTTTGCTGTCTTGATTTGCTCTTTACAGAATTTATTCAGTCTTCTGTATTTATTTAATGCCTCATCACTACCTACTTGCTTTAATTCCCTAAACGCTTTCTTTTTGTCCCTTATTGCGCCCCTTACAGCTCTATTTAGCCATAGTGGTTTCCTCCTAATTCTAGCATGTTTATTCCCATAGGGTATATACTGTGCACAGGTCCTATTCAGGATACTAATAAACGTCTCCCATTTTCTTTGTGTATTTTTATGTCTCAGGATATCGTCCCAGTTTATTGCACCAAGATCATCTCTCATCCGTTGGAAATTTGCCTTCCTGAAGTTTAGTGTCCTTGTAACCCCTCGACTACACATCTTATTAAAGGATACATGAAAGCTTATTATTTTGTGATCACTATTACCCAAGTGACCCCCAACCCTTATATTTGATATGCGGTCTGGCCTGTTGGATAATATTAGGTCTAGCAGTGCCCCCCCTCTTGTTGGGTCCTGAACTAGTTGTGAAAGGTAATTGTCATTCATAGTTGCCAAAAACTTATTACCTTTGCTGGAACTGCAGGTTTCTGTTCCCCAATGTATTTCAGGGTAGTTGAAGTCCCCCATAATAATGACTTCTCCTTGAGTTGCTGCTTTATCTATTTGCTTTACGAGGATATTCTCTGTTGCTTCCATTATTTTAGGAGACTTATAACAAACCCCTATCAGTAATTTATTATTTTTCCCCCCTCCCCTAATCTCCACCCACAGAGACTCTACATCTTCATTAGATTCACAGATATCACGCAGGATGGGTTTTAAGGATGATTTTACATATAAACACACACCCCCACCTCGCTTATTTTTACGGTCATTTCTAAACAGACTATAGCCCTGTAAATTAACCGCCCAGTCGTGGCTCTCATCCAGCCAAGTCTCAGATATCCCCACCATGTCATAATTATGTTCCAACAAAATTAATTCTAATTCCGCCATTTTGTTGGTGAGGCTTCTAGCATTAGTATACATGCACTTTATGTATCTCTCTGAACCTCTATTCTTTCTTAAATTATTAACTGTTCTAACCCCACCCCCCATGCCACCCCCACCCCCAATTTCATTATTTGTGCCCAGGTCTCTATCTGCACTGCCTTCCCCTCCTATAAAATGAATACCCTCCCCCCTAGTCCCTAGTTTAAAGACTCCTCCAACCTTCTAGCCATTTTCTCCCCCAGCACAGCTGCACCCTCCCCATTGAGGTGCAGCCCGTCCCTAGCATAGAACCTGTAGCCAACTGAGAAGTCGGCCCAGTTCTCCAGGAACCCAAACCCCTCCTTCCTATACCAATTCTTGAGCCACTTATTAACCTCCCTAATCTCCCGTTGCCTCTCTGGTGTGGCACGTGGTACCGGCAGTATTTCAGAAAATACCACGTTGGAGGTCCTTGCTTTAAGCTTGCAGCCTAATTCCCTGAAATCATCTTTAAGGACCTTCCACCTACCTCTAACTTTGTCATTTGTGCCAATGTGCACCATGACCGCTGGGTCCTCACCAGCCCCTCCCAGTAATCTGTCAACCCGATCAGCGATGTGTCAGACTCGAGCGCCAGGTAGGCAGCACACTGTTCGACTATCCCTGTCTTTGTGACAGATTGCCCTATCTGTTCCCCTAATAATTGAGTCCCCCACTACCAGCACCTGTCTGGCCTGCCCTGCTCTCCTAATTCCCCCCTTACTGGAGCAGACACTCCCCCGGCTTTCAGAGGACATGCCTGGCTGCAGCAGTGCTACCCCTGTACTGACAACCCCCTCATCTGCCAACTTTGCAAACTTATTGGGGTGTGCCAGATCAGGACTAGCCTCCCTGGCGCTCTTCCCTCTACCCCGCTTTCTAACTGTCACCCAGCTTCCTACTTCAGGGTCCTGCAGCTCCACCCTAGCATCCCCCCCCTCATCTATCCCATTGAGCGTCTGCTCAGTGAGCAGAAGACTCCTTTCCATATTGTCTATGGATCTCAGTGTTGCCAGCTGCACATTTAGATCCAAGATTTGGGCTTCCAAATGCACAACGTGCTCACATCTCACGCAGCAGTATGCACCCTCGACCGGCTGTTCAAGGACTGCATACATGTGGCAAGATGTACACTGGATGGCATTGGCAATAGTGGAGCACATATCTAATGGGGATTTCACCAGACAGCAAAGATAAGTAAAAATAAATAAAAAGTATTAATAAAATATAACAGCAATTCAGTAATTCCTCCCTTGGAAACTCCCTGAATCCAAAGTCACTGAATCTCAAGTCACACTTACCACCGTTCGCACTTGCACACCGCTCACACTCGCTGAAGCAGAAGATTTAAAGAGAGATTTTTTTTTTTTTCTCCTTCAGCAGCAAATCACCCTGCTGCTCAAATGCACTTCCAAAAAAAATGTCGAAACTTCTCATCCATTAACAAATAGGTAGGGAAGCGCCAAGTTTGGTCTGGCCCCATCTGAACCATATCTGGCAGGGTCACTGATACGGGCGCGTGGTCAGATATAGCTACGTTGTGCACATCTGCCTCTTCCACTCCCCTTACTAGCTCCTGTGATAGCAATATATTATCTATTCTGGACCAAGAGTCATGTGGCGCCGAATAGAAGGAATATTCACTGCCATCTGGGTTCAGGTGTCTCCAAAATTCTACAAAGTTATTCGTGTCTAGCAAGGGTTATAAACGTGTGTCATGTGATCGCACATTCGTTCGCATCGACCTACAGTTCTTCACTGGTTCGATTCACCGTATTTAAGTCACGACGGGAGGTGGTTTTAATGCTCTCCTATCTGCCCGATATGCTTGGACACCTGGGAGAAATTCAGGAGCGTCTCCAAACTCCCTCCTCACATGTCAGCGCAGGAACCGGAAGAGGGAACGTGCTTGTTTTGTTGCTCATAGGTGGAGTTTTATACAGTAAATGATTACTGCTGTCTTATTTTTTGTGTCCCTAGGGCAGAATAAGGCTGCGTAAAGTCACATTTTAGAGACACTCATATAATAGACACACGCTACCCTACCCGTCACACAAGGAAGGTATTGTTACAGGATAAAGCCTTGCGCAACCAGACATGCTTTTACCCTCTTCAACATTCTACAAGCCAAAAATGCATGATTGCAGCCGCAGCCTTTATTGACGTACAGTATAACATCGACATTACCCATCAGGGCTGCCCACTGTCTACAACAGACATAGTATATACCTTTGCTTTTTTTATCTTACATTGTTGCGTCATCTCATCACTTTGATGAGTCCATGCTGGACATGTAATAAATGCTGTCCGAAATAACAATTTTCGTGAGTGAAATAATTGAAATCTGTGTGACTATCACAGATTTCTTGTAATGATGATGATGAGTGACTATTACAAAATCCATTGTCTTCACTATGTTATGGTTTAACATAGCGTTCCTTACGCATCATTCCTAAATACAAAAATGGACTTTTATTCATAAATTTACATCACTATATTTTGTAAAATAATTTTGGGTGGTGTGTTGTTCCATTTCTTGTTGCCATGTGCTTATATGCGTTTATATTTTAAGGGTGTTTATTTTTATTCTTGGAATTGAAATTCATCATTTTATTGTCCTAGTAAAACTTCATTTTTTATAGTTTGAAGTACATACATTTGCAATGGCCACGTAACAAGGCAATAACTCAATATTTAAATTTAAAACCCTTCTTGACCCTGGGCTTCAACAATGCCAGTTGCTGATCAGAAGTGTTGGATGCACAGATCAAAACAATCGCTGATGTGTTTGTGGGGTTCAGTAACGCCTGCTGTTCCCCTGCTGGGTGTCTGGCAAAAATTTTTGCTGCTAACTCCAAATTTAATTTCAAACATCTCATATTAGGCCTCTGCCTACACCCTCCTTGACCCTGGGCTCCAACACCGCCAGTTGTTGCTCGGAAGTTCTGTTAGCACAGTCAACACTTGCTCCTGTGTTACTGGGGTTCACTAATGTCAGCTGTTCCCTTGCTGTGTGTACGGCAAAAAGTCCTGCTGCCTCCACCCTGTTCTCTTCTCATCCCTGAATTATTTAAGAAATTAAATGAAATTAAATGGAAATTAAATTCAGGGAAATTAAATTCATAGAAAGAGGTTATACTTTACACTTTATGGGTTAATATGAAGAAGAATAATAGTTTAATAAGAACAATCTGAGTAATGTTAACAAAAAGATGAATAACAAGAAGTTTAAGAAGAAGATAAAGAAGGTGAAGATGAAGAATAATTAGATGACAAAGATGATGCTGCTGAAGATTATGAAGGTGAAAGTGTGGCAAAAGTTAAAAAGGTCAAGAGCATGGAAGTTGTGAAACATACATATTTGCCAAAATAGAAAAAAGGTTAACAACATTGTCAATTTCTTCGTCAATCCGAACGTCTTTAAAAAAAAATTTTTAATGCTATTCCATTGGATTGGGTTAAACATCTATGCCTTTAATGTCTCCTCAATCTCCCCCAATACATTCTACATTACTCTTTGTTGTTTTCCTTCATGTACAATTATCCAACAAGCCAAGAATGTTTTTTTTTTAATTCCGATATTTTGTTCCCATAGACTTACATTGGATTTCCGGTATCGGTATCGGGTATTGCCGATATTTTGTGTGTATCGGCGATACCATTCCCATCCGATATTTTTGGATATCGGAAAGAATCGCTCAACTCTAGTAGGCAGAGGTTCCGGCTGGCTCCCACCTTCGCCAGACCTCTAGAATCTTTTAGTCAGGCGTCCGACTCCCATGAGGCCATGGAGGTTTCTCGAGCAGGACCTAAGTCCCGGGCCGCTCGAGTACCCGTGGTTTGTAACACCTTTCAGCAGTCAGGACATTATGCCAACAAATGTCCACAGGGGTCGGGAAAATGGTCGCGTCTAGTGACCCTGGGAGGAGGATCACTAGACACCGCATCATTTTCCACCATGTTGTCCTTCAAGGGGACAATTACTGTAGGTCCATTCACTCTCACCGCCGAGCTCTGTGTGGATTCTGGAGCCGAGGGGAATTTCATGTCCTCTGCCTTTGCTCTCCACCACACTATTCCTCAGGTGATGCTGGCCAAACCGGTGACTGTGCGAGTAGTGAATGGATCGACTCTGCCCTCACAAATCACCCACCAGACTATTCCTCTCACTTTATCTATGTCCCCTTCCCATCAGGAGAGTATTTCCTTTCTTGTCCTGCCCGAGTGAATAGACGAGGTTTTGCTGGAAATAGCTTGGCTCCGTCACCACTCTCCCCATATTGAGTGGTCCTCTGGGAGGATACTGGGTTGGGGTGATTCATGTAGAGGCAGGTGTGTCAGGGAGTGCGTTCAGGTCACCACCACAGAGATACCCGTAGACCTTACTTCTCTTCCCCAGTGTTATTGGTCATACGCAGATGTTTTCTCCAAGAAGGCAGCGGAGACTCTTCCGCCTCATCGCCCCTACGACTGTCCTATTGATCTCTTGCCTGGAGCAGAACCTCTCGGGGAAGAGTCTATCCCCTCTTGCTTTCTGAGATGGAGGCCATGTCCCAGTAAATTCAGGAGAATCTGGCAAGAGGGTTCATTAGGAAGTCGGTGTAACCAGCAGGGGCGGGGTTCTTCTTCGTGCAGAAGAAGAACGGAGAATTACGTCCGTGTATTGACTACAGGGGTCTTAACGCCATCACCGTCAAGAATAAGTACCCGTTGTCCCTAATCTCTGAGCTCTTTGATAGGCTCCGAGGAGCAAAGGTATTTACCAAGCTAGATCTACGTGGTGCCTATAACATAATTCGCATCCGTGAAGGGGACGAGTGGAAGACAGCTTTTAATACCAGGGATGGACATTATGAATACCTGGTGATGCCCTTCGGGCTCTGTAATGCTCCCGCTGTTTTCCAAGACTTTGTCAATGACATCTTCCAAGATATGCTCTCCACCTCTGTAGTAGTCTATCTGGATGATATTCTCATCTTTTCACCAGATATAGACTCTCAACGGAGGGATGTCAACAAAGTCTTCGATCTCTTACGGGCAAACTCCCTCTGTTAGGGTCTGCGGAACGCAACAGATAAATATAAATAGTGGATGCGTTCGTATATGCGAACTCTGTTACTTCACAGAGTCGCAAATGTAGATACTGTGGCACTATATGGCGGTATAAGCGAACTCTGTTACACCACAGAGTCGCTGAGGTAGAGAGCAGAGATATGGACTGTGTCCTGTTAACTCCACAGGGATGTACAGACAACTGCTGTGCGGACAGCAGTCCGTGGTCATGCAATCAGCAACACAATAAGGCAACTCCTCACCGGAGAATCCGGTATTCTAGGGGCTTATTTCAGCCAAGCCCTAAACACGCGCATACAAATCTCCTCACCGAAGGTGCGGTATTCTAGGGGCTTATTTTAGCCGAGCCCTAACCACATGCGTGCAAGATCACACTGGCGCAAAGCACATGATGCAATTGATACTAGCGCATGGCTGCATGGCCATACAACCCATTTATAGTAGCAACTACAGGGCCTGCCAGAAAAGGACCAAAGAGAAAGTGTTCCAGAACACATGTAGTTTCAGGACCTTTCTGGCGGACAAATAGAAGCTGGGCATGCTCAGAAGGGGAAACGCAGGACTTAGTCCTAAAGACGGCTGCTCGCCGCTGGCCAGCACTGGCTACAATAGCAGAACCTGGAGAGGCAGCAGTAAACCTCTGCACAGTACTAGGCTGTGCAAGACGCTGGAACCGACGTCTCTGCTGAGGAAGCACCACTGCGGCCGGAGACGGATGGGGGACCGCAGCGGAAAAGGCTCGAGATTCCCCCTGTGCAGAAGCGGGAACTTGACCTATAACATTATGTCACGTTACTGGCGATACTGGACTGGAGGTCAGTGGCCGGAGCAGAAGTGTGCAGATGAACGGACCGTGGAAGGACTTCTGGAAGTGCCGTATATGGCGGTGGTGGTTCACTATGTCGGCAGATGCCGGAGCCCACCCGAGCACGGGCCGGCCGAGATCACACACAAGCACCAAGTCCGTTTAGGTGATAGAGTTCGAGGTAGGAACAGCAGGGTTTCCACATGAGACAGGAAGATGCCAGCAGAACACCTTCCAGATCAGGAGCTCAGATAATGCTTCACTCAGTTAGACTGAGCACCACAATATACTCAGCAACAGGAAGCTGCACAAGGCCAGGTATATATAGCAGGTCCAATCAGTCTTAATCAGGGTGAGAGCAATCAGCAGGGCAGGTGATGATCTCTATCCAATCAGTCTCAATCAGGGAGGGAACAATCAGCAGGGCAGGTGATGATCTCTATCCCAGTCGAAGTTCATATGGTTTCAGGCTGAAGTTATTCAAGTTCCGAATAGCTCCACAGCAAGGGAACAGACTAGCAAGCCATGGCCCACAGGTTCAAATCCTAACACATTACCCCCCTAGGGCCCCCCCTTCCTTGGGCTTCGCTACGCTTGAAGGCAGCAATGAGCTGCGGAGCCTGAATACACTCAGAAGGATGCCATGATCTATCCTCAGGTCCATAACCCCTCCAATCCACCAAATAAAACTTTTTGTCACGTATCACCTTGCACCCCAAAATAGCATTCACCTCATAGTCGTCCGTAGACGAACCCGATGTCCCAGCAGATGACTCGGAAAACTGGGACAAGTATACGGGTTCCAGGAGGGAGACATGGAATGTGTTGGTGATACCCAGGCGTGGCGGAAGGGCAAGACGGTAGACCACAGGATTGACCTGTTCGAGGATCTTGAAGGGACCCAAGAAGCGAGGTGTAAACTTAGTGGACTCTACTCGCAGCCTGATGTTACGGGCGGAGAGCCACACTAAGTCGCCAGGGGCAAAAGTCTGAGCGGGGTGCCGATGTCCGTCGGCGGTGGACCTCATCCTCTCCTTGGAGGACAGAATGGCATCCTGAGTGTGGTCCCAAATGTCCCGTGCCTCCACAGCCCAGTCTGCCACCCTGGAGTCGATGGAAGACACGGGCATAGGTACAGGAACCCGCGGATGCTGACCGTAATTAAGGAGGAATGAAGTTTGTCCAGTGGAATCAGCCACGGCATTGTTTAATGCAAACTCTGCCCACAGTAGCAAGGATGCCCAGTCATCCTGCCTGGCTGAAACAAAATGATGCAGATATCTGACCAAGATCTGGTTGGCCCTCTCTACCAACCCATTTGTCTCGGGATGATAGGCAGAAGAGAGATTTAATTATATACTGAGAAGGCGACAAAGCTCTCTCCAGAACCGAGACGCAAACTGGGGAGCCCGGTCACTGACGATTTTGTCCGGCATACCGTGTAAGCGGAAGATGTGTCTAATAAACAGTGCCGCCAAGGCCCGTGCAGAAGGTAACCGGGGTAGCGGTACCAAGTGCACCATTTTAGAGAAGTGGTCGTGATAACCCATATGATGATGCAACCACGAGACTTGGGTAGGCCTACCACAGAGTCCATCCCGACCATCTTCCAGGGCCTGTCTGCCACCGGCAATGGATAAAGTAACCCAGATGGCCGTTGACGAGGGGACTTATTTTTTGCACAGGAGACACATGCACGAATATACAGTAGTCTCCAATGTCCTGGACCATATGCGGCCACCAGTATGTCCTCGCCAGAAGCTCGGATGTCCTTTTTTTCCCAAAATGTCCACCCACCCTGGACGAATGGGCCCAAGAGAGAACCTCCGGTCGCAAATTAGATGGTACAAAAGTCTTGCCAGGCGGCACAGACTCTAGCGACACCGGAGCTACAGTTCTCAGGCTCTCAGAGGGGACAATAAGGCGCGGCTCTCCCTCCTCCTCCTCGGGAGACACGACGGAGCGAGAGAGAGCGTCAGCCCGAATATTCTTCTCTCCCGAAAGAAAATGGAGGGTGAAGTGAAAGCGGGAGAAAAATAAGGACCATCTGGCCTGACGGGAATTTAGCCGCTGGGCAGTTTGAAAATAATCCAGATTTTTGTGATCGGTGAAAACTTGGAAGGGAAAGCGGGCCCCCTCCAACAGATGTCTCCACTCAGAGAAGGCCAACTTCATTGCTAGCAACTCCCTGTCCCCGATGGAAAAATTCCTCTCCGCTGGTGTGAAGGTCTTGGCAAAGAAGAAGCAAGGATGCTTCAGACTTTGAGCATCCTTCGGGAAGAGGACTGCTCCAGCACCAACGTACGAGGCATCTACCTCCAAAATAAAGGGCTTATCAACATCGGGGTGATGTAGGATGGGAGCACTAGCAAAATGGGACTTAATAGAAGTGAAGTCCTTGGAGACCTCTTCTGACCACAATTTGGGATTTGCTCCCTTCTTGGTGAGGGCTACCAAGGGAGCTACCAAAGTTGAGAAGTGTGGAATAAACTGACGATAGTAATTAATGAACCCCATAAAGCGCTGCACCGCTTTTAGAGAATGGGGTTCTTGCCAGTCCATCACCTCCTGCAGTTTGGCAGGATCCATAGCCAGTCCCTGGGCAGAGATGATATAGCCCAGGAACGGTAAGGACTCCTGCTCAAACATACATTTCTCCAACTTAGCGTAGAGAGTGTTTGCCTGTAAGAGGTCGAAGACTCTGCAAACATCTTTCCGGTGGGAGTCAATATCTGGGGAGAAGATGAGAATATCATCCAGATAAACTACGACTGAGGTGGAAAGCATATCCCAGAAGATGTCGTTAACAAAGTCTTGGAAGACGGCTGGGGCATTACAGAGCTCGAAGGGCATCACCAGATATTCATAGTGCCCATCTCTGGTATTGAAAGCCGTCTTCCATTCGTCCCCCTCACGGATGCGAATCAGGTTATAAGCACCCCGCAGATCTAATTTAGTAAATACCCTTGCTCCCTGCAGCCTATGAAAGAGCTCCAAAATCAGGGGCAACGGGTATTTATTCTTAACGGTAATGGCGTTAAGAAGACCCCTGTAATCGATGCATGGATGTAATTCTCCGTTCTTCTTCTGAACGAAGAAGAACCCCACCCCTGCAGGTGACACTGACTTCCTAATCAATCCTCTTGCCAGATTTTCCTGAATGTATTGAGACATAGCCTCCATCTCCGGGAGAGAAAGGGGATAGACTCGTCCCCAAGAGGTTCTGCTCTGGGCAAGAGGTCAGTACGACAGTCATAGGGACGGTGAGGCAGAAGGTTCTCCACAGACTTCTTGGAGAACGCATCTGCATAGGCCCATTTGGGAAGGGAAGTAAGATCTGCGGGCATCTCTGTAGTAGCCACCTGAATGCATTCCCTCATACATCTGCCTTTACACGACTCACTCCAACCCAATATCCTCCCAGAGATCCACTCAATATTTGGGGAATGGAAACGGAGCCAGGGCATCCCCAGCAATATCTCGTCTATTCCCTCGGGAATGACAAGGAGTGAGATAATCTCCTGATGAGAAGGGGACATAGATAACCTGAAAGGGATTGTCTGATGTGTGATTTGTGAAGGCAGTGTCGACCCATTCATTACTTGAACAGTCACGGGTTTGACGAGCATCACCAGAGGTATAGAGTGGCAGAGAGCGAAGGTAGAGGACATGAAATTTCCTTCGGCTCCAGAGTCCACACAAAGCGTAACTGTTAGGCCGGCGTCACACACAACGACAAAAAATCGGTCCGTTTTAGACGGTCGATTGTCAGATCAAAATGCAAACATCACACATCCTTCTGGCATCCGATTTTCCTTCAAAGATGCGATTTAGTCGCATGTGTGTGTACCTTGTAACATCCGATTTTCATCCGACTTGCGAGATTTTCTCGCAGGCTTGCAAAACTGACATATAATGGATCCAAAAGAATAGTATTTCAATCACAAAAAAATGAATAGATATATACACATAGAACACATATATATATATATATATACATGTCATTGTGACATGTATATATACATATATTTATAGTTCCTAGACTTCTACATACTGTTATAGCCGTTAATTCAATTGCCGGCTTCTGTGAAATCACAGAAGCCGACATGAAATGATACATTGTTTCCACACAGTTAACCATGTCATTTCCTGTATTTTGATATTTGTTTAGAACTTACAATTACATGAGTGTATTTGTGCTAAATTTCAGACATGTAGGGGTTAATTAAAGGTGTAAATTCGTTGACAAAAAAATGCGTGGGCTCCCGCTGTATTTTCTCCACCAGACAGACAAAGCAAGCGAGTGGGGGCAGATAATAATAGCCTAGGGAGGGTACTTTTTTTTGTGCCCCCCCTGGCTACTAACATCTGCCCCAGACACCCCAGAAAGGGCAAATCTATAATTAGATTCGCCCTTTCTGGCACTTTGCCCGTCTATTCCCATTGCCCTGTAGCGGTGGCGAATGGGTTAATAATCTCACCTTAATGTCACCTTAGTATTGAAAGGTGACCTTAAGGCAGGTTAATAATTGAGAGCTGTCAATTAGACAACTATCAATTATTAATCCTATTGTATGAAAGAAAAATCAAACACACACAGTTTAATAAAAAATAAGTTTAATTAAATAATCACACAGTTTTTGATTTCACAGAAGCCGGCAATTGAATTTGCGGCTATTACAGTATGTAGAAGTCTAGGAAATATAAATATATATATATATACATGTCACAATTACACATATATATATATATATATATATATATGTATTCTATGTGTGTATATCTATTCTTTCTATTCTTTATTAAAGCTGTCAGTGTGATTTTACAGTATAGCCGGGGATGAATTGCCGGCTTTTCTAAAGGACACCGATGCGATTTCATCGCAAGTCACACAGTGTGGTCCGTTTGTAATCCGATTTTTCATCGCTCCCATAGACTTGCATTGGCGATTGTCGACCCACATGCTGCGATTGTACACGGACGTTTAAAACGGACCACAAAATAACGGATACTGGGAGCTGCTCCATAGATTAACATAGGGCAGACTGCAATACGATTTTTCATCGCATTGCAGTCGTCCGATTCTGTCGCCAGTGTGACGCCGGCCTTATAGTGGATGAGCCTAAATTGATTGTCCCTTTAAAGGACAACTTGGAGGTGTGTACTGCTGTGTCTAGTGAACCCCCTCCAATGGTTACTAGACGTGGTCATTTCCCGACCGTTGTGGACATTTATTAGCATAATGCCCTAACTGTTGGCAAACATTACGAATCACAGGTACTCGAGCGGCCTCCATGGCCTCAGGGGAATCGGGCGCCTGAACGGAAGATTCAAGAGGTCTGGCGAACTTCTGCCTACACTGGGTCCGCTCCAACCTCCGTTCGTTAAAACGGAGGTCGATGCGGGTAGATATGGTAATGAGCTCCTCCAGTTTGGCGGAAATCTCCCTGGTGGACAAGGTGTCTTTCACATGGTCTGCTAGTCCCCTCCAGTACACTGGTATAAGGACTTTATCTGGCCACTCCAGCTCAGAGTCCGAAATTGGACGGCGAACTGGCTGACCATGGATGAACCCTTGGGTGATTGCCAACAGTTGGAGAGCCGTATCGTGGGTGACACGAGGTCCTAAAAAGACCTGTCTCAGAGCATCCAAGAAGAGAGGAGCACTCTGCACCACACGATCTTCGCGTTGCCCACTCCAACGCCCTGCCCGACAAAAGGGATATGATAAAACCCACTTTTGCCCACTCCGTGGGAAAACGTGCAGCCAGAAGCTCTAAATGTATGGAGCACTGACTGACGAAACCCCGACATTGTTTACTGTCACCAGTAAACTTGTCTTGAAGTGGGAGGCGGGAAAAAGTCGGAGCAGGGGTAGCAGAGGACAAACTGGCTGCAGCCACACTAGCAGCCTGAACAGCGACTGCGGTAACATCCACAGCTGAGGTTGTGCGCTCTAGAGTCGCCAACCTACCCTCCAGCTGCTGAATATACTGCTGCAGACGCTGGTCGTTCTCCATTTTACCAGCCAGACCCTGGCGCTAGTATACTGTTAGGGTCTGTGGAACGCACCAGATAAATATAAATAGTGGGTGCGTTCGCACCCCGGGGTCCACCGTGCAGGCAGAGCCTGCTGCTAGTAAGATGGCGGTATAGGCGAACTCTGTTACTTCACAGAGTCGCAAATATAAATACTGTTGAACTAAATGGCGGTATAAGCGAACTTTGTTACACCACAGAGTCGCTGAGGTAGAGATGCAGAGATAGGTACTGTGTCCTGTTAACTCCACAGAGATACACAGATAACTGCTGTGCGGATAGCAGTCCGTGGTCATGCAGTCAGCCATGCAATCAAGCAATCTCCTCACCAGAGAAGTCGGTATTCTAGGGGCTTATTTCAGCCAAGCCCTAAACACGTGCACACAAATCTCCTCACTGGAGGTGTCGGTATTCTAGGGGCTTATTTCAGCCGAGCCCTAACCACATGCGTGCATGATCACACTGGCGCAAAGCACATAATGCAATTGATACTAGCGCATGGCCGCATGGCCATACAACCCTTTTATAGTAGCAACTACAGGGCCTGCCAGAAAAGGACCAATGAGAAACTGTTCAGAACACATGTAGTTTCAGGACCTTCCTGGTGGACCAGTAGGAGCTGCTGCAGTGCCTGAGCATGTGACCCCTGATCTCCAATGACAGATCTTACCCTGGGCATGCTCAGAAGGGGAAACGCAGGACTTAGTCCTAAAGACGTCTGCTCACCGCTGACCAGTACTGGCTACAATAGTAGAACCTGGAGAGGCAGCAGTAAACCTCTGCACAGTACTAGGCTGTGCAAGACGCTGGGACCGATGTCTCTACTGAGGAGACTCCACTGCGGCCGGAGACGGATGGGGGACCGCAGCGGGAATGGCTCGAGATTCCCCCTGTGCAGAAGCGGGAACTCGACCTCTAACACAGGCTATGAATATCAGCCCGCAGCTAGCCTTTACTGGCTATTAACCCCTTCCCGACCCATGACGCCTACGTAGGCGTCATGAAAACCAGTGGCATCCTACGTAGGCGTCATGCTATAAATAATGTTCCTGCGGGTCAGGTGACCGGGGTCACTGAAAGGTCACCAACCCGCAGTTTCCAAGACCCTTTGTGCATCACCACAGTGGGGGTGGCTTAACCCCCACGTGGCTACGATCGCTCTGATTGGCTGTTAAAAGTGAAACCGCCAATCAGAGCAATTTGTAATATTTCACCAATGATATTTGGTGAAATATTACAATCCAGCCATGGCCGATGCTGCAATAGCATCTGCCATGGCTGGACACCGAGATCTGACCCCCCCCACACCGAGTGACAGGGAGATCGGCCGCCGCCACCGATAAATGGCGGCGATCGGTCGCCGCCGTCAATATCTGCACCCCTCCTCCTTGCCTCCGCTCCCCCCACCTTCCGATCGCCCCCTTTACCTTCCGACCCCCCCACTCACCTCTCCTGGTCCTCCGATGTCCCTGGGACCGTCCCGGCGTCGGTCCTGGATTCTTCATGGGCGCCGCCATCTTGGAAAATGGCGGGCGCATGCGCAGTGCGGCCGGCGCATGCGCAGTGCGTCCTCCAGTGTCAAGAAATATTTTTGATCACTGTGATACTCTCTCACAGTGATCAAAATAAAAAAACAGTAAATAAACGCCCCCTTTATCACCCCCATAGGTAGGGACAAATAATAAAATAAAGAATTTTTTTTTTTCCTGTGCACACGTTTCGGATTTTGGCGCTGCGTATCTGCAGCAGATCCAGAAACCATGTACAGTACAATGTAAATAAATGGTAAAAAAAACACTGTGCACATGCTGCGGATTTTTCCGCGCAGATTTGGTGCGGTTTTAAATCCGCAGCATGTCAATTCTTTGTGCGGATTCCGCAGCGTTTTTACACCTATTCCATTATAGGTGTAAAACCGCAGGGCAAATCCACACAAAAACCGCAGCAAAACCGCAGTAAATCAGAAACGTGTGCACAGGCCCTTAATCCGCGCTAAATCTGCAGGTAAAACGCAGGTAATTTTACCTGCGGATTTAGCAAAATCCGCACGGAAAAACCGGCAAGTGAATCCGCAATGTGTGCACGGGGCCTTAGGGTTAGGGTTAGGCTGGGTTCATATTGCGTTATGGCAGTCCGTTAGACGGACTGCGTTACACCGCAGTATAACGCGGTGTAACGCAGTCCGTTAACGCTGCCCTTCACCCCCATTGTCGGGCGCATCGCGATGCATGCCGTAAAGCGGCATGCGTTTGCGAAGTGCTGTCATTCAGCGACGGAGCCTTAGACGCGGGCTGCAGCGTCTGGGCTCCGTCACCGCTAGCACAGATGAATCTTCTGCTGATTCTTCTGCGCTAGCGGGTATAGCATAACGCGATTGCGTTATGCTATACCGTTACCAGCCCGTCAACGCTATGTGTTGAACGGGCTGGTAAAACGCAATATGAACCTAGCCTTAGGGTTAGAGTTAGAACTAAGGTTAGGGTTAGCATTAGGGTTATGGTTAGAATTTGGGTTAGGATTAGAATTAGGTTTAGGGTTGGAATTAGTGTTAGGGTTGGAATTAGGGTTAAGGTTGGAATTAGGGTTGGGATTAGGGTTAGGTTTGTGGTTAGGGTTAGAGTTAGGATAAGTGTTAGGGGTGTTTTGGCGTTAGGGTTGGGATTAGGGTTAGACTTGTGGTTAGGGTTATGGTTAGAGTTGGGATTAGGGTTAGGGGTGTGTTGGGGTTAGGGGTATGGTTATGGTTTGGATTAGGGTTAGGGGTGTGTAGGGTTAGGGTTGTGGTTAGGGGTGTGTTGGGGTTAGGGTTGGAGTTAGAATTGAGGGATTTCCGCTATTTAGGCATATCAGGGGGTCTCCATACGTGACATATAGAAAATGAACTCGGCACTCAACTTTAGTATAGTGAGAATAAAGATTTTTATTCACAGTAGTAACACGAAACGTTTCGGTCCTATATCATGGACCTTCATCAGTCACAGATACTACTGGGAAGGGGGTTGATCCACATAGGGAAGAAAAAAAGGGCTGGATATAGCCTGTGTTGGTGGGGTGAGATGAGGAAGAGGACAATGCCTCTATTGCACTAGTAACCTGTTGTGAAGGAGTCCGGTAGTGAGGATAGGTCTCTGCATTGGACGCGGTGTCCACCGCTAGTCTGAGTGCAGAGAAAGCTAGAAAGCAGCATGTATATGAGAGGAAGAGGCGGGACTATAGTCCATACGTGACATGGCGCCACCATTGATTGCTGCAAATTTTGCGTTCAAAAAGTCAAACAGTGCTCCCTTTATTCCGAGCCCCGACGTGTGCCCAAACAGTGGTTTACCCCCACATATGGGGTATCAGAATACTCAGGAAAAATTGCACAACAACTTTGAAGGTCTAATTTCTACTTTTACTCTTGGGAAAAAAAAATTGGGGACTAAAAAAATTATTTTTGTGGAAAAAAAATGATTTTTTATTTTCACGGCTTTGTGTTATAAACTTCTGTGATGAACTTGGAGATTCAAAGTGCTCACCACACATCTAGAGGAGTTCCTTGGGGGTCACTTGGGGGGTTTCTACTGTTTCTACTGTTTAGGCACATCATGGGCTCTGCAAACGTAACATGACGCCTGCAGACCATTCCATCAAGTCGGGATTTCAAAACGTCACTACTTCCCTTCCGAGCCCCGACGTGTTCCCATACAGTAGTTTTCTCCCACATGTAGGATATCAGCGTACTCAGGACAAATTGGACAACTTTTGGTGTCTAATTTCTCCTGTTACCCTTGGAAAAATAAAAAAATTGGGGACTAAAAGATCATGTTTGTGGAAGAAATATGATTTTTTTCTTTTCATGCCCGGGCGTTATAAACTTCTGTGTAGCCTTTGGGTGTTCAAAGTGCTCACCACACATCTAGATAAGTTCCTTGCGGGGTCTAGTTTCCAAAATGGGGCCACTTGGGGGGAATTTCTACTGTTTAGGCACATCAGGAGCTCTGCAAACGTAACATGACGCCCGCAGACCATTCCATCAAAGTCGGCATTTCAAAACGTCACTACTTCCCTTCCGAGCCCCGACGTGTGCACATACAGTAGTTTTCTCCCACATATTGGATATCCGTGTACTCAGGACAAATTGGACAACAACTTTTTGGGTCTAATTTCTCCTGTTACCCTTGGGAAAATAAAAAATAGCGAGGAAAAAAATGATTTTTTTTATTTTCACTGCTCTGCGTTATAAACTTCTGTGAAGCACTTGGGGGTTCAGAGTGCTCACAACACATCTAGATAAGTTCCATAAGGGGTCTAGTTTCCAAAATGGTGTCAAATGTGTTTTTTTTTCACTGTTTAGGCACACAGGGGCTCTCCAAACGCGTCATGGTGTCCGCTAACGATTGGAGCTAATTTTCCATTCAAAAAGTGAAATGGCGCTCCTTCCCTTCTGAGCCCTGCCGTGCGCCCAAACAGTGGTTTATGACCACTTATGAGGTATCTGTATACTCAGGAGAAATTGCCCAACAAACTTTAGGATCCATTTTATCCTGTTGCCCATGTGAAAATGAAAAAAACTGAGGCTTAAAGAAAATTTTTGTGAATAAAAAGTACTTTCTTTTTTTTTACGGATCAATTTGTGAAGCACCTGGGGGTTCAAAGTGCTCACTATGCATCTAGATAAGTTCCTTTGGGGGTCTAGTTTCCAAAATGGGGTCACTTGTGGGGGATCTCCAATGTTTAGGCACACAGACTCTCCAAATGCGACATGGCAACCGCTAAATATTCCAGCATATTTTCCATTCAAAAAGTCAAATGGCGCTCCTTCCCTTCTGAGCCCTGCCGTACGCCCAAACAGTGGTTTATGACTACATATGAGGTATCGGTGCACTCAGGAGAAATTGCCCAATAAATTTTAGGATCCATTTTATCCTGTTGCCCATGTAAAAATAAAAAATTGATGCTAAAAGAAAATTTTTGTTGGAAAAATTAAAATGTCCATTTTTTCATTCCACGTTGCTTTAGTTCCTGTAAAGCTTAATAATCTTCTTGAATGTAGTTTTGAGTAGCTTGAGGGGGTGCAGTTTTTATAATGTTGTCACTTTTGGGTATTTTCTGCCATATAGACCCCTCAAAGTGACTTCAAATGTGAGGTGGTCCCTAAAAAAAAATGGTTTTATAAATTTTGCTGTAAAAATGAGATATCGCTGGTCAACTTTTAACCCTTATAACTTCCTAACAAAAAAAATTTGTTTCCAAAATTGTACTGATGTAAAGTAGACATGTGGGAAATGTTATTTATTAACTATTTTGTGTCATATAACTCTCTGGTTTAACAGAATAAAAATTCAAAATTTTAAAATTGCAAAATTTTCAAAATTTTCGCCAAATTTCGATTTTTTTCACAAATAAACGCAAAAATTATCGACCTAAATTTACCACTAACATGAAGCCCAATATGTCACGAAAAACAATCTCAGAATCGCTAGGATCCGTTGAAGCGTTCCTGAGTTATTACCTCATAAAGGGACACTGGTCAGAATTGCAAAAAATGGCAAGGTCTTTAAGGTCAAAATAGGCTGGGTCATGAAGGGGTTAAAATAGGGGGACCCCCCAAAAAATGATGCGGGGTCCCCCAATAATTTATATCCAGAAGGGCTACGCAGACAGCTGCAGGCTGATATTCATAGCCTAGGAAGGGGCCATGGATATTGGCACCCACCTGGCTAAAAATACCAGCAACCAGCCGCCCCAGAATTGGTGCATCTTTACGATGCGCCAATTCCGGCACTTAGCCCCTCTCTTCCCACTCCTGTGTAGCGGTGGGATAAGTGGTAATAAGGGGTTAATGTCACCTTGCTATTGTAAGGAGACATTAAGCCCGGTTAATAATGGAGAGGCGTCAATAAGACACCTCTCCATTATTAATCTTACATTAATAAAGGGTTAAAAAAACCACACACATAAGAATTTAATGAAAGAAAGTATTTAATGAAATAAAACACAAGGCGGTTTTCATATTTTTATTGCACGCCCAGATCCAAGCAACGCCCTCGGTCTACTGTAATAAAAAGTAAAAAAATAAAACAACCGTACACTCCCTGTCCGATGCAGTCCAATTAATAACGAATGTCCCACAACGGTCTCCCCTATAGAACAGTGACATCAGGTGATGTCATTGCTCTATAGAGCCTCCCAGTGATGAATTGAAAGGAGACAATGGCTCCTGCTGTGCATCACTGAGGTTACCTGAGTTCATTCTCTCACTTTATGGCAATGCTGCGTGGGAATTTTCTCACCCAGCATTGCCAGTGAGAGAATGAATGGAAGTGACCTCATTCTCTCCCGCGGTGGAGCGATACACACTGTGGAGGATTACCTCCGCTGTCAGTGTATCGCGGTGGAAGTGTAGAGCACTGACATCACCCAATGTCAGTGTTTTACACCAGAGATCGTCGTGGGACACTCATTAAATACTGGACTGCGGCGGAAAGGTAAGTATAGGTTGTTTTATTATTTTATTTTTATTACAGGAGACCGATGACTTCGGGGAATAGGTGATTGGTGAGTATGTACTCTATGTTATGTGTTGTATGTTCTGTATGTTATATGTTATGTGTATGTAATGTATGTATATGTTGTATGTTATGTGTATGTAATGTATGCTTTTTTTCACATTCAGCACATTAGCCGGATGATGGGACTACTACTGTCCCATCATTGGCTAATGTGTTACTGACAGTGTAGCAGGCATAGCCAGATGGGACTTGTAGTCCCATCGGACGATGCCTGCATGCACATACATAGACACACACAGGCTCGCAGGCCCCCACACAGCCCCGCTGACCCCGCACATACACACATACATGCACACAGTCACCGCCAACACACTTCCCTCCTCCTGACCTGCAGCCAGTGAGGCGGGGGATTTGAATCCTGCACCGCTCATTGGCTGAGCGCCAGGGGCGGTGAGTAGTGCCGCACCGGCTGAGCCAATGAGCGGCGCGGGATTGAAATCCATGGCAAAGCTGCGTGGCACCGCTCAGCCAATGAGCGGTGCCGCGCGCCTTGGCGGATGATATGAATCCGTCATATGGCTCAGCCGGCGGGGGATTTGAAATTCAACATACAGCAGGGGATTTGAATCCTAGCAGGGATTAATGCTTACCGATATGTGCACATGTATCCTACATTTATTTCTGTTCCCTGCAGCTAACATGGTAATATGACTTAGGCATCAGTCAGATTATCATGCATGTACATTTGTGTTAGGAGATATCAGTCTGGGTATAGTTCTACCTGCCTAGATCGCAAGCAACTTTGCTTTACAATCTTAGAATTTATATCTCATTTTGGATTCCATATGAAATTATGTTCCTCCATTGTGGATATACATGTCTTCAGCCTGCATATGAAATAGTAGAGAGAAACACCGAGCGCACAACTTAGAAAAATGGTGCTAAGGTTTAGGTTCCCAAACCATAGACATATATGATCAAAAAACCTACCACTCAACTTCAGTATTTTTGGGAAGAAATTTATTGTAGTACACAAAACGTTTCGGTCAGTGATGACCTTCTTCAGTTACTACAACAATAAAAATGAAAATAAAAATTAACAACTTATATGCTGCACAACGTACACTGAAAATACAAAAAAAAGCAGAATAGAAAAAACAAAAGTATATACAATATTGAATGCTGGTCATTGAAATGCACATGTAAATAGCAGAGAATAATAGCCAGTACAGGCGACCCAATATTAATGTTTAAACAGAGAAATGATAAGAGGTGTCAAGCAATAGTGTCCAGATAGGGTGTGTGGACATACAGTGCCTTTCTAAGAGAGGAACATTTGGTTCTCAGGTCAAGAGCCTGGAGTGCATCGCTGTCTCTATAAGGTAAGAGATAACATGATAAGAGCAAGATAAAGCGGAAGAGCAACCCTTCCTTCCAACAGGTAGTCGGTTAGCGGATAGCACAACTCACACACAATGGGATGGGGAATGAGAGATGGACACCACCTAAGCTCAAACCTGAGCTTGTACCTGCACTCCCCTAACGCCCTATGCAGGTCCTTCCCCTTGCCGCCGCCAGGATACCTCATCCCTAGTTGTCACCTACTACTGCCCTGGCTAGTGCACTGGCTGGCAAGAAGCACTAGCCTCACCACTGCAGATAATAAACACAGGGAGAAGTGACAAACACAATCGGGACAAGGTAACAAAAAAAAACACAACACTTAGCTTAAGAACACTGTTTCTAAGCTCCACACAACAGAAAACAGAGCAACTGGACTCCAAACACCAGTCGTGGCTGACACCAGAGAGCTGCTCCTGCTAGGCTGGTTTCCAGATAGGACCTGTATCACCATCAGTCAGTTGATGCATCAGGTGACCTTTTAAAGGAAGGTGGAAGTGGTCACCACCTGCATCAGCTGACCCAGCAGCACTGCAATTACACAAGCTTGCCAGTGGGGAATAATGGATATTAACCCCCGCTGACCTGAAAGGAAAAAAGTTTTAATTGAGTGTAACCAGTGACTGTACCCCCCTTTCAATGAGGGGCCTCTGGACCCTCAACACCGGACCTCACCAGAAAACAACATATGGTGAGGACACTTCAAACACCAGAGTTCAACTCTGTAGTCACCTGACCCTCAGGTTTACTGCAAACACAGCCCAATGGAGGTGACAATAACGTAGGCTCTGGAGGTGCCACAAATCTCCAGAGCGCCAATCTGTGTAATGAATTGTTTACATGCATTACAGGGGGTAACTCCAGCTGGAAAGTCTCCGGACCAAGAATGGCCGACACCCGATACGGCCCAATCACCTTAGAACTCCAGGTCCCAGTAGTATACTTCCACCTGATGTTTTTGGTGGACACCCACCCGCACTTATTCACACACAGGTCCAGACCTGAACGTTTATTTCCATGCACACGTTTGCCACAAAATGGTAAACTCTTTGAGGAACTGACAACAGAGGTGTCCCCCTGTGTCACCACACTCATACCCCCACTATGCACAGAGGGAACCACCACCCTCCCCTTACCACTCCTCCTAAGAGAACTCCAACACTCTGGGTTAACTTCTGAAGGTTGAGTCTTGCCCCTGCTCCCTGGCAGCACCTCTACTGCCATCACTGGAAAAGAAGGGGTTGGTTGCAGAAAGATGGCAGAGATTGTAGCTCCCAGGCAACAGTCCTCACATGACTGGTCCCAGCTGACTACTTCCCTGGACTGCCAATCTATGACCGGGTTGTGGTTTTCCAACCAAGAGAGGTCTAAAACGATTGGAGTTGGCATACCCTCCAAGAAGTAGCACGACAGGAACTCTTCATGATGAGTCCCTATACGCAGGTGTATATCATCTACGACTTGAGTCACCCTGGCTGTGTGGGACAGAGTCAATGACCTCAATGCTTAGGGGTCTCGCTAGCTTCCTACTTATCAGGCCATGCATCTGGACAAAACGAGCATCCACCAAATTGACTCCCGCTCCACTGTCTACAAGCAACGGTATAGACAACCTATATAGAATAAGCACCACTAGATAGAGTCTGTAATATAATATCAAGGTGCAAAAAATGAAGGCCTCAATGCACAAAGGATATACTGATTCAGACAAAAGAACTATGCATACAACGAGTATAATAAAAAGTATCAAAAAATATTTTATTGAACATTATATAAAAATTAGAGAGAGAGGAAAACAGTGGACCCACGATTGGAGTGGAACCACCGGGAAAGCTCAGGGAAAATCACAATACATAATAATACCAATTTGTTTGGTGCATATAGTAACGATCATGATATAACTGTCATAACTCCATACTAGGGGACTATGTATAAAATCACAAACACCTCAGGAATAGACAGCTATAGACAATAGCTATGGTAATAGCTTACAAGTCATATCAGAGTATATAGATATAAGTAAATAATCGAAGAAAATATATATACCTGAGACCCAGTGGTGCCACTCTCCCCAACGCGCGTTTCGGCGCTCAGCCTTCTTCCGGGGGAGAGCAACGGTATAGTCTCAGTCATCCCGCCAACCACCACTTCATTTATCAAGGTGGTGGAAGAAAACTCACTATTGCAACCACAAAATGGTATAAACTACAATACTTTATTAGACAATATGTATGTAACTAAGTTACAACATAATTTACTGAAAGGTGCTAGATACAAAATAAAAACACATGAGAGACGTTAAAATCCATAGGACTCATCTCTGCCTGCAGCACTTGCCAATTAAGCCTGCAATGTGTAGCAATATGTAATAAATAAACTGACCAAGTAATTCAGCATGTTCCTCAATGGCCACAATTAGACTCCTGTTTCTTAACAATTGCTAGACATTTATGAAGAATCAAAACCTATAGTATGAGAAACATACCGCAAGGCTGACAGGTGGAAGGTCTTCGGACGTCCCTCTGCCCCGACGCGCGTTTCTCAATGCTTCCTCGGGAGGCGTGTCAGGGCAGGGGGCAGTCCGGTACATATAGTGCCAGGAAACAATCACAACAAATCACCACACCTGTGTAATGAATTGATTTCAACATATCCTGTATCCATGACGCTGAGAAGGTTCTTGTAATGCACACGGGGATAGTTCGGCACATGCGCAAAGTCACGTGGTACCCACCAACCAATCAGAGGTTCCGCTCGCGGTCAGGTGGTCCTCGTATGCCAGGTCCTACCAAGAGGATATGTTCTACTCAGGCCACACTTTAGACCGCAAGAAACACCTCGGTGGCCCACGTAACCCGCACGCGCTCAGCCTCATAAGCATTTAAGGAGGGCGGCGATGTGGCAATAATACCAATGTAATGACCACTTGTAAAACGCATTATGAACATGAGACATTTCATTAGTTGTACACAGTACATTATCCAATACCATACAAATCACATCTCATCATATTAAATTAAAATTAATACATGCAACAATTGAAAGTGCAATAGTATAAAAACACAGAATTATTAAAGTGCCAAGTGCAAAAATACCTGAAAGTGCATGAGTTTTGTAAATACATATAAAGTCAATCCCAACCCCAATTTTCTATATGTGCTATATAAAATATTACCAAAAAAATGCTTCAAATGCAAAATAAGTATCCAGCGTTACCCAGATACATATAATTGAAACAATTACTTATCAATAATAATGTGATATAAAACAAATAACGAAAACATTAGGGTGGATAGGCCATTTACACATAAATCCTATATATCACGCACAAGTATTTAAAGAAAATATAAATTGACGAATAATGTAGATCCATATAGGATCACTAGATATAACATTAGTCAGTCCAATGAAAAGAGACTGAAATAATCAACTCATATAAGACATAACTATAACTATAAGTAAGGCGATATAGATCTTCTTTTCTTCAGGCAAAAGTCTTGTTTCATCCTTTTTTCCAGCAGGGAAGATGGTTCGACAAAGAAGGTCAGCCACAACCAAACCACCACCAGGACGTCCCCGTCACCAGGCACAGGTAATGTAAAGGACACATGACAACCATTTCCATGGCAAAAAGTATTTGAAACTATGAAAGAGCAATTTAAAATCATGATAAAACAACAATAAAATAACTACAATACAACATGGAACCAAAGCTACCCCCCACCCCAGAAGAGTACCCCAAGGCCATCACAAAAATGCGCTAAAGCCAAAACTCTCATTCAAACCCTGAGGTGTATGCGTTCCCAATCTGTAAATCCATTGACACTCTCTTTTAGCCACTCTCTTGGCCAGATCCCCACCTCTTGGCCCCAAATTCACCATGTCAATGCCCTTGAAAATAAGCATCCTGGAATTGCACTGATGAAACTTTTTAAAGTGCCTTGGTAATGTTTTCAAGGACATGACATCCGTGACAGTTTTGGCCTTGTCAATATCAATACAGTGCTCACGCACCCGCACCTTCAATTCCCTACTTGTCATTGTCATCCCCACATAAATCTTCCCACAAAGGCTCCGCACAATATACTACCCCTTTAGATGCACATGTAATATGTGCCCTGATGTCAAATTTCCTTGATTTATCAAAGTTGAAGAAACAGGTGGACTTCCTCATATTGGCACACCCCTTACATATACCGCAGGGAAAGAAACCTTTACGTTCTGGATATTTTTTACTCATCTCTTTTCGTTTGGAATCATAGTAACTATGTACCAACATATCCCGTAAATTGGGAGCTCTCTTAGCCACAAAAGAGGGCGCACTAGGGAGACTTCTTTTCAAGACTGTATCAGTAAAGAGTATGTCCCAGTGTTTTTCAACAATCTTCCTTAGATCAGACCACCTGCTCTTATAGTTAGTAATAAATCTTACCTGATGGTCACCTTGAGATGATGTCGTCAAGGGCTGATTTTTGTGTAGTAGCTGATCCCTAGGTGCATTTTTAGCCCTAATGTACCCCTTTTGTATGGCCCGATGGCCATATCCTCTCTCCTGAAAACGCTTTTTCAAAACTTTAGATTGCTTCTCAAAGAGAAAATCCTCGGAACAAATCCTCTTGGCTCGCGAGAACTGCCCGATTGATATACCCTGTATTGTGGACTTGGGGTGCGCTGATGAGGCGTGTAAGAAGGAATTGGTTGAAGTGGGCTTTCGAAAAATAGTGGTGGACAAACGGACACTTGGAAGAGCGGTTATAGACAAATCCAAAAAATCTATCTGACGTCCAAATTTGTAAGTCAAACGGATGTTCTGTCTGTTCATGTTTAATCTGGTCATGAACATTTCCAGGTCCACAACTGGACCCTTCCAGATGAACAGAACATCATCAATGTAATGGATCCAGTTGTGGACCCGGTCAATACCCACAACGTCCTCACCCTGAAAAATGGACCACTCCCATGCCCCCATAAACAAATTAGCATAAGAGGGAGCACAAGAGGCACCCATCGCGGTGCCCCTTTGCTGTAAATAAATCTTGCCATTAAAGGTGAAGACGTTGTGGGCCAAAATGAACTCCAACAATATTAGAACAACCGATGCCATTTCCTTACTAAGATTTCTATGCCGCAAATATCGTTCAACTGCCCTAAGGCCATCAGCATGTTCAATCGAAGAATACAAGGACTCCACATCAGCCGTAACTAATACCATTTCCTCAGATAATTTAATATTTTCCAAATGCCTCAATGCTGCAGTGGCATCCTTGATGTAAGAAGGTAGGTGTTGCACAAGGGGCTTCAGAAAATATTCCACAACATCACAGATAATTTCACATAGTCCCTGGGGATTCACGAGGGTCCTTATGTACTTTAGGAACCAAGTAAAAAGTGGCCAATCTGGGACATAATTTTTCATAGATCTCTAGCAGTTTTTTGGGGATGATGTTGTCTTCATAGGCTTTGGTTAAAATTTCCACCAACTCCATCTTAAATTTGTTGATGGGATTGAAGGTGAGCAACTTATATTCAGTGGAGTTATTCAAAATCTTAGAGGCCTGTGCTACATACATGTGATTCAGCCACACTACCATGTTGCCCCCTTTATCCGCCATTTTGAAGACAACATCATCCCATTCTTTTAACTGCAACAATGCCTCCCTTTCAACTCTGGTTAGATTATTAAAGGCCCCATTTTTTTATTTTCTCAGCTGCTCAATATCAAAAGACATCATTTTAGTAAAAGTGTCAACAGTGGGTACCAGGGATAATGGAGGAAATTTTTTTGATTTATTCAAAATACTGATGGGAAATTCACTACTTACTGAAGCAGTATTTTCATCAAGCAGTGACTCAAGGGCCTCAAGTGCTTGTTGTTCATCTACAGTAGAAAGACTGTCATCAACTTCTCCTCTAGAGTGCAACCTTTTAAGAACCAATTTCCTCGAGAACAGATGAAGGTCTTTTATGGCTGTGAACGGATCTAATTCAGACGAGGGAGAAAAAGTCAAACCCCTGTGTAAAACACGCTCCTGTGCTTCAGTAGTAGATTAATTACCTTCACTCCATCCTTTTCAAATTTTTTGTTTGATGAATTCTTTTTATAAAATTACCTGGTTCTAGGGCCATATCTTCCCTCATAGGTTGATCCACCACTCTCACTCATGGATGAATTAGACACCACCGATGAGCTACGAGAGAATTTCCTCTTGCCTGTTTCACTTCTCAATTGCCACCGAAAAATCTTGTTAGACTCAAAGTCTCCCAAATCTCTCTCATACTTCTTCTGTTTATTGATGCTAATATTATTCTCCCATTTTTCTATATCTTTATCAAGATTTTTAATCATATCTTCAAACTTATCACCATTTAACTCCTGTTGGAGAGACCTCTGCAAAAAATCAATTTCTGTTTCAATGGCCTTGAGAGATAAAGCATTTTTTTCAATTATGATGGCAATAAACTCCAGAGAACATGTGTTAGCCGCCTTAATCCATCTGTTAATCAAATTTTCATCACCTACAGTAAGTCAAAAGTAGGAAAAATATTAACTCTTAATCCCCTGGGAACAATCTTCTGAGTTGCATAATTTTCCAAAGTAACCTTTGTCCACCAAATTTTCATTTTCTTATGTAGCGCATTTTGTATTTCTTTAAATTCTCCTGATAGCCATTGGAGACTGGAGTGGAATGTGCTCCAGCACCTTTCTGGAAAATATTAGACGCTTTCGCCTGCCAAGAACACTCTTTAGCTTTGAAGTCCATATTATGGGGCTCTGTTTTAACAACAGCAAAACAACAATGTAATCACATACAATGCCCACTGAAATTAAGTAACCCACCAGGGGTAAATATACCACAGCCAAATACTTTATCAAGGTTCAACAATACCAAGGCACTTTAAAAAGTTTCATCAGTGCAATTCCAGGATGCTTATTTTCAAGGGCATTGACATGGTGAATTTGGGGCCAAGAGGTGGGGATCTGGCCAAGAGAGTGGCTAAAAGAGAGTGTCAATGGATTTACAGATTGGGAACGCATACACTCAGGGTTTGAATGAGAGTTTTGGCTTTAGCGTATTTTTGTGATGGCCTTGGGGTACTCTTCTGGGGTGGGGGGTAGCTTTGGTTCCATGTTGTATTGTAGTTATTTTATTGTTGTTTTATCATGATTGTAAATTGCTCTTTCATAGTTTCAGATACTTTTTGCCATGGAAATGGTTGTCATGTGTCCTTTACATTACCTGTGCCTGGTGACTGGGACGTCCTGGTGGTGGTTTGGTTGTGGCTGACTTTCTTTGTCGAATCGTCTTCCCTGCTGGAAAAAAGGATGAAACAAGAATTTTGCCTGAAGAAAAGAAGATCTAGATCGCCTTACTTATAGTTATAGTTAAGTCTTATATGAGATGATTATTTCAGTCTCTTTTAATTGGACTGACTAATGTTATATCTAGTGATCCCATATGGATCTACAATATTCGTCAATTTATATTTTCTTTAAATACTTGTGTGTGATATATAGGATTTATGTGTAAATGGCCTATCCACCCTAATGTTTTTGTTATTTGTTTTATATCACATTATTATTGATAAGTTATTGTTTCAATAATATGTATCTGGTAACGCTGGATACTTATTTTGCATTTGAAGCATTTTTCGGTAATATTTTATATAGCACATATAGAAAATTGGGGTTGGGATTGACTTTATATGTTTTTACAAAACTCATGCACTTTCAGGTATTTTTGCACTTGGCACTTTAATAATTCTGTGTTTTTATACTATTGCACTTTCAATTGTTGCATGTATTAATTTTAATTTAATATGATGAGATGTGATTTGTATGGTATTGGATAATGTACTGTGTACAACTAATGAGATTTCTCATGTTCATAATGCGTTTTACAAGTGGTCATTACATTGGTATTATTGCCACATCGCCGCCCTCCTTAAATGCTTATGAGGCTGAGCGCGTGCGGGTTACGTGGGCCACCGAGGTGTTTCTTGCGGTCTAAAGTGTGGCCTGAGTAGAACATATCCTCTTGGTAGGACCTGGCATACGAGGACCTCCTGACCGCGAGCGACACCTCTGATTGGTTGGTGGGTACCACGTGACTTTGAGCATGCGCCGAACAATCCTCATGTTCATTACAAGAACCTTCTCAGCATCATGGATACAGGATATGTTGAAATCAATTCATTACACAGGTGTGGTGATTTGGTGTGATTGTTTCCTGGCACTATATGTACCGGACTGCCCCCTGCCCTGACACGCCTCCCGAGGAAGCATTGCGGAACGCGCGTTGGGGCAGAGGGACGACCGAGGACCTTCCACCTGTCAGCCTTGTGGTATGTTTCTCATACTATAGGTTTTGATTCTTCATAAATGTCTCAGCAATTGTTAAGAAACAGGAGTCTAATTGTGGCCATTGAGGAACATGCTGAATTACTTGGTCAGTTTATTTATTACATATTGCTACACATTGCAGGCTTAATTGGCAAGTGCTGCAGGCAGAGATGAGTCCTATGGATTTTAACGTCTCTCATGTGTTTTTATTTTGTATCTAGCACCTTTCAGTAAATTATGTTGTAACTTAGTTACATACATATTGTCTAATAAAGTATTGTATTTTATACCATTTTGTGGTTGCAATAGTGATTTTTCTTCCACCACCGTGATAACGTATTTGGCTGTGGTATATTTACCCCTGGTGGATTACTTCATTTCAGTGGGTATTGTATGTGATTACAACCACCACTTCAGCAGGGATGGTGCACTGAGATGAAAAAATGGAGGAAATACACACACCCTGGTCGCCTCCCTCCAAACCACCGGGGGGACGCGACTTTTTAGATGGTGCAGGTATTTTGGCGTGAGCTGAGCAGACATTGATAAAATGGCCAAGAAAATAAATGGGAATCCAAGTGGCGCTATAAAACCATTAAAATCAATAAAACCAAAAATGCAGTACCTATATGATTGCTAGTCCAGGAGTGCGATGTATTGTAAAGATGAAAAATTTAAAATCTCTTCAGTCTATTAAGTGGTGTAAAAACATACGTTTATTTACTTTAAAAAATATATAACAACTGAATTTTTTATTTAGGACATCGGAATAAAACACTCAGATTAAAAATTGTTAAGTTGTTGCTAGTTGATTAAAAGGCTCACTAGTAGTCACTGTTGTGAAGGTTTTGTGGGTCTCCTCATAGGGCCTGTTTCACAATCACCTCCCAGATGATTAAATGCCGTCAGTCTAAAATGTAGAGACAATGTTATGAGGACGATGTTATGTACTGCTGACAGGGGTTTTAATAGGTGATACAAAATAATATCTATTAGTAAGGATAATATCTATTATAAAAATAATATTAGGAAAGTTTCTATAAAGAAAGTGTCAGCTAATAACCTCAAGTTATATGCACCCCAATAAGCCTAATCCCCCCTTGAAAGAAACATGGAGGAGGGCCTCTTAAAAAAATATCCCATTAAAAAGGAGAGGTTCTCCAAGACTTGTAATGCCCATACACTAAGAGTATGGGCTGGCAAACATTTTCTCCTGTGGGGTACACCTGAACCTTTTTCTGAACAAGTATTTAACGCCCAGCAAAACCACTGACCCTTGTTAATAATTCAACACTGGCTGTAGCAGCACGGAACACATTAACCCTGCAGTGGAGGTGGATGATGAAACGTGGAGGAAGGCCTCATTACAAAATAGGCCCAAATGTAAAGGAGCGGTTCTAGACTTGTAAAGCCCATACACTAAGTGTATGGCCACGCAAACATTTTCTCCTGTGAGGTACATCTGAACCTTTTTCTGAACAAGTATTTTATGCTCAGCAAAACCGGAATTCGACAATGGCTGTAGCAGCACGGAACACGTTTTTTGTTTTTCCAATAAATTTTATTAAAATTTATAATAACCGGGAGAGGTAAGGGGGAAAGGGAAATAATGCATTGTCATGCAATCAATCCATAAAATACATAGAACAGATAGATATTTTTCAGATCAAAAACATAGTAAAAATATATTACACAAATATAAACTAGAAATACTAACCAATGCCCTTATGGAAATAGTTCTATCCAATGGTTCCATTTACAAGCAAATTTGTTAAAGCAGTTATTTGAAATAGCAATTTTATTTTCATAAGATTTATGTAAAGAAGTTTTATTAATTAAATCTTGTAATGAGGGAATATTAGGGGACTTCCAAAAAAGAGCAATATTATTTTTGGTAACTAAAAAACTGTGAAGAATAAGTTGTCTTAAGGATGGATTGAACTGATCAATGCCCAGAGAGAGTAAGGCCAAATGAGGGGTTAAAATAAAATCATTGATATTTAAATTTGACCAATTAAGGACTCAACCTCTATCCATAATGGTCTAATCTTTGGACATGACCAGTAAATGTGAAATAGAGAACCAATCAGTCCACATTCTCTCCAATAATTTGGGGAGTTGTCTGAGTTGATCTTGGCTAATCTAGAGGGAGTATAGTACCATCGTGATAATAGTTTATAAAACGACTCTTGGAGAGTCATTGAAATAGTGGAAGAGTACGTTGTTATAATCGCCTTTTCCCAATCGTCTATGTCTACTGAAAGGTGGAGGTCCTCTTCCCATTTAATCATGTAAGGAGATTTCATAAGGGTATTGAATGCTCCAAAAAATATTATGACCTACATTTTTTAACATAAGGACAGAAGGTTCAGAGAGATATGGTTTGGTCTGTAGAAAAAGCTCTATTTGGTTCTTCAATATTAGGAATTGTAAAAAGGCAGAAGAGGGAATACCAAATGTGGCCTTGATTTGTATAAATGGGCAGAAAAATTTACCATCGTAAATGTCTTGAATTCTGGTAACACCACAACTAGCCCAGAATGGATCCAGATTAAACCCTGCAATAACCTCAACCAAAGAAAGAGGGAGTCCTTTAATAATTTCTGATTTAGGAATTTGCCTTCTAAGTCTGAATAATTTCATCCAAGCTTCCGAAATCACTAAGAAAATAGGATGATTAATAGGTAAAGTCCCTTTTTTGATAAGCAGATTGAAAATAATTTTGTTTAGTGGGGTATCTTTATTGAAAAATAATTCCAAGTCAATCCAAGATAGTTTATATAGGCTAGGCCACCACCAAATAGACTGCTTTATGAGATTATCATAATAATATGCCGTAATGTTGGGCAGATCCATTCCACCATGTTGTTTGCTTTTAAATAATTGATTAGTAGCAATCCTAGCCCTTTTATTACCCCCCACAAAAAGATTAATATGAGATTGTAGGCTGGTTAAAAATGAGGTCGAAATAGATAACGGTAGAGATCGAAAAACATATATTATTTTGGACAAAATAATGGATTTGACAATTAAATTTTTGCCCTACCATGAAAGTCCTGTATCATTGTAAAAAATAAAATTCTTAATAATAAAATTAATAAGATCATTGAGATTAGTAGAGATCAAAGAGTTAATATCCCTAGAAAACTTTAAACTTAGATATACAAAGTCTTTTTCTGCTCAGCTCCATGGGGAAATGTTTTTAACTTCTTGAATTTGAGAAGAGTTTAAATTGAAATGTAGAATTTTAGATTTGGTGACATTTATTTTAAAATATGAGATAAAAGAGAATTCATTGAGTAAATTTTGAATTTTATTGATGGATTTAGATGGTTCTGTTAGGGTTAATAAAATATCATCAGCGTATAAACTAATTTTATAGTCTCTGGAGTTAGTACTAATTTCTTTAATATCTTGGTCATCCCTAATTAATTGAGCAAGGGGCTCTACTACTAAAGCAAATATTAAAGGAGAAACTGGGCATCCCTATCTAGTTCCATTAGTAATTTTAAAAGGGGTAGAAAGATGATTACTAACATAAATTCTTGCTTGTGGATTGAAATAAAGGGACATAATTTTTGTAATACAGGGGATATTAAAACCAAATTTTTGTAGAGTACATTTTAAATAATTCCAATTCAAGCGATCAAATGCCTTTTCAGCATCTAAGAAAATCACAGCAGAACAAAGTGTTTGGGAATTTATTAATTTAATTATGTTTATTAATCGTCTGGTACCTTCAACAGACTGTGTTTTATAAAACCAATTTGATCGTTTGAAATTAAACTGGGTAGAATACAATTTAGTCTATTAGCAATGATCTTGGAATTAATTTTTAAAACAGCATTAATGAGGGAAATGGGCCTATAATTTATTATTTGGTCTGGGATTAAGTTTGGTTTAGGAATAATAATTATATTAGCTTCAAGATTTTCTTTCGGGAACGCACCTGTAGATGCAGCAGCATTAAAAATCTGCGTTAAATGGGGTACCAGAATCTTACTTAAAGATTTATAATAGTTATTACTATATCCATCAGGACCAGGCGCTTTATAGGAGTGTAGTTGTTTAATAATATTAGAAGTTTCTTCGTCATTAAAAGGAGAGGATAGAAGCTCCAAATCATCCATAGTAATCTTAGGAAGATTTATTGAGGATTAAAATTTTTTAATTATTTTTTAATTGGGAGTAGGATGGGAGGGATTCTCATTTAAATTATATAAATTTTTATAGAACTCTGCAAATGAATTTACAATTTTTTGTGGGTGTAGAAGTGTAATTCCTTTGGGGGTAGTAATCTTACCAATCCTGTTTCAAATTCTTTGCTTTTTGATTCTATTGAACATACGTATATACTCACGTATAAGCCGACCAGTGTATAAGCCGACCCCCCTAATTTTGCCACAAAAAACTTGGAAAACTTATTGACTCGCATATAAGCTGGGTGTATAAGTTGTTGTCCTGCTCTGTGCTCCCCCATTCTCCTCTGTGCTCCCCTCCTCCTGCTCCATTATCCTGTCCTGCTCCGTGCTTTCCATCCTCCCCGACCTGCTCCGTGCTCCCCCATCCAGCTCTGCACTCCCCCATTCTCCTCTGTGCCCACCCCTATCCTGCTCCGTGTTCTCCGTCCTCCCCCGTTCTGCTCCGTGCTCTCCGTCCTCCCCCCGTTCTGCTCCGTGCTCTCCGTCCTCCCCGTTCTGCTCCGTGCTCTCCGTCCTCCCCCCCGTCCTGCTCCGTGCTCTCTGTCCTCCCCCGTTCTGCTCCGTGCTCTCCGTCCTCCTCCCCCGTTCTGCTTCGTGCTCTCCGTCCTTCCCCCCGTTCTGCTCCGTGCTCCTTGTCCTCCTCCATGCTGCCCCCATCCTCCTCCATCATACTCACCCTCCCCGTGCCATCGCTGAACGTCCCGGCCGGCAATCCTGCGTTCTCCCCGGCTTCCTGCAGCTCTCCAGCGCTGAGCGGTGACGTAATACCGCTCATTAAGGCCATGAATATGGAGGCCACGCCCATGGGAGTGGCGTCGCGTCCATATTACATGACCTTAATGAGCGGGTATTACGTCACCGCTCAGCGCTGGAAAGCTGCAGGAAGCCGGGGAGAACGCAGGATTGCAGGGACGTTCAGCGATGGCACGGGGAGGGTGAGTATGATGTCCCAGCCACCGGCTCCTGCCGCCGCATCCCTTCCCCCGCTGGTTTCTGCCCTATGACTCGTGTATAAGCCGAGGGGGCATTTTCAGCACAAAAAAAGGTGCTGAAAATCTCGGCTTATACACGAGTATATACGGTACATTTAGACGGTTTGTTTAACCCCTTCACCCCCAAGGGTGGTTTGCACGTTAATGACCGGGCCAATTTTTACAATTCTGACCACTGTCTCTTTATGAGGTTATAACTCTGGAACGCTTCAAAGGATCTTCGCGATTCTGAGATTGTTTTCTCGTGACATATTGTACTTCACGTTAGAAGTAAAGTTTCTTCGATATAACTTGCGTTTATTTTTGAAAAAAACGCAAATATGGCGAAAATTTTTAAAATTTTGCAATTTTCAAACTTTGAATTTTTATTCCCTTAAAACAGAGAAATATGTCACATAAAATAGTTAAGAAATAACATTTCCCACATGTCTACTTTACATCAGCACAATTTTGGAACCAAAATTATTTTTTGTTAGGAAGTTATAAGGGTTAAAAGTTGACCAGCGATTTCTCATTTTTACAACAAAATTTACAAAGCCATTTTTTTTAGGGACCACCTCTCATTTGAAGTCACTTTGAGGGGTCTATATGGCAGAAAATACCCAAAAGTGACACCATTCTAAAAACTGCACCCCTCAAGGTACTCAAAACCACATTCAAGAAGATTATTAACCCTTCAGGTGCTTCACAGGAACTAAAGCAACGTGGAAGGAAAAAATGAATATTTAACTTTTTAGCCACAAAAATGATCTTTTACAAACTTTTTTTTTAATTTTCACAAGGGTAAAAGGAGAAAATGGACAGATAAGGTTGTTATGCAATTTCTCCTGAGTACGCCAATACCCAATATGTGGGGGAAAACCACTGTTTGGGCACACGGCAGAGCTCGTAAGGGAAGGAGCGCCGTTTTTGACTTTTTCAAACTAAAATTGGCTGGAATTGAGATTGGACGCCATGTCGTGTTTGGAGAGCCCCTGATGCGCCTAAACAGTGGAAACCCCCCACAAGTGACACCATTTTGGAAACTAGACCCCCTAAGGTACTTATCTAGATCTGTTGTGAGCACTTTGAACTCCCAAGTGTTTCACAAAAGCTTATAATGCCTGGGTGTGAAAAAAAAAAAAAACAATTTTCCACAAAAATGATTTTTTAGTCCCAAATTTTTGAATTTTCCCAAGGAAATTGGACCCCAAAAGTTGTTGTCCAATTTGTCCTGAGTACGCTGATACCACATATGTGGGGGGGGAACTGTTTGGGTGCACGGCAGGGCTTGGAAAGGAAGTAGTAACGTTTTGGAATGCAGACGTTGATGGGGGTCATGTTCCGTTTGCAGTGCCCCAGATGAGCCTAAACAGTGGGACCCCATTTTGGAAACTATACCCCCTAAGGAACTTATCTAGATCTTTGGTGAGCACTTTGAACCCCCAAGTGCTTCACACAAGTTTATAATGCCCGGGCATGAAAATAAAAAATCCTATTTTTTTCCCACAAAAATTATCTTTTAGTCACTAATTTTTTATTTTCTCAAGGGTAACAGGAGAAATTGGACCACATAAGTTGTTGTCCAATTTGTCCTGAGTACGCTGATACCCCATATGTGGGTGGGAACCACTGTTTGGGCGCACGGCAGAGCTCAGAATGGAAGGAGCACCATTTGACTTTTTCCAACCAAAATTGGCTGGAATTGAGATTGGATGCCATGTTGCATTTGGAGAGCTCCTGATCTGCCTAAACAGTGGAAACCCCCATAAATGATGCCATTTTGGAAACTAGACCCCTCAAGGAATTTATCTAGATGTGTGGTGAGAACTTTTAACCCCCAGGTGTTTCACTAAAGTTTATAACGTACAGCCGTAAAATAAAAAATGATTTTTTCGTCCCCAATATTTTATTTTCACAAGGGTAACAGAAGAAATTGGAACCCAAAAGTTGTTGTCCAATTTGTCCTGAGTACGCTGATACCCAATATGTGGGAGAAAACTACTGTATGGGCGCACGTCAGGGCTCGGAAGGGAAGTAGTGACGTTTTGGATTGCAGACTTTGATGGAATGGTCTGGGGCGTCATGTCACATTTGGAGAGCCCCTGATGCACCTATACAGTGGAAACCCCCCACTAGTGACCCCATTTTGGCAAATAGACCCCACAAGGAACTTATCTAGATGTGTGGTGAGCACTTTGAACCCCGAAGTGCTTCACAGAAGTTTATAACGTACAGCCGTAAAAATAAAAAATCTTTTTTTTTTTTACAAAAATGATTTTTTTTTTTGCCCCCAATATTTTATTTTCACAAGGGTAACAGGAGAAATTGAACCACAAAAGTTGTTGTCCAATTTGTCCTGAGTACGCTGATACCCAATATGTGGGAGAAAA
Organism: Oophaga sylvatica; assembly: GCA_033576555.1. NCBI lineage: Eukaryota > Metazoa > Chordata > Amphibia > Anura > Dendrobatidae > Oophaga > Oophaga sylvatica. The sequence goes on from JARQOD010000007.1 coordinate 2,811,593, forward strand.
CTACTGTATGGGCGCACGTCAGGGCTCGGAAGGGAAGTAGTGACGTTTTGGATTGCAGACTTTGATGGAATGGTCTGGGGGCGTCATGTCGCATTTGGAGAGCCCCTGATGCGCCTAAACAGTGGAAACCCCCCACAAGTGACCCCATTTTGGAAAATAGACCCCACAAGGAACTTGTCTAGATGTGTGGTGAGCACTTTGAACCCCGAAGTGCTTCACAGAAGTTTATAACGCACAGCCGTAAAAATAAAAAATCCTTTTTTTTTTTGCAAAAATGATTTTTTTGCCCCAATATTTTATTTTTACAAGGGTAACAGGAGAAATTGGACCCCAAAAGTTGTTGTCCAATTTGTCCTGAGTACGCTGATATCCAATATGTGGGAGAAAACTACTGTATGGGTACACGTTGGGGCTCGGAAGGGAAGTAGTGACGTTTTGGATTGCAGACTTTGATGGAATGGTCTGGGGGCGTCATGTCGCATTTGGAGAGCCCCTGATGCGCCTAAACAGTGGAAATCCCCAACAAGTGACCCCATTTTGGAAAATAGACCCCACAAGGAACTTATCTAGATGTGTGGTGAGCGCTATGAAGCCCCAAGTGCTTCACAGAAGTTTATAATGTACAGCCGTAAAAACAAAAAAATATTTTTTTTTGTACAAAAATGATATTTTTGCCCCCAGTTTTTTATTTTCCCAAGGGTAGCAGAAGAAATAGGACAAATTGCACAATAACTCTTGGGGTCCAGAGTACGCTGATACCCCATATGTGGGGATAAACTACTGTTTGGACGCATGGCAGAGCTGAGAAGTGAAGGAGCACCGTTTGACTTTTTCAACGCAGAATTGGCTGGAATTGAGATCAGACGCCATGTCACATTTGGAGAGCCCCTGATGTGCCTAAACAGCGGAAACCCCCAATTCTAACTCCAACCCTAACCCCAACACACCCCTAACCCTAGTCGCAACCCTAACCACAAACCTAACCCTAACACACCCCTAATCCCAACCCTAACCCTAATCCTAACTTTAGCGCCAACCCTAACCCTAACTTTAGCCGCAACCCTAACCCTAACCCTAATGGGAAAATGGAAATAAATACTTTTTTTTAATTTTATTATTTTTCCCTTACTAAGGGGGTGATAAAGGGGGTTTGATTTACTATTTATAGCGGGTTTTTATGATTGGCAGCTGTCACGCTAAAAGACGCTTTTTATTGCAAAATAGTTTTTGCATCATCACATTTTGAGAGCTATAATTTTTGCATATTTTGGCCCACAGAGTCATGTGAGGTCTTATTTTTTGCGGGACGAGTTGACGTTTTTATTGGTACTATTTTCGAGGATGTGACGTTTTTTGATCGCTTTTTATTTCGATTTTTGGAGGTTAGAATGAACAAAAATCAGCAATTCATGAATTTCTTTTGGGGGAGGCGTTTATACCGTTCCGCGTGTGGTAAAATTGATAAAGCAGTTTTATTCTTCGGGTCAGTACGATTATGGCGATACCTCATTTATATCATTTTTTCATGTTTTGGCGCTTTTATAGAATAAAAACAATTTTATATAAAAAATAATTATTTTTGCATCGCTTTATTCTGCGAGCTATAACTTTTTTATTTTTTTGCTGATGATGCTTTATGATGGCTCGTTTTTTGCGGGACAAGATGACGTTTTCAGCGGTACCATGTTTTTTTATATCGGTCTTTTTGATCGCGTGTTATTCCACTTTTTGTTCGGCGGTATGATGATAAAGCATTGATTGTTTGCTTCGTTTTTTTTTTTTTTTTAAGGGTTCACTAAAGGGGTTAACTAGTGGGACAATTTTATAGGGGGGTCGTTACGGACGCGGCGATACCAAATATGTGTACTTTTATTGTTTTTTTTTTTTTATTTACAGGAAGAAGTGAATTTATTGGGGAATATTTTTTTTTTTTTATTATTTATTTTGGATTTTTTTTTTACACATGTTTATTTTTACTTTTTTAACTTTTTTACTTTGTCCCAGGGTGGGACATCACAGTATTTTATCAGATCGCTGGTGTGACAGTGTGCACAGCACTCTGTCACACCAGCGATCGCACAGGCATAGATGCAGGCTTCTCAGTGCCTGCTCTCGGCAGGCACTGAGGTAGCCGCCTCCCTCCAGGACCCCGGCGCCATCTTGGATCCGGGTCCTGGGAGGGAGGAAGCCCTCAGAACAGCGCGATCACATCGCGCTGCTCTGAGGGTCTCAGGGGGGCGCGCAGGGAGCCCCCACCCTGCGCGATCCTCCCCTGTGCCCCCAGTACACCGCGATCATGTTTGATCGCGGTGTGCTAGGGGTTAATGTGCCGGGAGCGGTCCGTGACCGCTCCTGACACACAGTCATGGGTGTCAGCTGTGATAATCAGCTGACACCCGGCGGCGATTAGCTGCGCTCCCCTCAGGAGCGCAGCTGATCGCCTATGACGTACTATCCCGTCCCCGGTCATACGGGCCCAGGTACCATGGACGGGATAGTACGTCCGATGGCAGTAAGGGGTTAAAGACATGTAATATTTAAATTTGGAGGTTTTGACTGCTGAGTCGTAAAAAGAGAATATAATGGCTTTCAATTAATTTCTTAATTTTAATAGATCTGATTTTATTTTGGGACAAGAAGAAGAAATATTAGTCAGAGACGATTCCTTATCTTTAATCATGGACTGTAATTCTTTGATTTTATTTCTGTTGAATTTTTTAATTTTAGGTGAGATTTGTATTAAGGTACCTCTAATGACCGCTTTATGAGCATTCCATTGTAAAAAGGGCTTCGTAGAATCAAAAGGGTTTTCTCTAAAATAATTAGTTAGGGCCAGGGAAATTTCTTTATGATATTTGGAATTTTGACATATTGAGGAATTACACTTCCATAAAAATTGATTGTTCATTGTATGGCCTTCTTCAAATTCAGCAAACAAAGGGGCATGGTCAGAAATAGTTTTACTACCTATAGAAATGGATTTGAATCTAGGGAGGTAAAATATATCTGTCAGGATAAGATCTATCCTTCAAGCAGATAAATGAGTGTCAGAGAAACTGGAATATTCCTTCGATGTGGAATTAAGACATCTAAATGAGTCAAATAATTCATTTTAAAAAATCCAACAATTTAGTGAGGGAGATTTGCATCTATTAGTAGAGGATGAATCAAGAATGTTATCTGGTACAATATTATAGTCTCCCAACATCAGTAAAATACCTCTTTTAATTTGATCAAATTTTTAAATTATTTCACTTAAAAAGTTTATTTGACCCTTATTTGGGACATATAGATTAACTGTTGTGTACATTTGAGAGTTTAGATTACAAACTAAGATATGGTAGTGTCCATTAACCCCTTCATGACCCTGCCTATTTTGACCTTAAAGACCTTGCCATTTTTTGCAATTCTGACCAGTGTCCCTTTATGAGGTGATAACTCAGGAATGCTTCAATTGATCCTAGCGATTCTCAGTTGTTTTTTCGTGACATATTGGGCTTCATGTAAGTGGTAAATTTAGGTCGATAATTTTTGTGTTTATTTGTGAAAAAAATGGAAATTTGGCGAAAATGTAGAAAATTTTGCAATTTTCAAATTTTGAATTTTTATTCTGTTAAACCAGAGAGTTATGTGACACAAAATAGTTAATAAATAACATTTCCCACATGTCTACTATACATCAGCACAATTTTGGAAACAAAATTTTTTTTTGTTAGGAAGTTATAAGGGTTAAAATTTGACCAGCGATTTCTCATTTTTACAACAAAATTTACAAAGCCATATTTTTTTCGGACCACCTCACATTTGAAGTCACTTTGAGGGGTCTATATGGCAGAAAATACCCAAAAGTGACAACATTATAAAAACTGCACCCCTCAAGCTACTCAAAACTACATTCAAGAAGATTATTAACCCTTCAGGTGCTTCACAGGAACTAAAGCAACGTGGAAGGAAAAAATGGACATATTAATTTTTCCAACAAAAATTTTCTTTTAGCATCAATTTTTTCATTTTTACATGAGCATCAGGATAAAATGGATCCTAAAATTTGTTGGGCAATTTTTCCTGAGTACACCGATACCTCATATGTGGTCATAAACCACTGTTTGGCCGCACGGCAGGGCTCAGAAGGGAAAGAGCGCCATTTGACTTTTTGAATGGAAAATATGCTGGAATATTTAGCGGTTGCCATGTTGTATTTGGAGAGTCCCTGTGTGCCTAAACATTGGAGCTCCCCCACAAGTGACCCAATCTTGGAAACTAGACCCCCCAAGGAACGTATCTAGATGCATAGTGAGCACTTTGAACCCGCAGGTGCTTCACAAATTGATCAGTAAAAAAAGAAAGTACTTTTTTTCACAAATTTTATTTTAGCCTCAGTTTTTTCATTTTCACATGGTCAACAGGATAAAATGGATCCTAAAATTTGTTGGGCAATTTATCCTGAGTACACAAATACCTCATATGTGGTCATAAACCACTGTTTGGGCGCACGGCAGGGCCCAGAAGGGATGGAGCGCCATTTGACTTTTTGAATGGAAAATTAGCTTCAATCGTTAGCGGACACTATGATGCGTTTGGAGAGCCCCTGTGTGCCTAAACAGTGAAAAAAAAACACATGTGACACCATTTTGGAAACTAGACCTGTTATGTTTCGGTAGCTGAGGAGGACAGGAACAACAGCAGGGCAGCCGAACACCTGAGATGTTGGTAACTGATGGGTTGCAGATTCCTAAACTAACGACACAACTAGAGGTAGCCGTGGAGCGCTCCTATGTTGATCCTAGACGCCTCGTCACAGTCTGAGAGATAATTACACCTAAAGGCAGAAAGATGAAAGCTATCTGCCCCGTAGCAGATACCCAAAGAAAATAGGAAGCCCACAAACATATAATGGCGGTTAGACAAGATGAAAATACAAACATAGACAGAAAATAGACTGAGCAAACGCAGGGGACACAAGCTGACTAAATAGGATAGGACAGGAGAGATTACTGTAAAGCAGCTGAAATGCAGGCCAGTGTGCTCAGGACAAGCCTGCACTGCAGCAGCCAGAACCACCACCAGGTGGCAGCAAAAACATCCAAAGCTGTGTTAGGAATAATCAGTCATACAAGAACCAGAGGTCTCAGCAAGCCCGTGGTCAGAAACAAGCCAATAGGTCAAAACCAGATGGGAGCTGTCAGACTACTGCTGTGTAGCGCAACCTTCCCCAGAGGGAGCTAGGGAGGGACGTGAGACTGAGTACACAGAGAAGCTATACAAATCAGAAGCACAGGCACCACTAAGTGGTGGGAGCGTGGTCAGGCAAGCCGAGTCAAAACCGTACAGAGGCAGAAGTACCAGAAGGAGCAGCAATACACGTAGTCAGTATACCAAGCCAAGGGTCAAATAGCCAGACAGAGAACGTAGCAGCAGAGACGGATACCAAGAGACTGGGTCAGAGTCAGTCCGGATCATACACGAGTAAACAAGTCAAAGGCAGGAGGATCACCAGGTAACATGGGTCAAAGGCTCTAAACTGGAAGCTTGAGCTATCACTAACAGTGGTAAGCCGGCTGTGACGGACTGAAATAGCCCAGCCCGCTCCAGAACGAGGCAGAGGAAATTAACCCCCGCATGACCAGTCCTGAGAGAGGACAGCAGCGCACAAACTCCGGACTGGACCATGACAGTACCCCCTCTCAATGGGGGGCCACCGGACCCCCAGGCTTCCCTGGATGACGAGCGTGAAAGGCCCGGACCAACCGATCAGCATGGACCAAGCGCGCCGGCACCCATGACCGGTCCTCAGGACCGTACCCTTTCCAATGGACCAAATACTGAAGTGAACGGCGGAGCATACGAGAATCCACCACCTGTTCCACCTCGTACTCGGTCTGTCCATCTACCACAACAGGCGGTGGGTGTGAGGGAGACTCACCAGAGGAAGGCACCGACGGCTTCAGAAGCGCCTTATGGAACACATTGGGGATCCGCAACGACGGAGGCAAGCGCAGGCGAAAGACCACAGGATTAATTACCTCTAAAATTTCATACGGACCAAAATACTTGGGACCCAACTTAGCAGAGGGAATTCTCAGCCTTATATTTTTGGTGGATAACCATACCTTATCCCCCACCTGATAAGCTGGCCCCACAGAACGTCGTTTATCTGCAAAAAATTTATATTTGCCCTGAGCCTCCCCAATGTTTCTCTGAACCTCCCTCCCTCCCCAACCGCAGAAAGGCCGAATCAGCCCCTGGACATCCCGAATCCAGCCAGGAAAACTCACCAAAATGAGGGTGAAACCCATAGTTGCAGAAAAATAGAGAAGTACCAGTGGACTGATTGACACGATTATTGAAAGCGAATTCTGCTATAGGTATCGCAGAGCACCAATCATCCTGTCTAGACGTGACAAGACACCGTAAAATCTGCTCCAAAGACTGATTGGTCCTTTCAGTCTGACCATTGGTCTCGGGATGGTAGGCCGATGAAAAGGTCAGACTGATGCCAGCCTTTTACAAAAAGCCCTCCAGAATTTTGCCACAAATTGTACTCCTCTATCAGACACCACACTGACAGGCACACCATGCAACCAGATCACATGCTCAATGAATAGTTTAGATAGAGACTCAGCATTCGGAAGGCCCTTTAAAGGTACAAAATGTGCTTGTTTACTGAACCTATCAACAACTACCCAGATCACGGTTTTGCCATTAGAGGGAGGAAGATCGGTGACAAAATCCATGGACAGATGAGTCCATGGTCTATCCGGAATTGGCAGTGGCACGAATTCCCCGGCCGGCCGGTTGCGGGAGGCTTTTGCGCGGGCACAAGTTTCACAGGAGGACACAAACCCAGTGATGTCTGATGTCAACGAGGGCCACCAGAACAGCCTAGTGATGGCTTTACGAGTGGCCGAGATTCCCGGATGCCCACTCAGAGCAGAGTCGTGGAACTCTCGAAGCACCATTAACCGATATTGGACAGGCACAAAGAGCTTATTTTCAGGTATGGACGATGGAGCAAGAGATTGGGACTCACGAATCTCTTGTTCCAATCTCGAGGACACCACAGCCACCACCACCCCCGCTGAAGAATGGAGGAAGGAGGTTCAGGAGGAGATACTGGATCTAAGCTACGAGACAAGGCATCTGCCTTCACATTCTTGGACCCTGGTCTGAAAGTGATGGAAAACTGAAATCGGGAAAAAAAAAGTGACCACCTTGCCTGTCTCGGAGTTAAACGTTTGGGGGACTCGATGTAAGACAGGTTCTTGTGATCTGTATTGACAGTGATACGATGAGCTGCCCCCTCCAAAAAATGCCTCCATTCTTCAAATGCCAATTTAATGGCCAACAACTCCCGGTTACCCACATCATAATTCCTCTCAGCAGAGGAAAATTTTTTTGAAAAGAAGGCACAGGGTCTTAAGTTAGTTAATGTGGTGGGCCCCTGGGACAACAGAGCCCCCACTCCCACCTCAGAGGCGTCCACCTCTATGATAAATGGTTTAGACAAATCAGGTTGAACCAGAACAGGGGCAGTCATGAAACTGTTTTTTAATGAAGAAAATGCCGCCACAGCTGGAGCTGACCAGTTTTTTAGATCAGACCCTTTCGAGTGAGATCAGTGAGGGGTTTGACCACTTGAGAAAACCCTTGATAAATTTTCTATAGTAATTGGCGAAACCCAGAAATCGCTGAAGACCCTTGAGATCTCTTGGTTGCACCCAATCCACAATGGCCTGTACCTTCCTAGGGTCCATACGAAACCCCTCAGAGGACAAAATGACCCCTAAAAAGGACAATTCTTGAGTAAAAAATGAACACTTCTCCAGTTTGGCAAAGAGAGAGTTCTCCCTGAGCTTCTGGAGAACCGTACGAAGATGACCCATGTGACTTTGTCTATCAGAAGAATATATGAGTATATCATCAAGATAAACTACCACAAAGGGTCCAATAAAGTCTGAAAAAACATGGTTAATGAAATTCTGGAATACCGCTGGTGCGTTAGTCAAGCCGAACGGCATGACCAAATTTTCAAATAGACCTTCAGAGGTGAGAAACGCAGTTTTCCACTCATCCCCCTCCCGCATACGGATGAGATTGTATGCTCCCCTGAGATTCAACTTAGAAAACCATCTGGCCCCAGACAATTGGTTGTATAAATCAGGTATCAGTGGGAGAGGATAAGTGTTTCTTATGGTGATCTTATTCAGTTCTTGAAAATCGAGGCACGGGCGTAAACCACCATCTTTTTTTTTATACAAAAACGAACCCCGCCGCCACGGGAGAGACAGATGGCCGAATATGTCCTTTACGGAGGCTTTCAGAGATATACTCCTTCATAGCAGCTCGCTCAGGGATGGAGAGATTGTACAGACGTGCTTTGGGCAATTTGGCACCGGGAACAAGATCAATGGCACAATCGAATGGGCGGTGTGGTGGCAGAACCTCAGCCTCCTTTTCGGAGAACACATCCTCAAAGTCCTTCAGGTACTCCGGAATACCCTCCAGACTGCTGGATGACATAGACACAGTAGCAAGACAATTTTTAGAACAATTAGGTCCCCATTTGACAGTATCCCGGGACCCCAGTCAATAACCGGGTTATGCCGTTGCAACCAAGGAAACCCTAACACCAGGCCAGCAGGGAGGTTATCCAAAACAAAGCATGATGTGCTCCTGGTGCAGGGCCCCCACCCTGAGGGTGAATTCTTGAGAAATGAAATGGAGACCATCCTTTGTGAGAGGTTTAGAGTCAATAGCCACAAGTTTTAAGGCAGTCTCCAACCTAACTGTCCCTAATCTACAGCGGGCCACCAGTTTAGAGTCAATCAGGTTCAGGGATGACCCACAGTCTACAAAAGCTGAAGTATGGACAAAGCAGTTCTCAACACCAAGTTCCACCTTTAACAGTACCTTTGTAAATGAAGAAAAAGGTACCTGAGAGTCTGAGTGACCTCCACGATGATCACCCAGACTCAGCCGCTTGTTAGTGGATGGACAAGAGGGGCAGTCCCTTTTCCAATGTCCGGGATCTCCGCAGTAAAAACACAGCTTTTCATCACGCCGCCGTTTCCTCTCTTTTTCCTGGAAGTCGGTGGCTCCCACCTCCATAGATTCAGACGGAAGCAAAACATCCGGGTTAGCAGGGAACAACGGAATCCCCCATTGTGTAAGACCTCTCTCCCGTAGCCTCCGATCCATACGGATAGCCTGAGTCATAGCCTCTTCCAAAGAGCTGGGAGGTGGATGGATAGCCAGAGCGTCCTTCAAGCAATCCGACAGTCCCTTCCCGAATAGACATCTCAGTGCGGAGTCATTCCAAGATACCTCAGTGCTGAGTCATTCCAAGATACCTCAGTGGACCATCGACGGAACTCGGAGCTGTACCATTCAGCTGAGTGCTTCCCCTGAACCAGACCCATAATGGTGTCCTCTGCCACCCTAACACGGTCCGGTTCGTCATAGATAAGTCCTAGGGCCTCAAAGAACCTATCTACCGAGCTCCGTTCAGGAGCGGTTGGGGGCAGCGAGAAAGCCCAGGATTGGGGACCTTCCCTAAGTAAGGAGATAATAATCTCTACCCGCTGAGTCTCATCCCCAGACGATCGGGGTCTAAGAGAAAACCATAATTTACAACCTCCCTGAATATGCGATACTGATCTTTCTTGCCAGAAAACGTGTCAGGAAGTTTAACTGTAGGTTCGGGGGAGTGCAAAACAACATCTACAGAGTCATCAGGTAGACTAACAATATGAGAAGTGTTTCCCTGCACAGTCTTAATATTCTCAGTAAGTTTTTTCTGTAAGTGGGTATGAGACGTAACAAGGGACTGATGTCTCCCAGAAAAATCCTGCACCATCTGCTTCAAATTGGACACTTGATCCACCAAGTTATGCAGCGGATCCATGACCAGGGAAAAAAAAAAATTGCAAACTCCCGTTTAAATGTCGGGTTAGTGATAATGTAAAGCAGCTGAAATGCAGGCCAGTGTGCTCAGGACAAGCCTGCACTGCAGCAGCCAGAACCACCACCAGGTGGCAGCAAAAACATCCAAAGCTGTGTTAGGAATAATCAGTCATACAAGAACCAGAGGTCTCAGCAAGTCCGTGGTCAGAAACAAGCCAATAGGTCAAAACCAGATGGGAGCTGTCAGACTACTGCTGTGTAGCGCAACCTTCCCCAGAGGGAGCTAGGGAGGGACGTGAGACTGAGTACACAGAGAAGCTATACAAATCAGAAGCAAAGGCACCACTAAGTGGTGGGAGCGTGGTCAGGCAAGCCGAGTCAAAACCGTACAGAGGCAGAAGTACCAGAAGGAGCAGCAATACACATAGTCAGTATACCAAGCCGAGGGTCAAATAGCCAGACAGAGAATGTAGCAAAGAGATGGATACCAAGAGACGGGATCAGAGTCAGTCCGGATCATACATGAGTAAACAAGTCAAATGCAGGTGGATCACCAGGTAACAGGGGTCAGAGGCTCTAAACTGGAAGCTGGAGCTATCACTAACACTGGTAAGCCGGCTGTGACGGACTGAAATAGCCCAGCCCGCTTCAGAACGAGGCCGAGGAAATTAATCCCCGCATGACCAGTCCTGAGAGAGGACAGCAGCGCACAAACTCCGGACTGGACCATGACAATTACTTTCTGCAACCCAGAAAACCCTACAAAAATCCAACAATTGTGATTACAAAAATACTGAGATCACACAATCTCGCCACCCACTAAATCAGATCTCAGTGTGAACAAAAACCAAGCCGCAGCCGCTAAAAATACAGGAAAAAGCAAATGAGCAAATAACAGTGGCTGCATATAAACTGTGAGGAGCTCAGGCCCCAGGAGGGGACATGGCTGACCTCCATAAAAGTGCAGAAAACAATGCAAAAAGCAAGCACAAAAAGAAAAGCAAAAAATATCTTATCTGAAAGCAGGAGATGCAGGCAAGACTCCAGCAAACTTCCAAATGAACCAGGAACCACAATTGAGACAAGAACAATTGATCACCGGCAACCATCATGGGAGGGAACCTCCCTTATATCAGACCAGTCAGTGAACCCAGATTGCCACTCCTCGCTGAAAGGTTCAGTACTGTCTGTAACCACCAGAGGGAGCCTCTGCTCAGAAACCATCTCTAGCACATTCATAACATAGACACCTTATGGAACTTATCTAGATGTGTTGTGAGCACTCTGAACCCCCAAGTGCTTCACAGAAGTTTATAACACAGAGCAGTGAAAATAAAAAAAAATCATTTTTTTCCTCAAAAATGATTTTTTAGCCCGCTGTTTTTTATTTTCACAAGGGTAACAGGAGAAATTGTACCACAAAAGTTGTGCAATTTGTCCTGAGTACACCAATACCCCATATGTGGGGGGGAACCACTGTTTTGGCACATGGGAGAGCTCAGAAGGGAAGGAGCGCCATTATGGAATGCAGACTTGATGGCGGGCGTCATGTTACGTTTGCAGAGCCCCTGATGTGCCTAAACAGTGGAAACCCCCACAAGTGACCCCATTTTGGAAACTAGATCCCCAAGGAGCTTATCTAGATGTGTAGTGAGCACTTTGAACCCCCAAGTGCTTCACAGAAGTTTATAAACACAGAGCAGTGAAAATAAAAAAAATCATTTTTGTTCCTCAAAAATCATTTTTTAGCCCACTTTTTATTTACCCAAGGGTAACAGGATAAATTGGACCCCAAAAGTTGTCCAGTCTTTCCTGAGTATGCTGGTTCCCCATATGTGGGGGGGAACCACTGTTTGGGCGCACGGCATGGCTCAGAAGGGAAGGAGCGCCATTTGACTTTTTTAATGGAAAATTAGCTCCAAATATTAGCGGACACCATGTCGTGTTTGGAGAGCCCTGTGTGCCTAAACTTTGGAGAGAAAATAAAAAATCATTTTTTTCTCAAAAAATGATTTTTTAGCCCCCTATTTTTTATTTTCACAATGGTTACAGGAGAAATTGGACCCCAAAAGTGTTAGGGGTCGAGTTCCCGCTTCTGCACAGGGGGAATCTCGAGCCGTCCCTCCTGCGGTCTCCTATCTGTCTCCGTCCACAGTGGAGCCTGCTCAGCGGAGACGTCGGTCCCAGCGTCTTGCCCATTCCAATACTGTGCAGAGACTTGCTGCTGCCCCTCCTGGATCTTCTATTATAGCCAGTGCTGGAGCAGATGTCTTTGGGATGAAGTCCTGCGTTTCCCCTTCTGAGCATGCCCAGGGTAAGATCTCTCATTGGAGATCAGGGGTCACATGTTCAGGTACTGCAGCAGCTCCTATTGGTCCGCCAGGAAGGTCCTGAAACAACATGTGTTTTGGAACAGTTTCTCATTGGTCCTTTTTCTGGCAGGTCCTGTAGTTGTTACTATAAAAGGGTGGCATGGCTGGGCCGCAATGCGTTAGTATCAATTGCATTATGTGCTTTGCGCCAGTGTGATCATGTACGCATGTGGTTAGGGCTCGGCTGAAATAAGCCCCTAGAATACCGGCTTCTCCGGTGAGGAGATTTGGATGCACGTGGTTAGGGCTTGGCTGAAATAAGCCCCTAGAATACCGGCTTCTCCGGTGAGGAGATTGCTTGATTGCTATGCTGTTTGCATGATCACGGACTGCTATCCGCACAGCAGTTATCTGTGTATCCTGTGAGTCTAACAGGACACAGTCTTTTTCTCAGCTGCTCTGTGACGCAACACAGCGGCTTTTTATAATGCTGGTTCAGCGCCCTAGCATTTTACTTTGCGGCTCACTGAAGTTAAGTGAGTTCCTACTTACCGCCATATAGCGCTGTGGCATTCCCGTTAGCGGCTCTGGGGATTAACAGAGTTCGCACTAACTGACACAGCATTTATTTTAGCGACTCTGCTGGATAACAGAGTTCGCTACTTTTGCCATCTTACTATCAGCGGGCTTCGCCTGCACGGTGGACCCCGGGCTGCGAACGCACCTCTCCACAATATCTATTAGGTGCGTTCTGCAGACCCTAACAGTATACTAGCGCCAGGGTCTGGCTGGTAAGATGGCGGACTATCAGCATCAGCAGCGGTATATCCAGCGGCTTGAGGGTAGGTTGGCGACTCTAGAGCGCACAACCTCAGCTGTGGATGTTACCGCAGTCGCGGTTCAGGCTGCTAGTGTGGCCGCAGCCAGTTTGTCCTCTGCCACCCATGCTCCGACTATTTCCCGCCTCCCACTTCCAGACAAGTTTACCGGTGACAGTAAACAATGTCGGGGTTTTGTCAGTCAGTGCTCCATACATCTAGAGCTTCTGGCTGCACGTTTTCCCACGGAGCGGGTGAAAGTGGGTTTTATCATATCCCTTTTGTCGGGCAGGGCATTGGAGTGGGCAACGCCATTGTGGGAGCGTGATGATCGTGTGGTGCAGAGTGCTCATCTCTTCTTGGACACTCTGAAACAGGTCTTTTTAGGACCTCGCGTCACCCACGATACGGCTCTCCAACTGTTGGCAATCACCCAGGGTTCATCCATGGTCAGCCAGTTCGCCGTCCAATTTCAAACTCTGGCCTCTGAGCTGGAGTGGCCAGATAAAGTCCTTATACCAGTGTACTGGAGGGGAATGCCAGACCATGTGAAGGACGCCTTGTCACCAGGGAGATTCCTGCCACACTGGAGGAGCTCATTACCATATCTACCCACATCGACCTCCGTTTTAACGAGCGGAGGTTTGAGCGGGCCCAGTGTAGGCAGAGGTTCCGGCTGGCTCCCACCTTCGCCAGACCTCTGGAATCTTCCATTCAGGCGCCCGATTCCCCTGAGGCCATGGAGATTTCTCGAGCGAGACCTAAGTCTCGGGCCGCTCGAGTACCTGTGACTTGTAATGCTTGCAAACAAGTAGGGCATTATGCTAATAAATGTCCACAGCGGTCGGAAACGACCGCGTCTAGTAACCAATGGAGGGGGTTCACTAGACACAGCGGTACACGCCTCCAAGTTGTCCTTTAGGGGGACAATCAATTTTGGCTCATCCACTTTAACAGTCAAGCTTTGTGTGGACTCTGGAGCCGAAGGAAATTTCTTGTCCTCTACCTTCGCTCTCCGCCACTTTATACCTCTGATGATGCTCGCCAAACCCGTGACTGTTCGAGTAGTGAATGGGTTGACACTGCCTTCACCAATCACACATCAGACCATCCCTTTCACGTTGTCAATGTCCCCTTCCCATTAGGAGATTATCTCACTTCTGGTTATTCCCAAGGGAATAGACGAGATTTTGTTGGGGATGCCCTGGCTCCGTTTCCACTCCCCACACATTGAGTGGATCTCTGGGAGGATATTGGGTTGGGGTGAGTCATGTAAAGGCAGATGTATGAGGGAATGCATTCAGGTGGCCACTACAGAGATACCCGCAGATCTTACTTCATTTCCTAAATACTATTGGTCGTATGCAGACGTATTCTCCAAAAAAGCTGCGGAAATCCTTCCGCCTCACCGTCCCTATGACTGTCCTCCTCAGGGAAGGGTCTATCCCCTTTCTCTCCCGGAGACGGAGGCTATGTCTCAATATATTCAGGAGAACTTGGCAAGAGGATTCATTAGGAAGTCAGTGTCACCTGCAGGGGCGGAGTTCTTCTTCGTGCAGAAGAAGAACGGAGAGTTACGTCCATGCATCGATTACAGGGGTCTTAATGCCATCACCGTCAAGAATAAATACCCATTGCCCCTGATTTCTGAGCTCTTTGATAGGCTACGGGGGGCAAGGGTATTTACGAAATTAGATCTGCAAGGTGCTTATAACCTGATTCGCATCCGTGAGGGGGACGAATGGAAGACGGCTTTTAACCCCTTCATGACCTTGCCATTTTTTGCAATTCTGACCAGTGTCCCTTTATGAGGTAATAACTCAGGAACGCTTCAACGGATCCTAGCGATTCTGAGATTGTTTTTTCGTGACATATTGGGCTTCATGTTAGTGGTAAATTTAGGTCAATAATTTTTGCGTTTATTTGTGAAAAAAATGGAAATTTGTCGAAAATTTTGAAAATTTTGCAATTTTCAAATTTTTCATCTGATAAACCAGAGAGTTATGTGACACAAAATAGTTAATAAATAACATTTCCCACATGTCTACTTTACATCAGCACAATTTTGGAAACAAAAATTTTTTTTGTTAGGAAGTTATAAGGGTTAAAAGTTGACCAGCGATTTCTCATTTTTACAGCAAAATTTACAAAACCATTTTTTTATTGACCACCTCACATTTGAAGTCACTTTGAGGGGTCTATATGGTAGAAAATATCCAAAAGTTACACCATTATAAAAACTGCACCCCTCAAGCTACTCAAAACTACATTCAAGAAGATTATTAACCCTTCAGGTGCTTCACAGGAACTAAAGCAATGTGGAAGGAAAAAATGGACATTTTAATTTTTCCAACAAAAATTTTATTTTAGCATCAATTTTTGCATTTTTGCATGGGCAACAGGATAAAATGGATCCTAAAATTTGTTGGGCAATTTCTCCTGAGTACACAGATACCTCATATGTGGTCATAAACCACTGTTTGGGCGCATGGCAGGGCTCAGAAGGGAAGGAGCGCCATTTGACTTTTTGAATGGAAAATATGCTGGAATATTTAGCGGTTGCCATGTCGCATTTGGAGACTCTCTGTGTGCCTAAACATTGGAGCTCCCCCACAAGTGACACCATTTTGTAAATTAGACCCCAAGGAACTTATCTAGATACATAGTGAGCACTTTGAACCCCCAGGTGCTTCACAGAAATTTATAACGCAGAGCAGTGAAAATAAAAAAATCATTTTTTTCCTCAAAAATGATTTTTTAGCCCGCTATTTTTTATTTTCACAAGGGTAACAGGAGAAATTGGACCACAAAAGTTGCTATACAATTTGTCCTGAGTACACCAATACCCCATATATGGGGGGGAACCACTATTTTGGCGCATGGGAGAGCTCAGAAGGGAAGGTGCGCCATTTTGGAATGCAGACTTGATGGAATGTTCTGCTGGCGTCATGTTGCGTTTGCAGAGCCTCTAATGTGCCTAAACAGTAGAAACCCCCCACAAGTGACCCCATTTTGGAAACTAGACCCCCCAAGGAGCTTATCTAGATGTGTAGTGAGCACTTTGAACCCCCAAGTGCTTCACAGAAGTTTATAAACGCAGAGCAGTGAAAATAAAAAAATCATTTTTGTTTCTCAAAAATCATTTTTTAGCCCGCAATTTTTTTTTTCCCAAGGGGAACAGGATAAAATGGACGCCAAAAGTTGTTGTCCAATTTTTCCTGAGTACACTGGTGCCCCATATGTGGGGGGAACCACTGTTTGGGCGCATGGCAGGGCTCAGAAAGGAAGAGCGCCATTTGACTTTAATGGAAAATTAGCTCCATTCGTTAGCGGACACCATGTTGTGTTTGGAGATCCCCTGTGTGCCTAAACTTTGGAGCTCCCCCACAAATAACCCCATTTTGGAAACAAGACCCCTAAGGAACTTATCTAGATGCACAGTGAGCACTTTGAACCCCCAAGTGCTTCACAGAAGTTTATAACGCAGAGCCCTGAAAATAAAAAATCATTTTTTTTTCTCAAAAAATGATTTTTTAGCCCCATATTTTTTATTTTCACAATTGTTACAGGAGAAATTGGACCCCAAAAGTTGTTGTCCAGTTTGTCCTGAGTACTCTGGCACCCCAAATGTGGGGGGTAACCACTGTTTGGGCACACGTCAGTGCTCGGAAGGGATGTAGTGACGCTTTGAAATGCCGACTTGATGGAATGGTCTGCGGGCATCTTGTTACGTTTGCAGAACCCCTGATGTGCCTAAACAGTAGAAACCCCCCATAAGTGACCCCATTTTGTAAACTAGATCCCCCAAGGAACTTATCCAGATGTGTGGTGAGCACCTTGAACCCCCACGTGCTTCATAGAAGTTTATAATGCAGAGCCGTAAAAATAAAAAATAATTTTTTTCCTCAAAAACTGATTTTTTTAACCCGTAATTTTTTATTTTCACAATGGTTACAGGAGAAATTGGACCCCAAAAGTTGTTGTACAGTTTGTCCTGAGTACACTGGTACCCCATATGTGGGGGGGAACCACTGTTCGGGCACTCGTTGGGGCTCGGAAGGGAAGTAGTGACGTTTTGAAATGCAGACTTTGATGGAATGGTCTGCAGGCGTCATGTTACGTTTGCAGAGCCCATGATGTGCCAAAACAGTAGAAACCCCCCCCAAGTGACCCCATTTTGGAAACTAGATCCCCCAAGGAACTCCTGTTGATGTGTAGTGAGCACTTTGAATCTCCAAGTTCTTCACAGAAGTTTATAACGCAGAGCTGTGAAAATAAAAATCATTTTTTTTCCACAAAAATAATTTTTTTAGTCCCCAATTTTTTTCCCCAAGGGTAACAGGAGAAATTAGACCCCCAAAGTTGTTGTGCAATTTTTCCTGAGTACGCTGATACCCCATACGTGGGGGTAAACCACTGTTTGGGCACACGTCGGGGCTCGGAATAAAGGGAGCACTGTTTCACTTTTAACAGCCAATCAGAGCGATCGTAGCCACGTGGTGGTTAAGCCAACCCCCCTGTGGTGAAGCACAAAGGGTCTTGTGCCTGCGGGTCAGGTGACCTTTCAGTGACCCCGGTCACCCGACCTGCAGGAACGCGATCCTTTCATGACACATACGCTGTGTCACAGGTCAGGAAGGGGTTAATACCAGGGACAGGCACTATGAATATCTGGTGATGCCCTTCGGGCTCTGTAATGCCCCAGCCGTCTTCGAAGACTTTGTTAATGACATCTTCCGGGATATGCTTTCCACCTCAGTCATAGTCTATCTGGATGATATTCTCATCTTTTCCCCAGATATTGACTCCCACCGGAGAGATGTCTGCAGAGTCTTCGACCTCTTACGGGCAAATTCCCTCTACGCAAAGTTGGAGAAATGTGTGTTTGAGCAGGAGTCCTTACCCTTTCTGGGCTATATCATCTCCGCCCAGGGATTGGCTATGGATCCTGCCAAACTACAGGCGGTGATGGACTGGCAAGAACCCCATTCTCTGAAGGCGGTGCAGCGCTTTATGGGGTTCATTAATTACTACCGCCAGTTTATCCCTCACTTCTCAACTTTGGTAGCTCCCGTGGTAGCCCTCACCAAAAACGGAGCAAATCCCAAATTGTGGTCTGAAGAGGTCTCCAAGGCCTTCACTTCTATTAAGTCCCATTTTGCTAGCGCTCCTATCCTACATCGCCCCGATGTTGATAAGTCATTTATATTGGAGGTGGATGCCTCGTCCGTTGGTGCTGGAGCAGTCCTCTTCCAAAAGGATGCTCAAGGTCGGAAGCACCCGTGCTTCTTTTTCTCCAAGACCTTCACACCAGCAGAAAGGAATTATTCCATCGGAGACAGGGAGTTGCTAGAAATGAAGTTGGCCTTCTCGGAGTGGAGACATCTGTTGGAGGGGGCTCGCTTTCCCTTCTAAGTCTTCACGGATCACAAAAATCTGGTGTATTTACAAACTGCCCAGCGGCTAAATTCCCGTCAGGCCAGATGGTCCTTGTTTTTCTCTCGCTTTCACTTCACCCTCCATTTTCTGTCTGGAGAGAAGAACATTCGGGCTGACGCTCTCTCTCGCTCCGTTGTGTCTTCTGAGGAGGAGGAGGGGGAGCCACGGCTTATTGTCCCCTTTGAGAGCCTGAGAACTGTAGCTCCGGTGTCGCTAGAGTCTGTCCCTCCGGGCAAGACCTTTGTACCATCTAATTTGCGACCGGAGGTTCTCTCTTGGGCCCATTCGTCCAGGGTGGGTGGACATTTTTGGAAAAAAGGACATCTGAGCTACTCGAGAGGACATACTGGTGGCCGCATATGGTCCGGGATGTTGGAGACTATATTCGGGCATGTGTCTCCTGTGCCAAAAATAAGTCCCCTCGTCAACGGCCAGCTGGGTTACTTTACCCATTGCCGGTGGCAGACAGGCCTTGGGAAATGGTTGGGATGGACTTTGTGGTAGGCTTGCCCAAATCTCGTGGGTGCACCATTATATGGGTTATCACCGATCACTTCTCCAAAATGGTGCACTTGGTGCCGCTATCCGGTTACTTTCTGCACGGGCCTTGGCGACACTGTTTATCAAACATATCTTCCACTTACACGGTATGCCGGACAAAATTGTCAGTGACAGGGGACCCCAGTTTGCATCTCGGTTCTGGAGAGAGCTTTGTCGCCTTCTCAGTGTTGAGTTAAATCTCTCTTCTGCTTATCATCCCGAGACAAATGGGTTGGTACAGAGGGCCAACCAGACCTTGGTCACATATCTGCGACATTTTGTTTCAGCTAGGCAGGATGACTGGGCATCCTTGTTACCGTGGGTGGAGTTTGCATTAAACAACGCTGTGGCTGATTCCACTGGAAAACCACATTTCTCCTTAATTACAGTCAGCATCCGTGGGTTCCCGTACCTATGCCCGTATCTTCCGCCGACTCCAGGGTGGCAGACTGAGCTGTGGAGGCACGGGACATTTGGGACCACACTCAGGATGCCATTCAGGCCTCCAAGGAGAGAATGAGATCATCCGCCGACGCACATCGGCGCCCCGCTCCGACTTTTGCCCCTGGCAACTTAGTGTGGCTCTCTGCCCGTAACATCAGGCTGCGAGTAGAGTCCACTAAGTTCGCACCTCGCTTCTTGGGTCCCTTCAAGGTCCTTGAACAGGTCAATCCTGTGGTCTACCGGTTAGCCCTTCCGTAACGCCTGGGTATCACCGACACATTCCATGTCTCCCTCCTGAAACCAGTATACTTGTCCCGGTTTTCTGAGTCATCTGCCGGGACATCGGGTTCGTCTACGGAAGATTATGAGGTGAATGCTATTCTGGGGTGCAAGGTGGTACGTGGCAAAAGTTTTATTTGGTGGATTGGAGGGGTTATGGGCCTGAGGATAGGTCATGGGAGCCTGCTGAGCGTATTCAGGCTCCGCAGCTCATTGCTGCCTTCGAGTGTAGCGAGGCCAAGGAAGGAGGGGTCCTAGAGGGGGGGTAATGTTAGGAGTTCCCGCTTCTGCACAGGGGGAATCTCGAGCCGTCCCTCCTGCGGTCTCCCATCCATCTCCGTCCGCAGTGGAGCCTGCTCAGCGGAGACGTCGGTCCCAGCGTCTTGCCCATTCCAATACTGTGCAGAGACTTGCTGCTGCCCCTCCTGGATCTTCTATTATAGCCAGTGCTGGAGCAGACGTCTTTGGGACGAAGTCCTGCGTTTCCCCTTCTGAGCATGCCCAGGGTAAGATCTCTCATTGGAGATCAGGGGTCACATGTTCAGGTACTGCAGCAGCTCCTATTGGTCAGCCAGGAAGGTCCTGAAACTACATGTGTTTTGGAACAGTTTCTCATTGGTCCTTTTTCTGGCAGGTCCTGTAGCTGTTACTATAAAATGGTGGCATGGCCGGGCCGCCATGCACTAGTATCAATTGCATTATGTGTTTTGCGCCAGTGTGATCATGTACGCATGTGGTTAGGGCTCGGCTGAAATAAGCCCCTAGAATACCAGCTTCTCCGGTGAGGAGATTTGGATGCACGTGGTTAGGGCTTGGCTGAAATAAGCCACTAGAATACCAGCTTCTCTGGTGAGGAGATTGCTTGATTGCTATGCTGTCTGTTATGATTTGGTAGCTGAGGAGAGCAGGCAAAAACGGCAATACACCAGAGAGGTTGGAATCTACTGGATTGCAGTACCCTGACTAACCACCACAACTAAAGGCAGCCGTGGAGCGTTCCTACGTTGGTCCTAGACGCCTCGTCACAGCCTGAGAGGTTAACTACACCTAAAGATAGAAAGAGGAAAGCTATCTGCCCCGGAGCAGATCCCAAAGAACATAGGAAACCCCCAAACATGTAATGGCGGTTAGACAAGAGGAATTACAGGCACAGACAGAAAATAGTATGAGCAAACTTTGGGGCCCAAACTGTCTTGACAGAAAAGGATAGGAAGGACACTTACTGCAATCCAAAAAACCCTAAAAAATACCAACTCTACTAATTGCAAAAACACCTGAGATCACACGACCTCTATCACCTAAATTAGTTCTCTGGTGTAACAAAACTAAGCCGCAGCCACTGAAAAAACTGGAAAAGGCAAATGAACAAATAACAGTGGCTCAGATAAACTGAGAGGAGCACAAGCCCCCGGAGGGGACCTGGCTGACCTCCACAGAAGTGCAGGGAACAATGCAAAAAGCAAGCACAAAAATAAAAGCAGAAAATATCTTATCTGATAGCAGAAGATGCAGGCAAGACTCAGCAAGCTTCCAAGTGAACCAGGAACCACAGTTGAGACAAGAACAATTGATCACCGGCAACCATGATGGGAGGGAACCTCCCTTATATAAGACCAGTCTGTAACTCCTGATTGCCAATCCTCATTGAATGGTTCAGTACTGTTTGTAACCACCAGAGGGAGCTTCTGCTCAGAATTCATTTCTAACACATTCACAACAGTACCCCCCCTTGAGGAGGGGTCACCGAACCCTCACTTGGGCAACCAGGTCGGTCATGATGAGCTCTGTGATACGCACGGATCAGTCTCCTAGCATGGATGTCCGAAGCAAACACCCAAGAATTGTCCTCCTGACCATAACCTCTCCACTTAACCAAATACTGGAGTTTCCATCTAGAAAAACGAGAATCCAATATTTTCTCAACCACATACTCCAGATTGCCCTCAACCAAAACAGGGTCAGGAGGCGCAGCCATAGGAACCACTGGCTCGACAAACCTCTTCAATAAGGACTTGTGGAACACGTTATGGATCTTAAATGTCCCTGGAAGAAGTAAACGAAAGGACACAGGATTAAGAATCTCCATGATCTTATAAGGTCCAATGAACCTAGGCTTAAACTTAGGAGATGCAACTCTCATAGGGATATTTCTTGAGGACAACCAGACCAAGTCCCCCACTTCAAACCGAGGACCATCAGTCCTATGCCGGTTGGCAAACCGCTGGGCCCTCTCCTGAGAGAGGGACAACCTCTCCACTACCTGGTCCTAAATCTGCTGCATACGCTCCACAACAGAGTCAACACCTGGACAGACAGAAGCCTCCGTCTGTCCCAAAGAAAATCGAGGGTGAAACCCAAAATTGCAGAAACATGGAGACATCAAAGTGGCAGAGCTAGCCCTATTATTAAGAGCAAACTCAGCCAAAGGCAAAAAAGAGACCCAGTCATCTTGATCAGCAGACACAAAGCATCTCAGATAAGTCTCCAATGTCTTGTTTGTTCTCTCAGTTTGTCCATTGGTCTGAGGATGAAAAGCCAAGGAGAAAGACAATTGAACACCAAGTTTAGAACAAAAAGTCCTCCAAAATCTGGAAACAAACTGGACTCCTCTGTCAAACACAATGTTCTCAGGAATGCCATGTAACCGAACCACGTGCTGAAGGAACAAAGGCACCAATTCGGAGGAGGAAGGCAACTTAGGTAATGGCACAAGATGTATCATTTTGGAAAACCTATCACAAATCACCCAGATAACGGTCATTCTCTGAGAAACAGGGAGGTCGGAAATGAAATCCATAGAGATATGGGTCCATGGTCTCTTGGGCACAGGCAATGGAATCAACAAACCACTAGAGCGAGAGCAAGGCTTGGAGCGAGAGCAAGTCCCGCAGTACTGCACAAATTCCCTGACATCACGAGACAAAGTAGGCCACCAAAAGGACCGACTAACCAAGTCTATGGTACCAAAAATTCCGGGATGACCGGCCAACGCAGAACAATGAATCTCAGACATCACACTCTTTTCCACGGGTCTAGGACAAACAATTTCCCAATAGGGCAGCGCTCGGGTTTATCCTCCTGACACCCTTCCAGAGCCAGTCTCAAATTGGGCGATATGGCGGAAAGAACTACACCCTCTTTCAAAATAACAGCAGGATCGGATAACTCAGGAGAGTCCGCAAGGAAACTTCTCGAAAGGGCATCCGCCTTAACATTCTTAGTGCCAGGAAGAAAGGAAACCACAAAATTAAAACGTGTGAAAAACAAGGCCCACCTGGCCTGTCTAGGATTAAGTCGCTTGGCTGATTCGAGATAAAACAGATTCTTATGGTTTGTGAGGACCACCACCTGATGTTTGGCTCCCTCCAGCCAATGTCTCCACTCTTCAAAAGCCCACTTCATGGCCAATAACTCCCGATTACCCACATCATAATTACGTTCAGTTGGAGAAAATTTTCGAGAGAAAAAGGCACAAGGGTTACTTTTAGAGGTCTCTGGATCTCTTTGGGACAAAACGGCACTTGCCCCAATTTCAGAGGCATCAACCTCCACCTGAAATGGCAGAGAAACATCAGGCTGCCAAAGAACTGGAGCAGAAGTGAATGTCTGCTTAAGTTCCTGAAACACAGAGACTGCCTCAGGAGGCCAATTCACCACATCAGAACCCTTTTTGGTCAAATCAGTCAATGGTTTAATAATAACAGAGAAATTACCAATAAATTTACGATAAAAATTGGCAAAACCCAAGAATCTCTGAAGTGCCTTTAATGAAGTAGGTTGGACCCAATCTCAGATGGCCTGAACCTTGACCGGGTCCATTTCAATAACAGATGGGGACAAAATGAATCCCAGAAATGAGATCCTCTGTACGCCAAAAAGACACTTTGATCCCTTCACATACAGAGCATTCTCTCTCAAAATCTGTAACACAGTCCGAACATGTTTCACATGAGAGTCCCAGTCATTGGAAAAAATCAAGATATCATCCAAATAAACAATCAGAAATTTATCCACAAAATCCCTGAAAATGTCATTCATGAAGGACTGGAAGATGGAAGGAGCATTAGTGAGCCCAAAGGGCATCACTAGGTACTCAAAATGCCCCTCTGGGGTATTAAACGCCATCTTCCATTCATCCCCGTGCTTAATGCGAATAAGGTTATACGCTCCCTGAGGTCAAGCTTGGTAAACCAAGTAGCACTTTTCACCCTGGAAAACAGGTCAGAAATCAAGGGTAACGGATATTGATATTTCACAGTGATATTGTTCAAGAGACGATAATCAATACACGGCCTTAATGAATCATCCTTTTTGGCCACAAAGAAAAAACCGGCACCCAAGGGTGAAGAGGATGGTCTGATATGACCCTTCTCAAGTGACTCCTTAATATAAGGTACAGACAAGTTAAAAAGGCGACCTTTAGGGAATTTACTACCAGGCACTAATTCAATAGCGCAGTCATAGCTCCTTTGGGGGGGCAAGGATGCAGATTTACTCTCGCTAAACACATCAGAAAAATCAGTCAAAAAGTCAGGAACATCCTGAGCCTGGGGAGAGGCAGAAAAAACAGGAGTGTTTGCAGTAACAAATTGGCAGCCCCAACTGGTTACAGACACAGATTTCCAATCCAAAACAGGATTATGAGACTGTAACCAAGGGAAACCTAGTACAATAATGTCATGCAGATTATACAGCACCCAAAATTTGCAACTCTCCTGATGATCAGGTTCAACCCTCATTATCACCTGAGTATAGAACTGGGGTTTATTCTCAGCCAAAGGGGTAGAATCAATCCCCAGTAGGGGAATAGACTTCCGTAGGGGTATCAAGGGAAACCCACAATGTTTAGCAAAATCAAAATCCATCAGGTTAATAGCTGCTCCCGAATCAACAAAAGCCTGAGCAGAAAATGTGGACAGGGAGCAAATCAGGGTAACAGTTAACAGAAATTTAGTCTGAACACTACCCAAGACAACTGAGCGTGCAAAACGTCTTCCCCGCTTAGGGCAGACTGAAATAGCATGAGAGGCGTCACCACAATAGAAACATAACCCATTGCGTTTTCGAAACTCATGACGCTGTGCCCAGAAGCCACTCTATCACACTGCATGGGTTCAGAAGCTGGTTCATAAGGCAACACTATTCCACGCATACCTCTATGCTCACGCAAACATCTGTCAATTTGAATCGCTAATGACATAGAATCATTGAGACCAGAGGGAGCAGGGAAACCCACCATAACATGTTTTACATTCTCTGACAGACCCTTCCGGAAAAGGGCTGCCAAAGCATCATCATTCCATTTGGTCAGGACTGCCCACTTTCGGATTTTCTGACAGTACAACTCAGCGTCCTCAAGCCCCTGATTTAATGCCAACAAGGTTTTTTCAGCTTGATCAGTGACATTAGGTTCATCGTACAATAACCCCAGAGCCAGAAAAAATGCATCAACATTACTCAAAACAGGGTCCCCAGGTGTCAGGGAAAAAGCCCAATCCTGAGGATCGCCGCGCAGGAGAGAGATGACAATTTGAACCTGCTGTGCTGCGTTCCCTGAGGACTTAGGTTTTAAGGCAAAAAACAACTTACAGTTATTTTTGAAATTCAGAAATTTAGCTTGATCCCCCAAAAACAAATCCGGCATGGGGATCCTAGGCTCCACAACCAGCAACCCTGCAAGATAGGCAGCAATACTCCGAACTTCAGTGGCAAGCTGATCCACACGGCCAGACAACTGTGCAAACTCCATTGAGAGAAAAAAAAAATCCTCCTCAGCACCCAGAGAAAAAGAGGGAAAAAATGCAACAAACAGAGAAAAAAAAAAAATCTCTGACAACTTCCTTTTTTCTTTTTACTATTTTTCCCTTCTGTTGAGTACCATACAATTTTCAGTTTGGGCCGGTGATACTGTTATGATTTGGTAGCTGAGGAGAGCAGGCAAAAACGGCAATACACCAGAGAGGTTGGAATCTACTGGATTGCAGTACCCTGACTAACCACCACAACTAAAGGCAGCCGTGGAGCGTTCCTACGTTGGTCCTAGACGCCTCGTCACAGCCTGAAAGGTTAACTACACCTAAAGATAGAAAGAGGAAAGCTATCTGCCCCGGAGCAGATCCCAAAGAACATAGGAAGCCCCCAAACATGTAATGGCGGTTAGACAAGAGGAATTACAGACACAGACAGAAAATAGTATGAGCAAACTTTGGGGCCCAAACTGCCTTGACAGAAAAGGATAGGAAGGACACTTACTGCAATCCAAAAAACCCTAAAAAATACCAACTCTACTAATTGCAAAAACACCTGAGATCACACGACCTCTACCACCTAAATTAGTTCTCTGGTGTAACAAAACTAAGCTGCAGCCACTGAAAAAACTGGAAAAGGCAAATGAACAAATAACAGTGGCTCAGATAAACTGAGAGGAGCACAAGCCCCCGGAGGGGACCTGGCTGACCTCCACAGAAGTGAAGGGAACAATGCAAAAAGCAAGCACAAAAATAAAAGCAGAAAATATCTTATCTGATAGCAGAAGATGCAGGCAAGACTCAGCAAGCTTCCAAGTGAACCAGGAACCACAGTTGAGACAAGAACAATTGATCACCGGCAACCATGATGGGAGGGAACCTCCTTTATATAAGACCAGTCTGTAACTCCTGATTGCCAATCCTCATTGAATGATTCAGTACTGTTTGTAACCACCAGAGGGAGCTTCTGCTCAGAATTCATTTCTAACACATTCACAACAGCTGTCTGCATGATCACGGACTGCTATCCGCACAGCAGTTATCTGTGTATCCCTGTGAGTCTAACAGGACACAATCTTTTTCTCAGCGGCTCTGTGACGCAACAGGGTTCGCTTTATAACGCTGGTTCAGCGCCCTAGTGTTTTACTTTGCGACTCACTGAAGTAAGTGAGTTCGTACTTACCGCCATATAGCGCTGTGGCATTCCCGTTAGCGGCTCTGGGGATTAACAGAGTTCACACTAACTGCCACAGCGCGCTACGGCGTTTATTTTAGCGACTCTGCGGGATAACAGAGCTATAAAACAGTAGAAACTTCCCATAAGTGACCCCACTTTGGAAACTAGACCCCACAAGGAAATTATCCAGATGTGTGGTGAGCACTTTGAACCCCCAAGGGCTACACAAGTTTATAACGCCTGGGAATGGAAATAAAAAAATCATATTTTTTTCTACAAACATGATCATTTAGTCCCCAATTTTTTTATTTTCCCAAGGGTAACAGGAGAAATTAGACCCCAAAAGTTGTTGTCCAAATTGTCCTGAGTACGCTGATATCCTATATGTTGGAGAAAACTACTGTATGGGCACACGTCGGGGCTCGGAAGGGAAGTAGTGATGTTTTGAAATGCCGACTTGATGGAATGGTCTGCGGGCGTCATGTTACGTTAGCAGAGCCCCTGATGTGCCTAAACTGTGGAAACCCCCCCAAGTGACCCCATTTTGGAAACTAGACCACCCAAGGAACTTATCTAGATGTGTAGTGAGCACTTTGAACCCCCAAGTGCTTCACAGAAATTTATAACCCAGAGCCATGAAAATAAAAAATCATTTTTTTCCCTCAAAAAATGATTTTTTAGCCAACAATTTTTTTATTTTCACAAGAGTAACAGGAGAAATTGGACCCCAAAAGTTGTTGTCCTAATTGTCTCGAGTACGCTGGTACCCCATATGTGGGGGGAACCACTGTTTGGGCACACGTCGGGGCTCGGAAGGGAAGTAGTGACGCTTCGTAATACCGACTTGATAGAATGGTCTGCGGGCGTCATGTTACGTTTGCAGAGCCCATGATGTGCCTAAACAGTAGAAACCACCCCAAGTGACCCCATTTTGGAACTAGATCCCCCAAGGTACTCCTCTAGATGTGTGGTGAGCACTTTAAATCACCAAGTTCTTCACAGAAGTTTATAACGCAGAGCCGTGAAAATAAAAAATCATTTTTTTTCAACAAACATGTTCTTTTAGTCCCCAATTTTTTTTCCCTAGAGTAACAGGAAAAATTAGACCCCCAAAGTTGTTGTACAATTTTTCCTGAGTACGCTGATACCCCATATGTGGGGTTAAACCACTGTTTGGGCACACGTCGGGGCTCGGAATAAAGGGAGTACTGTTTATCTTTTTGAGCGCAAAATTTGCAGGAATCAATGGTGGCGCCATGTCGCGTTTGGAGACCCCCTGATGTGCCTAAATAGTGGAAACCCTCAATTCTAACTCCAACTCTAACCCCAACACACCCCTAACCACAACCCTAACCCCTACACACCCCTAACCCTAATCCAAACCCTAACCATAACCCTAACCCCAACATACCCCTAACCCTAATCCCAACCCTAACCACAAGCCTAACCCTAATTCCAACCCTAACCCCAACCCTAACCCTAATTCTAATCGTAACGCTAATTCTAACCGTAACCCTAATTCTAACCCTAACCCTAATTCTAACCCTAATGCTAAAGGCTAGGTTCACATTACGTTTTACCAGCCCGTTCAACACATAGCGTTGATGGGCTGGTAACGGTATAGCATAACGCGATCGCTTTATGCTATACCCGCTAGACCAGAGGTATCAGCAGAAGATTCATCTGTGCTAGCGGTGACGGAGCCCAGAAGCTGCAGCCCGCGGCCGAGGCTCTGTCACTGAATGACGGCACGTCGCGAATGCATGCCGCTTTACGGCATGAGTCGCGATGCGCCCGCAAAAGGGGGTGAATGGCAGCTTAACGGACTGCGTTACACCGCGTTATACCGCAGTGCAATGCAGTCCGTCTAATGGATTGCCATAATGCGATATGAATCCAGCCTAAGCCTAACCCTAATGCTAACCCTAACCCTAAGGCTAACCCTAACCCTAACCTAACCCTAACTGAAATTCTAACCCTAATATAAAAAAAATATATATATTTCTTTATTTTATTTTTGTCCCTACCTATGGGGGTGGTAAAGGGGGATTATATTTACTTTTTTATTTATTTTGATCACTGTGACAGTTTATCACAGTGATCAAAATAAATTTATGTACTCTGGAGGGGGCACTGCGCATGCGCCAGCTGGCGGGCGCACTGCGCATGCGCCCCCCATTTTCCAAGATGGCGGCACCCATGAAGAGTCCCGGACTGACGCCGGGATGGATCCAAGGACGCCAGAAGACAGGGGGAGGTGAGGGGAGCTGAGAGGGGGTTCGGAAGCCGAGGGGGAGTGGAGGCAAGGAGGAGGGGAGAGGACCGGAGCGCAGGAGAGCAGATAGTGACAGCGGTGACTGATCGCTGCCGTCACTCGGTGTGGGGGGTCAGATCTCAGTGTCCAGCCATGGCAGATGCTATTGCAGCATCGGCCATGGCTGGATTGTAATATTTCACCAAATTTCATTGGTGAAATATTACAAATCGATCTGATTGGCTGTTTCACTTTTAACAGCCAATCAGAGAGATTGTAGCCACGTGGAGGTTAAGCCACCCCCACTGTGGTGATGCACAAAGGGTCTTGTTACTGCAGGTCAGGTGACCTTTCAGTGACCCCGGTCACCCGACCCGCAGGAACATGATTTAAAACCATGACGCCTACGTCGGCGTCATGGGTCGGGATGCCACTGGTTTTCATGACGCCGACGTAGGCGTCATGGGTCGGGAAGGGGTTAATATCAGAAACCTCTTCTAACAATTCAAAAGATAAAGAATTCCTTATCATAGTGATGACTCCCACCTTCTTTGAGGAATTCGACGACTCAAAAAAAATTCAAAACTTCTGGGTGATTATTTTGTTTAAACTTTGACTCTTGTAAACAAACTATGCCTGCTGAAGATTTGAGAATTTCTCTTTGGATGGTAAAGCGTTTATTAGGACTATTAAGTCCCCTTACATTATAAGAACACAACTTAATAGTCATATTACTAAACAATGGACAGTTGGTTAATTACAAAGAAAACGAAGGACTTCTATATAAAAATAAACTACAAACTATTAAACAAATAAACACAAAATATAAACCTCTAGAAGGAATACTACACCATGGATTCTCCTTCTGATGTGGGGGAAAGTCCGTGTGGTGCACTATCTGAGGAAACAGCCTCTCATGTAAGCATTAAATGGCCCAATCTAAACTTAGCGCACCACTGAAAAGTAAAACACTTAAAGCATCATGAAATATTAAACAATAACCAATTCAGGAGTCATAAAAATTTTAAATAAGAATATACATTTTAGATCTCAAGTAACATGTTTGGAGCCTGGAGAACCATTTTTGCCCGAATGAAGCGCAAAGCCATTCATCTTCAGGAATTCATACCCATATTCCAATCCCGGACAAACATACCCACATACATACACACATACATACATTCAGCTTTATATATTAGATAGACTATGATCCCAGTGAAAGTGTCACTCACATGGGAAAAACATTACTTACACTGGCCAAATACTACCGATATCGCCACATAAAGAATAAATAAATAATAAATCAATAGCCCCAATTCATTACCTTAATAAAGGAATCAAGCTGTCAGGCAGATGGTGTGTAACGCGCTCGGACGCGCGTTTCGGAATTACTCCTTCATCAGGAGGAGTATGGATATAGGTTTCTTTTAATACCAATTGGTCTGCCATTCTTTTATATGCAGATTAATACATAGGTTATTTTATCAATTTTATTCGGCAATTATCTATATTTCTGCTGTTGTTGTACTAAACCTTATGCATTGACTGCAAGGGCTGCACTGCTACCAAGTCATATGCACCCCAATAAACTTTTGAACCCACATATTGGATGGGCCCAGGAAAATCCACTTCACATTATTAATTTTGTACTCCCATTCCCTTCTCTTATGCATTGACTGCAAGGTGTGCCCTGCTACCAAGTCATATGCACCCCAATAAGCCTTTGAATGTAGGTACTGGATGGGCCCAGGAAAATTCACTTCACATTATTCATTTTGTACTCCCATTCTGTTTTCTTATGTATTGACTGCAAGGCCTGCCCTGCTACAAAGTTATCTGCACCCCAATAAGCCTTTGAACCGAGGTACTGGATGGGCCCAGGAAAATCCACCTTACATTATTCATTTTGTACTCCCATTCTGTTTTCTTATGCATTGACTGCAAGGCCTGCCCTGCTACCAAGTCATATGCACCCCAATAAGCCTTTGAACCCACATACTGGATGGGCACAGGAAAATCCACTTCACATTATTTATTTTGGAATCCCATTCCCTTTCCTTATGCATTGACTGAAAGAAACCTATATCCATAAATCCTATACTTGATGTATATATACTTGAAAATATAAAAAAAATTTATAAAATAAATAAAATAAAATTAATAAATATACAGACAAAAATAATTATTATAAAAAAACCTTTATTAAATCTTGGTTTAACACAGTATATAAAAGATAAAAAACACACCAAAAATAATAACCATAAATGTGGCACACAGATATATATGGTCAGAGAATGATAATGAGGTTCAACATAAAATTTCTATCCACCAAGAGTTAAACAATAAAAACTACAATAAATTAAATGTGGAATAAAAAATGTGTATAATTAATTTCAGAAAGAAATATATGCCATACCTTATATTAACTTAATGTGCAATAAAGTGCAGAATGTGCTGGTAATCAGAACAATCCCTTTATATCAAGCAAACAGGTACATGTCCAATTATGCTGAACTAAAGTGCTGGTGCTAATGTGCTGACTGCAAATTGCAAAGTGGTATAAAATTCTCAGCAACACTGAACTCCCCACCTAAGAGCAAATAGTGCTAACAGGGGCTAATTATCACTCAAAGTTCCCATACAAATCCCCCCTAAATATTATTCACAAAAATATATGTGAAAATGTGCTAATCACTGGGTGCAAATAGTGGAAAATTAACTCACGGCAGAAAGACTGAACAGACCACCTGCACTTAATTAATTGCTCACAGGAGATAAGAGATACTAGCTGTAGTACCCGGCTTCGCCCGGGTTAATTAATAACTGCTGTTAGCTGTAACAAAATAGACTATGTTAACAAAAATTTATTCTGCACATAAAAATCACACACCAAAACGTGCGGGGGTTAAAATTTCCATTCAACACATAGCCTATGATGCTCCTGGGGTTGAGATGTGCGGGCATGCAAAATTTCATGCCCGTAAGTACAACGGTGCAGATTCCTATCCCGGGCCAAAATTATTTGCCGATTTGGAATGCGCGGGGTTAAAATTTCGACTCAAAACCTAGCCTATGACGCTCCCGGGGTCGAGACGTGCGGGTGTGCAAAATTTCATGCCCGTAAATGCAGATTCCTATGCCGGACATACACACAAGCATTCAGCTTTCTCCCCATTATGTAGATAGGGCCAAAATTGTTTGGCGATTTGGAACGCGCGGGGTTAAAATTTTGATTCAAAACATAGCCGAGGACGCTTTCGGGGTCGAGACGTGCGGGCGTGCAAAATTTCATGCCGTAAGTGCGACGGTGCGGATTCCAATCCCGGACAAACATACCCACATACATACACACATACATACATTCAGCTTTATATATTAGATAGACTATGATCCCAGTGAAAGTGTCACTCACATGGGAAAAACATTACTTACACTGGCCAAATACTACCGATATCGCCACATAAAGAATAAATAAATAATAAATCAATAGCCCCAATTCATTACCTTAATAAAGGAATCAAGCTGTCAGGCAGATGGTGTGTAACGCGCTCGGACGCGCGTTTCGGAATTACTCCTTCATCAGGAGGAGTATGGATATAGGTTTCTTTTAATACCAATTGGTCTGCCATTCTTTTATATGCAGATTAATACATAGGTTATTTTATCAATTTTATTCGGCAATTATCTATTTTTCTGCTGTTGTTGTACTAAACCTTATGCATTGACTGCAAGGCCTGCCCTGCTACCAAGTCATATGCACCCCAATAAGACTTTGAACCCCCATACTGGATGGGCACAGGAAAATCCACTTCACATTATTCATTTTGTACTCCCATTCTGTTTTCTTATGCATTGACTGCAAGGCCTGCCCTGCTACCAAGTCATATGCACCCAAAAAGCCTTTTAACCCAGCTACTGGATGGGCCCAGGAAAATGCACCTCTCAATATTCATTTTGTACTCCCTTTCTGTTTTCTTATGTAATGACTGCAAGGCCTGCCCTGCTACGAAGTTATATGCAACCCAAAAAGCCTCTGAACCCAGGTACTGGATGGGCCCAGGAAAATCCACCTCACATTATTCATTTTGGAATCCCATTCCCTTTCCTTATGCATTGACTGCAAGGCCTGCCCTGCTATCAAGTCATATGCACCCCAATTACCCTTTGAACCCAGGTACAGGATGGGCATGGGAAAATCCACTTCACATTATTCATTTTGTACTCCCATTCTGTTTTCTTATGTATTGACTGCAAGGCCTGCCCTGCTACAAAGTTATCTGCACCCCAATAAGCCTTTGAACCGAGGTACTGGATGGGCCCAGGAAAATCCACCTTACATTATTCATTTTGTACTCCCATTCTGTTTTCTTATGCATTGACTGCAAGGCCTGCCCTGCTACCAAGTCATATGCACCCAAATAAGCCTTTGAACCCACATACTGGATGGGCACAGGAAAATCCACTTCACATTATTTATTTTGGAATCCCATTCCCTTTCCTTATGCATTGACTGAAAGAAACCTATATCCATAAATCCTATACTTGATGTATATATACTTGAAAATATAAAAAAAAAATTATAAAATAAATAAAATAAAATTAATAAATATACAGACAAAAATAATTATTATAAAAAAACCTTTATTAAATCTTGGTTTAACACAGTATATAAAAGATAAAAAACACACCAAAAATAATAACCATAAATGTGGCACACAGATATATATGGTCAGAGAATGATAATGAGGTTCAACATAAAATTTCTATCCACCAAGAGTTAAACAATAAAAACTACAATAAATTAAATGTGGAATAAAAAATGTGTATAATTAATTTCAGAAAGAAATATATGCCATACCTTATATTAACTTAATGTGCAATAAAGTGCAGAATGTGCTGGTAATCAGAACAATCCCTTTATATCAAGCAAACAGGTACATGTCCAATTATGCTGAACTAAAGTGCTGGTGCTAATGTGCTGACTGCAAATTGCAAAGTGGTATAAAATTCTCAGCAACACTGAACTCCCCACCTAAGAGCAAATAGTGCTAACAGGGGCTAATTATCACTCAAAGTTCCCATACAAATCCCCCCTAAATATTATTCACAAAAATATATGTGAAAATGTGCTAATCACTGGGTGCAAATAGTGGAAAATTAACTCACGGCAGAAAGACTGAACAGACCACCTGCACTTAATTAATTGCTCACAGGAGATATGAGATACTAGCTGTAGTACCCGGCTTCGCCCGGGTTAATTAATAACTGCTGTTAGCTGTAACAAAATAGACTATGTTAACAAAAATTTATTCTGCACATAAAAATCACACACCAAAACGTGCGGGGTTAAAATTTCCATTCAACACATAGCCTATGATGCTCCTGGGGTTGAGATGTGCGGGCATGCAAAATTTCATGCCCGTAAGTACAACGGTGCAGATTCCTATCCCGGGCCAAAATTATTTGCCGATTTGGAATGCGCGGGGTTAAAATTTCGACTCAAAACCTAGCCTATGACGCTCCCGGGGTCGAGACGTGCGGGTGTGCAAAATTTCATGCCCGTAAATGCAGATTCCTATGCCGGACATACACACAAGCATTCAGCTTTCTCCCCATTATGTAGATAGGGCCAAAATTGCTTGGCGATTTGGAACGTGTGGGGGTTAAAATTTCCATTCAACACATAGCCTATGATGCTCCTGGGGTTGAGATGTGCGGGCATGCAAAATTTCATGCCCGTAAGTATAACGATGCAGATTCCTATCCCGGGCCAAAATTATTTGCCGATTTGGAATGTGCGGGGTTAAAATTTCGACTCAAAACCTAGCCTATGACGCTCCCGGGGTCGAGACGTGCGGGTGTGCAAAATTTCATGCCCGTAAATGCAGATTCCTATGCCGGACATACACACAAGCATTCAGCTTTCTCCCCATTATGTAGATAGGGCCAAAATTGTTTGGCTATTTGGAACGCGCGGGGTTAAAATTTCGATTCAAAACATAGCCTAGGACGCTTTCGGGGTCGAGACGTGCGGGCGTGCAAAATTTCATGCCCGTAAGTGCGACGGTGCGGATTCCAATCCCGGACAAACATACCCACATACATACACACATACATACATTCAGCTTTATATATTAGATAGACTATGATCCCAGTGAAAGTGTCACTCACATGGGAAAAACATTACTTACACTGGCCAAATACTACCGATATCGCCACATAAAGAATAAATAAATAATAAATCAATAGCCCCAATTCATTACCTTAATAAAGGAATCAAGCTGTCAGGCAGATGGTGTGTAACGCGCTCGGACGCGCGTTTCGGAATTACTCCTTCATCAGGAGGAGTATGGATATAGGTTTCTTTTAATACCAATTGGTCTGCCATTCTTTTATATGCAGATTAATACATAGGTTATTTTATCAATTTTATTCGGCAATTATCTATTTTTCTGCTGTTGTTGTACTAAACCTTATGCATTGACTGCAAGGCCTGCCCTGCTACCAAGTCATATGCACCCCAATAAGACTTTGAACCCCCATACTGGATGGGCACAGGAAAATCCACTTCACATTATTCATTTTGTACTCCCATTCTGTTTTCTTATGCATTGACTGCAAGGCCTGCCCTGCTACCAAGTCATATGCACCCAAAAAGCCTTTTAACCCAGCTACTGGATGGGCCCAGGAAAATGCACCTCTCAATATTCATTTTGTACTCCCTTTCTGTTTTCTTATGTAATGACTGCAAGGCCTGCCCTGCTACGAAGTTATATGCAACCCAATAAGCCTCTGAACCCAGGTACTGGATGGGCCCAGGAAAATCCACCTCACATTATTCATTTTGGAATCCCATTCCCTTTCCTTATGCATTGACTGTAAGGCCTGCCCTGCTATCAAGTCATATGCACCCCAATTACCCTTTGAACCCAGGTACAGGATGGGTGTTGTGAATGGGTTTGAGATGAGTTCTGAGCAGAGGCTCCCTCTGGTGGTTACAAGCGGTACTAGTGAGGATTGGGAATCAGGTGTTACTGATTGGTCTTATTTAAGGGAATCATTTTCCCATCAGGGTTGCCGGTGATCAATTGTTCTGGTCTGAATCCTTCTTTCCAGTTTCCCTTGTGGCCTGCTGTGTCGTGTCTGCATCTCCTGCTGTCAGATAGGACAATTTCTTATTTTGTGTTTTTGCTATATTTTTGCATTTTGTCCTGCACTTCTGTGGGGGCCTTCTGGGTCCCCTCCGGGGGCTTTTTGCCCTCTCAGTTTAGTCCAGCCACTGTGTTTTTGTACTTTTGCTTTTTGCAGTTTTTTCAGTGGCTGCTGTTTTTGTTACACCAGAGAACTAATTTAGGTGGTAGAGGTCGTGTGATCTCAGGTGATTTTGAAATTAGTATGTTGGTGTTTTTCAGGGTTTTCTGGGATTGCAGTAAGTACCCTTCCTGTCCTTTTCTATTTAGATAGTTTGGGCCCCAGCGTTTGCTCATACTATTTTCTTTCTGTGTCAGTATTTCCTCTTGTCTAACCGCCATTATATGTTTGGGGGCTTTCTATTATCTTTGGGGTTCTGCTCCGGGGCAGATAGCTTTCCTATTTCTATCTTTAGGTGTAGTTAGTTTCTCAGGCTGTGACGAGGCGTCTAGGACCATCGTAGGAACGCTCCACGGCTGCCTCTAGTTGTGGTGGTTAGTCAGGGTACTGCAATCTCATAGATTCCAACTGCTCTGGTGTATTGCCTTTTTTACCTGCACTCCTCAGCTACCGTAACATAACAGTATCACCGGCCATAAAAATTGTATGGTACTCACAGAAGGGAAAAAAAAAATATTTTGAAGGAAGAAAAGTTGTCAGAGATATTTTTCTGTTTGTTGCATTTTTTTTTTTTTTTTTTTTCCCTCTGTATCTCTGGGTGCTGGGGAGGATCTTTTCTCCCAATGGAGTTTGCACAGTTGTCTGGCCGTGTGGATCAGCTTGCCACTGAGGTTCAGAGTATTGCTGCATATCTTGCTAGGTTGCCTGTTGTGGAACCTAGGATCCCCATGCCAGATTTGTTTTCAGGGGATCGAGCTAAGTTTTCAGAATTTCAAAAATAATTGTAAATTGTTTCTTGCCTTAAAATCTAAGTCCTCAGGAAACGCAGCGCAGCAGGTTCAAATTGTCATCTCTCTCCTGCGCGGCGATCCTCAGGATTGGGCTTTTTCCCTGACACCTGGGGATCCTGTTTTGAGTGATGTTGATGTATTTTTTCAGGCTTTGGGGTTATTGTACGATGAGCCTAATATCACTGATCAAGCTGAAAAAGCCTTGTTGGCATTAAATCAGGGCTTGATGACGCTGAGTTATACTGTCAGAGATTCCGTAGGTGGGCAGTCCTGACCAAATGGAATGACGACGCTTTGGCGGCCCTTTTCCGGAAGGGTCTGTCGGATAATGTAAAGGATGTTATGGTGGGATTCCCTGTCCCCTCTGGTCTCAATGATTCTATGTCATTAGCGATTCAAATTGACAGACGTTTGCGTGAGCGGAGAAGTATGCGTGGAGTGGTGTTGCCTTGTGAGCCAGCTGCTGAGCCCATGCAGTGTGATGGAGTGGTGTCTGGGGCACAGCGTCATGAGTTTCGAAAGCGCAATGGGTTATGTTTCTACTGTGGTGATGCCTCTCATGCTATTTCAGTCTGCCCTAAGCGGGGAAGACGTTTTGCACGCTCAGTTGTCTTGGGTAGTGTTCAGACTAAGTTTTTATTAACTGTCACTCTGATATGCTCTCTGTCCTCATTTTCTGCTCAGGCTTTCGTTGATTCTGGAGCAGCTATTAACCTGATGGATTATGATTTTGCTAAACGTTGTGGATTTCCCTTGATACCCCTACAGAAGTCTATTCCCCTACTGGGGATCGATTCTACCCCTTTGGCTGAGAATAAACCCCAGTTTTCTACTCAGGTGATAATGAGGGTTGAACCTGATCACCAGGAGTGCTGCAAATTTTTGGTTCTATATAATCTGCATGACATTATCGTGCTGGGTTTCCCTTGGTTACAGTCTCATAATCCTGTTTTGGATTGGAAATCTGTGTCTGTAACCAGTTGGGGCTGCCAATGTGTTAATACCAACACTCCTGTTTTTTCTGCCTCCCCCCAGGCTGAGGATGTTCCTGACTTTTTGTTTGATTTTTCTGATGTGTTTAGCGAAAGTAAATCTGCATCCTTACCTCCCCATAGGAGCTATGACTGCGCTATTGAATTAGTGCCAGGTAGTAAATTCCCTAAGGGTCGCCTCTTTAACTTGTCTATACCTGAACATGACGCTATGCGGTCTTATATCAAGGAATCATTGGAGAAGGGTCATATCAGACCATCCTCTTCACCCTTAGGTGCCGGTTTTTTCTTTGTGGCCAAAAAAGATGGTTCATTAAGGCCGTGTATTGATTATCGTCTCTTGAACAATATTACTGTGAAATATCAATACCCGTTACCCTTGATTTCTGACCTGTTTTCCAGGGTGAAAAACGCTACTTGGTTTACCAAGCTTGACCTCAGGGGGGCGTATAACCTTATTCGCATTAAGCACGGGGATGAATGGAAGACGGCATTTAACACCCTGAGGGGCATTTTGAGTACCTTGTGATGCCCTTTGGGCTCACTAATGCTCCTTCCGTCTTCCAGTCCTTCATGAATGACATTTTCAGGGATTTTGTGGACAAGTTTCTGATTGTTTATTTGGATGATATCTTGATTTTTTCTAATGACTGGGACTCTCATGTGAAACATGTTCGAACTGTATTCCAGATTTTGAGAGAGAATGCTCTGTATGTGAAGGGATCAAAGTGTCTTTTTGGCGTACAGAAGATCTCATTTCTGGGATTCATTTTGTCCCCATCTGTTATTGAAATGGACCCGGTCAAGGTTCAGGCCATCTGTGATTGGGTCCAACCTACTTCATTAAAGGCTCTTCAGAGATTTTTGGGTTTTGCCAATTTTTATCGTAAATTTATTGGTAATTTCTCTGTTATTGTTAAACCATTAACTGATTTGACCAGAAAGGGTTCTGATGTGGTGAATTGGCCTCCTGAGGCAGTCTCTGCGTTTCAGGAACTTAAGCAGAGATTCACTTCTGCTCCTGTTCTACGGCAGCCTGATGTTTCTCTGCCATTTCAGGTGGAGGTTGATGCCTCTGAAATTGGGGCAGGTGCCGTTTTGTCCCAAAAAGATCCAGAGACCTCTAAAAGTAACCCTTGTGCCTTTTTCTCTCGAAAATTTTCTCCTACTGAACGTAATTATGACGTGGGTAATCGGGAGTTATTGGCCATGAAGTGGGCTTTTGAAGAGTGGAGACATTGGCTGGAGGGAGCCAAACATCAGGTGGTGGTCCTTACGGACCATAAGAATCTGGTCTATCTGGAATCTGCCAAGCGACTCAATCCTAGACAGGCCAGGTGGCCTTGTTTTTCACACGTTTTAATTTTGTGGTTTCCTTTCTTCCTGGCACTAAGAATGTTAAGGCGGATGCCCTCTCGAGGAGTTTCCTTGCGGACTCTCCTGAGCTATCTGATCCCTCTGTTATTTTGAAGGAGGGTGTAGTTCTTTCCGCCATCTCGCCTAATTTGAGACTTGCTCTGGAGGGTGTCAGGAGGATAGGCCCGAGCGCTGCCTGTTGGAAAATTGTTTGTCCCGGACCAATGGAAAAAGAGTGTGATGTCTGAGATTCATTGTTCCGCATTGGCTGGGCATCCCGGAATTTTTGGTACCAGAGACTTGGTTAGTCGGTCCTTTTGGTGGCCTACCTTGTCTCGCGATGTCAGGGAATTTGTGCAGTCCTGCGAGACTTGCTCTCGCTCCAAGCCTTGCTCTCGCTCTAGTGGTTTGTTGATGCCATTGCCTGTGCCCAAGAGACCATGGACCCATATCTCTATGGATTTCATTTCCGATCTTCCTGTTTCTCAGAGAATGACCACCATCTGGTAATTTGTGATAGGTTTTCCAAAATGATACATCTTGTGCCATTACCTAAGTTGCCTTCCTCCTCTGAATTGGTGCCGTTGTTCCTTCAGCACGTGGTTCGTTTACACGGCATTCCTGAGAACATTGTGTCTGACAGAGGAGTCCAGTTTGTTTCCAGATTTTGGAGGACTTTTTGTTCTAAACTGGGTGTTCAATTGTCTTTCTCCTCGGCATTTCATCCTCAGACCAATGGTCAAACTGAGAGAACAAACCAGACATTGGAGACTTATCTAAGATGCTTTGTGTCTGCTGATCAGGATGACTGGGTCTCTTTTTTGCCTTTGGCTGAGTTTGCTCTTAATAATAGGGCTAGCTCTGCCACTTTGATGTCTCCGTTTTTCTGTAATTCTGGGTTTCACCCTCGATTTTCTTCAGGACAGACGGAGGCTTCTGTCTGTCCAGGTGTTGACTCTGTTGTTGAGCGTATGCAGCAGATTTGGGACCAGGTAGTGGAGAGGTTGTCCCTCTCTCAGGAGAAGGCCCAGCGGTTTGCTAACCGGCATAGGACTGATGGTCCTCGGTTTAAAGTGGGGGACTTGGTCTGGTTGTCCTCAAAGAATATTCCTATGAGAGTAGCATCTCCTAAATTTAAGCCTAGGTTCATTGGACCTTATAAGATCATGGAGATTATTAATCCTGTTTCTTTTCGTTTGCTTCTTCCAGGGACATTTAAGATCCATAACGTGTTCCACAAGTCCTTGTTGAAGAGGTTTGTTGAGCCAGTGGTTCCTGCTGCTGTGCCTCCTGACCCTGTTTTGGTTGAGGGCAATCTGGAGTATGTGGTTGAGAAAATATTGGATTCTCGTTTTTCTAGACGAAGACTCCAGTATTTGGTTAAATGGAGAGGTTATGGTCAGAAGATAATTCTTGGGTGTTTGCTTCGGACATCCATGCTAGGAGACTTATCCGTGCGTATCATAGAACTCATCCTGACCGACCTGGTTGCTCAAATGAGGGTTCGGTGACCCCTCCTCAAGGGGGGGGTACTGTTGTGAATGGGTTTGAGATGAGTTCTGAGCAGAGTCTCCCTCTGGTGGTTACAAGCGGTACTAGTGAGGATTGGGAATCAGGTGTTACTGATTGGTCTTATTTAAGGGAATCATTTTCCCATCAGGTTGCCGGTGATCAATTGTTCTGGTCTGAATCCTTCTTTCCAGTTTCCCTTGTGGCCTGCTGTGTCGTGTCTGCATCTCCTGCTGTCAGATAGGACAATTTCTTATTTTGTGTTTTTGCTATATTTTTGCATTTTGTCCTGCACTTCTGTGGGGGCCTTCTGGGTCCCCTCCGGGGGCTTTTTGCCCTCTCAGTTTAGTCCAGCCACTGTGTTTTTGTACTTTTGCTTTTTGCAGTTTTTTCAGTGGCTGCTGTTTTTGTTACACCAGAGAACTAATTTAGGTGGTAGAGGTCGTGTGATCTCAGGTGATTTTGAAATTAGTATGTTGGTGTTTTTCAGGGTTTTCTGGGATTGCAGTAAGTACCCTTCCTGTCCTTTTCTATTTAGATAGTTTGGGCCCCAGCGTTTGCTCATACTATTTTCTTTCTGTGTCAGTATTTCCTCTTGTCTAACCGCCATTATATGTTTGGGGGCTTTCTATTATCTTTGGGGTTCTGCTCCGGGGCAGATAGCTTTCCTATTTCTATCTTTAGGTGTAGTTAGTTTCTCAGGCTGTGACGAGGCGTCTAGGACCATCGTAGGAACGCTCCACGGCTGCCTCTAGTTGTGGTGGTTAGTCAGGGTACTGCAATCTCATAGATTCCAACTGCTCTGGTGTATTGCCTTTTTTACCTGCACTCCTCAGCTACCGTAACATAACAGATGGGCATGGGAAAATCCACTTCACATTATTCATTTTGTACTCCCATTCTGTTTTCTTATGCATTGACTGCGAGGCAAGCCCTGCTACCAAGTCTGTTGTGAACGTATTGGAGACGACTTCGGAGCTGAGGCTCCCTCTGGTGGTTGCTGAGGGTATTGAACCTATGTGGAACACTAAGAGTCCTACACCTGCAGCTGACGAGTGGTTGTCAGGTGATACTGACTGGCCTGATATAAGAGAGCTGACCTCCCATGATCCTCGCCGGTGATCAATTGTTCTTCCTGGTCTAGGTTGGAATTCAGCTTGCTTTTCTGCTGTCTCCTGCTTGCATTCAGAAAAATCTCTTTCAGTTTTTTTTTTACTGTGGTTTGAATTCCTTGCTTTTTGCTGCATTGCTTTTTGTCTTCAGCCGGGTCCCCTTTGGGGGGCTTTGTGTTGTGTTTCGGTAGCTGAGGAGGACAGGAAGAACAGCAGGGCAGCAAGACACCTGAGATGTTGGTAACTGATGGGTTGCAGATTCCTAAACTAACGACACAACTAGAGGTAGCCGTGGAGCATTCCTACGTTGATCCTAGACGCCTCGTCACAGCCTGAGAGATAACTACACCTAAAGGCAGAAAGATGAAAGCTATCTGCCTCGGAGCAGATCCCCAAAGAAAATAGGAAGCCCCCAAACATTTAATGGCGGTTAGACAAGATGAAAACACAAACATAGGCAGAAAATAGATTGAGCAAACGCTGGGGCCACAAGCTGACTAAATAGGATAGGAAACCCTCACTTGTGCAACCAGGCCGATCAGGATGAGCTCGGTGATAGGCACGGATCAGTCTCCTAGCATGGATGTCCGAAGTAAACACCCAAGAATTGTCCTCCTGACCATAACCTCTCCACTTAACCAAATACTGGAGTTTCTGTCTAGAAAAACGAGAATCCAATATTTTCTCAACCACATACTCCAGATTGCCCTCAACCAAAACAGGGTCAGGAGACGCAGCCATAGGAACCACTGGCTCGACAAACCTCTTCAATAAGGACTTGTGGAACACGTTATGGATCTTAAATGTCCCTGGAAGAAGCAAACGGAAGGAAACAGGATTAAGAATCTCCATGATTCTTATAATGTCCAATGAACCTGGGCTTAAACTTTGGAGATTCAACCCTCATAGGGATTTTTCTTGAGGACAACCAAACAAAGTCCCCCACTTTAAACCGAGGACCATCAGTCCTATGCCGGTTGGCAAACCGTTGGGCCTTCTCCTGAGAGAGAGACAACCTCTCCACTACCTGGTCCCAAATCTGCTGCATTCGCTCCACAACAGAGTCAACACCCAGACAGACAGAAGCCTCTGCCTGTCCCGAAGAAAATCGAGGGTGAAACCCAAAATTGCAGAAAAATGGAGACATCAAGGTGGCAGAGCTAGCCCTATTATTAAGAGCAAACTCAGCCAAAGGCAAAAAAGAGACCCAGTCATCTTGATCAGCAGACACAAAACATCTCAAATAAGTCTACAAGGTCTGGTTTGTTCTCTCGGTTTGTCCATTGGTCTGAGGATGAAAAGCAGAGGAGAAAGATAATTGAACACCAAGTTTAGAACAAAATGTCCTCCAAAATCTGGAAACAAACTGGACTCCTCTGTCAGACACAATGTTCTCCAGAATGCCATGTAACCGAACCACGTGCTGAAGGAACAAAGGCACCAATTCGGAGGAGGAAGGTAACTTAGGTAATGGCACAAGATGTATCATCTTGGAAAACCTATCACAGATTACCCAGATAACGGTCATTCTCTGATAAACAGGGAGGTCGGAAATAAAATCCATAGAGATATGGGTTCATGGCCTCTTGGGCACAGGTAATGGCATTAACAAACCACTAGAGCGAGAGCAAGGCTTGGAAAGAGCGCAAGTTCCACAGGACTGCACAAATTCCCTGACGTCACGAGACAAAGAAGGCCACCAAAAGGACCGACTCACTAAGTCTCTGGTACCAAAAATCCCGGGATGACCAGCCAATGCGGAACAATGAATCTCAGACATCACACTCTTCTTCCACTGGTCTGGGACAAACAATTTCCCAATAGGGCAGCGCTCAGGTTTATCCTCCTGACACCCTTCCAAGGCCAGTCTCAAATTGGGCAAGATGGCGGAAAGAACTACACCCTCTTTCAAAATAACAGTAGGATCAGATAACTCAGGAGAGTCCGCAAAGAAACTCCTCGAGAGGGCATCCGCCTTAACATTCTTAGTGCCAGGAAGAAAAGAAACCACAAAATTAAAACGTGTGAAAAACAAGGCCCACCTGGCCTGTCTAGGATTAAGTCGCTTGGCTGATTCGAGATAAACTAGGTTCTTATGGTCCGTGAGGACCACCACCTGATGTTTGGCTCCTTCCAGCCAATGTCTCCACTCTTCAAAGGCCCACTTCATGGCCAATAACTCCCGATTACCGACATCATAATTACGTTCAGTTGGAGAAAATTTTCGAGAGAAAAAGGCACAAGGTGTAATGTATGGTGTACAGTTCATATAGCGTCTTGTGCTTGGGTGCGAGGAAAACACATGAGGCACAGGTTTGATATAGAAGGACTTGTATTACTTCATACAAGTGGCAAAAAGGGTCACACAGTTTGCAGTTACAGAAGCAGGAGACACAGCAGGCCAGAGTAACTTAAGCTCAGCAATAACTCTCCACAACAGGTTCAGGATCTCTTCTCTGTTACCGTAGTTCCATGCAAACGTGGATTTATCAAATAGCAGGTTTCCAGAGTCCACAAGTGTTCCAAAGTTCCTCAGTAGGAAATAGCTGGAGTACAAAGTCCAAGGTTTTCCAGGAGTCAGGTCACAGGCTCACTGCAGACTTGATTCTGAAGCACTGATTGCTCAGCTG
The DNA here is from genome assembly GCA_033576555.1 of Oophaga sylvatica. Lineage (NCBI taxonomy): Eukaryota > Metazoa > Chordata > Amphibia > Anura > Dendrobatidae > Oophaga > Oophaga sylvatica. The sequence goes on from JARQOD010000007.1 coordinate 2,856,207, forward strand.
AGGCTGCTTAAGAAGCAAGAGGGAGAGAATCAGGGCGGGAACATGAAAGCTGGAAACTTCATATTGACTGAGGGCAAGATAGCTGCAGCAAGACAGAAAGCAAAATGGCCGACGGAAAAACTGAGTTTCAAGAAACATGTACAAAGAACCTTACATTACTCCCCCCTTAGGGACAACCTCCGGATGACCTCAGACCAGGCTTGTCTGGGTACCTCTGATGAAACTGGCGGAGCAAGCGAGGAGCATTAACGTTATCGACTGGTTCCCATGAGTTGTACTCCACTGGGTAGCCCTGCCATTTAATCAAATATTGTAACTGATTTCTGTACAACTTGGAATCTAGAATCCTTTCCACCACAAATTCTTCCTGACCATCGACTAGCACTGGGTCAGGGCAAGGAGAAGAACGTCCAGGAAACGTATTGGGTGTTGCAGCCTTTAGTAGGGATACATGAAAGACAGGGTGGATTCTCATAGTTCTGGGCAGTTGAAGACGACAAGCAACGGCACTTATAATTTTACTGATTTTATAGTGTCCAATGTACTTATGTCCCAACTTAGACGATGGAATCTTAAACTTAAGATTTCTGGTTGACAGCCAGACCAAGTCTCCTACCTTGAAAGCTGGTGCAGGTTTACGAAATTTATCTGCTGCTTTCTTGTACCTTTCCTGAGCCAATTCCAGATTTTCCTTTAGAAGATCCATATTCTTTTGTAAAGACGTGATTCTTTCAGCCACTGCTGGCAAGGGCGTTTCTATGGGAAATCGAGGAAAATGTTAGGATGATAACCTAGATTGGAGTAAAAAGGAGACTGCTTAGTGGAGGCGCTCTGAGAGTTGTTATAAGAGAACTCAGCCAGTGGAAGTAGATCCACCCAATCATCCTGTAGGTGGCAGATAAAGCAGCGGAGATACTGCTCCAGGGTCTGATTGGTTCATTCTGTCTGTCCATTAGTCTGGGGATGAAAAGCAGAAGAAAGGTTTACTTTAATGTCCAATGCGGCACAGAAATTTTGCCAAAACCTTGAAGTGAATTGCACCCCTCGATCCGAAATGACCTCATCTGGTACTCCATGTAAGCGAAACACATTCTTAATCATCAAATCTGATGTCTGTTTTGCAGTGGGTAAGCCGACACAAGGGATAAAATGAGCTGCCTTTGTTAAACGATCAACCACCACTAGAATGGTGTTCTTCCTTGAGAGGTTGGTAACTCCACAATGAAGTCCATAGAAATGGATCCCCACGGGCGGGACGGGGTGGGAAGGGGTTGCAACAGACCAGTTGGTGAGGAGCGAGGTGTTTTGCATCTTGCACAGACTTCACATGAAGTGACATAGTTTAAAACATCTTTCCTGTAAGTGGGCCACCAAAAGAAACGAGAAAGAAATTCCTGTGTCTTTAGAATTCCTCTATGCCCAGCTATCTTGGAATCGTGGATGAGTTGCAATACTCTCAATCTGACTGTTTCAGGTATATACAGACGTTGTCCCTGAATCCACACACCATTCTTAAAGACAAGACTTACGTCCCTTGGGGGTTGTGCCAACAAGGAATCCGCATGGTATGCTTCCTTGATGTCCTTAAGTAGGTCTTGATTATGAATTACTCCCAGGAATCTAGAGTCAGGAAGAATAGTCTTAGGAAGAGTAAGTGGACGGGTCTCTGCTGAATGAATCCTAGAGAGTGCATCAGCCTTTCCATTGCGCGATCCTGGCCTATAAGAAATTACAAAATTAAATTGGTTTAGGAAAAGATTCCAGCGAGCCTGGCGAGGAGTCAGGCACTTAGCCGACCTGATAAATTCAAGGTTACGATGGTCTGTCAGGACGACTATTTGCTGTGCAGCTCCCTGAAGAAGGTGTCTCCATTCTTTGAAGGCGGCAATAATGGCCAACAACTCTCTATTGCCCACATCGTAGTTCCTCTCAGCCGAAGACAACTGCTGGGAAAAGAAGGCACAGGGATGCAAGACATTCTTCTCACCTGTTCTCTGAGAGAGTATAGCTCCAACGGCACAGTCTGAAGCATCCACCTCTATTATGAAGGCAAGTTCGGGGTTGGGATGTACTAAGATAGGTGCGGTGGTAAATTTATCCTTTAGACGGGAAAATGCTTCCTGGGCTTGGGGGGTCCAGGAGAACCTAGACTCTTTCCGGGTAAGTTGGGTGATAGGTGACACTACCTCAGAGAAATTCCTAATGAAACGTCTATAGAAGTTGGCAAACCCGATGAAGCGCTGCACCTCCTTAACATTTCTAGGAATTGGCCAATCCTTGATGGCTTGGGTCTTGCTTCCATCCATACTAATCCCTTGTGTAGACAGTACATACCCCAGAAATTGAATTTCGGTCCTATGGAATTCACACTTTTCAAGTTTGATGTAAAGATGGTTTTGTCTTAGACGTTCTAAGACCATTCTCACATGTCCATGATGTTCCTCTGTGGAGTTAGAAAAAATTAGAATATCATCCAGATAAATCACCACGAATGTATCTAGGAGATCCCTGAAGATGTCATTCACCAAGTGTTGGAAAGTGGCTGGGGCGGTACTCAGACCAAAAGGCATAACTAGATATTCAAAGTGTCCATAGCGTGACCTGAATGCAGTCTTCCATTCATCCCCAGGTCTAATACGGACCAAGTTATAGGCCCCACGGAGATCCAGTTTAGAGAAAATTTTGGCATGCCGCACTCTCTCCAATAACTCAGGGATTAAAGGCAATGGATAACGGTTTCTAATAGTAACCTTATTGAGTTCCCTATAGTCTACGCAGGGTCTCAGAGATCCATCTTTCTTCTTCACAAAGAAGATGGGTGCACCTGCAGGAGATGAAGAGGGGCGTATGAAGCCCTTGGCTAGATTTTCGTCTATGTAATCCTTTAAAGCCTTTAGCTCGGGCCCCGCCAGGGGGTAGATCTTACCAAAAGGTATCTCTGCTCCAGGCAATAATTCAATTAGACAATCATATGAACGGTGAGGGGGAAGCTGGTCAGCGTTCTTCTTGTCACATAAATCCACATAGTCCTGGTATACAGCTGGTAGTTCAGGGACTGACATGGTTCCTTTAGGAACAGAGCAAGCTGAAACTTCTGGACTCATCTGTTTCTCTGGAAAGTGTAATTCCTTGGTCTCCCAGTTAATGGTAGGATTTTGAGCCTGCAGCCATGGTAGCCCTAGAATAATGGGAAAGTGGGGAGAAGAGATAAGCATAAAGGACAGTTTCTCTTGATGATCTTTACCCATAAGGACCCTCAAAGGCTCCGTTTCCTGATCCACTGGTCCAGAGGTCAGCAGGGAGCCATCCACAGTTTCCATCTGTACTGGAGTAGCCTTCTTGACTGAACGTATCCCCTGTTTCAGAGCAAAGGAGATATCCATAAAATTTCCACTTGCCCCTGAGTCGATCATAGCAGAGCTAGACACCCAGACTGAGTCAACCCAGAGTTTGATGGAAAGGAAGCAATGAGAATTGTTTTTCTTACAACTCAGCTGGGACACCGCTGAGGAAACTTGAAAAATTGCAGCGTTTACACAGTCATCGTCCTCAGAAGTGACGGAGTTTAAGTCCGAGAAATCAATATCTGTTGCTGCAGATCTCTCTGGAGCCTGAGGCTCGGACCTGACAGATCTCCTCTCGCAACACACACAGTGAATGACTGCTGCAGTAGTCTTACGAGAACGGCTGGGGCAGTTTATAATGAAGTGCCCTGACTTACCACAGTAGAAACATAGATTTTCCTTTAAACGATGTTCTTTGCGTGCATCACTAACCCGTCTTTGTAAAGAGTCCACCTGCATGGGTTCAGGTTCAGGTTCCCGTGTGATCCTACTCAAAGGTTCCTTAGCTGGGGAGGAAGGTAGGAAAAGGTTAGTGCGATTACTTTCGAACCATCTCTCTTGCCTGCGTTCAGTCAGACGAGCATCTATACGGATGCAGTACAGTCATGGTCAAAAATTTTGAGAATGACACAAATATTAATTTTTACAAAGTCTACTGCTTCACTTTTTCTAATGGCAATTTGCATATACTCCAGAATGTTATAAAGAGTGATCAGCTTAACAGCAATTACTTGCAAAGTCAATATTTGGCTAGAAAATGAACTTTATCCCCCAAAACACATTTCAACATCATTGCAGCCCTGCCTTAAAAGGACCAGCTAACCTTTTTTTCAGTGATTGCTCCATTAACACAGGTGTGGGTGTTGATGAGGACATGGCTGGAGATCAATGTGTCATGATTAAGTAAGAATGACACCACTGGACACTTTAAAAGGAGGCTGGTGCTTGGCATCATTGTTTCTCTTCTGTTAACCATGGTTATCTCTAAAGAAACACGTGCAGTCATCATTGCAATGCACAAAAATGGCCTAACAGGGAAGAGTATCGCAGCTAGAAAGATTGCACCTCAGTCAACAATCTATCGCATCATCAAGAACTTCAAGGAGAGAGGTTCCATTGTTGCCAAAAAGGCTCCAGGGCGCCCAAGAAAGACAAGCAAATGCCAGGACCGTTTCTTAAAAGTGTTTCAGCTGCGGGATCGGGCTACCAGCAGTGCAGAGCTTGCTCAGGAATGGCAGCAGGCAGGTGTGAGTGCATCTGCACGCACTGTGAGGCGGAGACTCTTGGAGCAAGGCCTGGTCTCAAGGAGGGCAGAAAAGAAGCCACTTCTCTCCAGAAAAAACATCATGGACAGACTGATATTCTGCAAAAGGTACAGGCAGTGGACTGCTGAGGACTGGGGTAAAGTTATTTTCTCTGATGAATCCCCTTTTCAATTGTTTGGGACATCAGGAAAACGCCTCATTCGGAGAAGACAAGGTGAGCACTACCACCAGTCTTGTCTCATGCCAACTGTTAAGCATCCTGAAACCATTCATGTGTGGGGTTGCTTCTCAGCCAAGGGAATCAGCTCTCTCACAGTCTTGCCTAAAACACAGCCATGAATAAAGAATGGTACCAGAATGTCCTCCAAGAGCAACTTCTCCCAACCCTCCAAGAGCAGTTTGGCGATCAACAATGCCTTTTCCAGCATGATGGAGCACCTTGCCATAAAGCAAAGGTGATAACTAAATGGCTCAGGGAACAAAACATAGAGATTTTGGGTCCATGGCCTGGAAACTCCCCAGATCTTAATCCCATTGAGAACTTGTGGTCAATCATCAAGAGACGGGTGGACAAACAAAAATCTAAAAATTCTGACAAAATGAAAGCATTGATTGTGCAAGAATGGACTGCTATCAGTCAGGATTTGGTCCAGAAGTTGATTGAGAGCATGCCAGGGAGAATTGCAGAGGTCCTGAAGAAGAAGGGTCAACACTGCAAATATTGACTTGCTGCATTAACTCATTCTAACTGTCAATATAAGCTTTTGTTACTCATATGTTTGCAATTATTATATTTCTGTCTGTGATAAAAACATCTGTCAAACACACATAAAAACCAGAGGGCAGCAGATCATGTGAAAATATAATATTTGTGTCATTCTCAAAACTTTTGGCCATGACTGTAGTTAATAAAGTCACCTAACGCAGTGGGAGGGTTGGCACGAGCAAGTTCATCCTTAATCAGTGGAGACAACCCTTTTCGAAAAATAGATTTTTTGGCGGAACTGTCCCAAGTGGTATCGAGGGCCCATCTCCTGAAATCCAGGGCATATTCGGCTACTGAGCGCTTACCTTGGCGCAAAGTTAACATGGCTGCTTCAGCTGTTGCACCTCGATTGGGGTCATCAAATACCTGCCCCATGGCTGAAATAAAGGCATCAAGATGATCCAAACATTCATCCTCAGTCTCAATCAGAGGGTTTGCCCACATCAAAGCCTTGTTGGTAAGCAACATGATTATAGTAAGCACCTTAGATCGTTCAGTGGGAAATTGTGAAGCATGTGCAGAAAAAAAAAGATTGCATTGGTTAATAAATCCCCTGAATTTCTCACGTTCACCGCCAAAATGAAAAGGGGGTAACTTGGGAATCCCAGAACTCGGGGTTATGGCAGGAGCCTGAACTCGTTCCTCTAGAACCTCAATCCTGGCTCGTAAATCCTGGGTAGTTTGTCCAAACACTTGCAAATTGTGATTAGTGAGGTCCTGTAGGTTTGCAAAACGGGTCTTTATAGTCTGTATATCTGCAAGGATTGTATCAGTCACTCCGCAAAGCTCCTTTATGCGAGCCTCCATCTTCCAGATCTTTTAAGACAGGAGTACTGGAAGGAGAAGAGAAGAAAAAAAAAAAAAAACAATAGTGTTTACCTGTGGTAACACTGCAGAGTAAAATTAAGGGAATGTGCTCACCTGGAATGGTTGTGAGAAGTCACAACCACTGTCATCACAGAAAGTATAACCGGACATCTGATATCCACAGTCACAGCAGACACAGCCTTCCCAGACCCAGCAGACACTAACGTTTGGCTTCAGAATCTTGTAATGTATGGTGTACAGTTCATATAGCGTCTTGTGCTTGGGTGCGAGGAAAACACATGAGGCACAGGTTTGATATAGAAGGACTTGTATTACTTCATACAAGTGGCAAAAAGGGTCATACAGTTTGCAGTTACAGAAGCAGGAGACACAGCAGGCCAGAGTAACTTAAGCTCAGCAATAACTCTCCACAACAGGTTCAGGATCTCTTCTCTGTTACCGTAGTTCCATGCAAACGTGGATTTATCAAATAGCAGGTTTCCAGAGTCCACAAGTGTTCCAAAGTTCCTCAGTAGGAAATAGCTGGAGTACAAAGTCCAAGGTTTTCCAGGAGTCAGGTCACAGGCTCACTGCAGGCTTGATTCTGAAGCACTGATTGCTCAGCTGAGGCTGCTTAAGAAGCAAGAGGGAGAGAATCAGGGCGGGAACATGAAAGCTGGAAACTCCATATTGACTGAGGGCAAGATAGCTGCAGCAAGACAGAAAGCAAAATGACCGACGGAAAAACTGAGTTTCAAGAAACATGTACAAAGAACCTTACACAAGGGTTACTCTTAGATGTCTCTGGATCTTTTTGGGACAAAACGGCACCTGCCCCAATTTCAGAGGCATCAACCTCCACCTGAAACGGTAGAGAAACATCAGGCTGCCGTAGAACAGGAGCAGAAGTGAATCTCTGCTTAAGTTCCTGAAACGCAGAAACTGCCTCAGGAGGCCAATTCACCACATCAGAACCCTTTTTGGTCAAATCAGTCAATGGTTTAACAATACCGGAGAAATTACCAATAAATTTACGATAAAAATTGGCAAAACCCAAAAATCTCTGAAGAGCCTTTAATGAAGTAGGTTGGACCCAATCACAGATGGCCTGAACCTTGACCGGGTCCATTTCAATAACAGACGGAGACAAAATGAATCCCAGAAATGAGACCTTCTGTACGCCAAAAAGACACTTTGATCCCTTAACATACAGTGCATTCTCTCTCAAAATCTCGAACACAGTCCGAACATGTTTCACATGAGAGTGCCAGACATTGGAAAAAATCAAGATATCATCCAAATAAACAATCAGAAATGTATCCACAAAATCCCTGAAAATATCATTCATGAAGGATTGGAAGACGGAAGGAGCATTAGTGAGCCCAAAGGGCATCACTAGGTACTCAAAATGCCCCTCTGGGGTATTAAATGCCGTTTTCCATTCATCCCCGTGCTTAATGCGAATAAGGTTATACGCCCCCCCTGAGTTCAAGCTTGGTAAACCAACTAGCACTTTTCACCCTGGAAAACAGGTCAGAAATCAAGGGTAACGGATATTGATACTTCACAGTGATCTTATTCAAGAGACGATAATCAATACACGGCCTCAATGAACCATCCTTTTTGGCCACAAAGAAAAAACCAGCACCCAAGGGTGAAGAGGATGGTCTGATATGACCCTTCTCCAATGACTCCTTGATATAAGATCGCATAGCATCGTGTTCAGGTACAGACAAGTTAAAAAGGCGACCTTTAGGAAATTTACCACCAGGCACTAATTCAATAACGCAATCGTAGCTCCTGTGAGGGGGCAAAGATGCAGATTTACTTTCACTAAATACATCCGAAAAATCAGTCAAAAAGTCAGAAACATCCTGAGACTTGGGAGAGGCAGAAAAAACAGGAGTGTCAGCATTTTAACATTGGCAGCCCCAACTGGTCACAGACACAGATTTCCAATCTGTAACCAAGGGGAACCTAGTACAATAATGTCATGCAGATTATACAGCACCAGAAATTTGCAACTCTCCTGATGATCTGGTTCAACCCTCATTATCACCTGTGTAGAAAACTGGGGTTTATCCTCCGCCAAAGGGGTAGAATCAATGCCCAGTAGGGGAATAGACTTCCGCAGGGGTATCATGGGAAACCCAAAACGTTTGGCAAAGTCAAAATCCATCAGGTTAATAGCTGCTCCTGAATCAACAAAAGCCTGAGCAGAAAATGTGGACAGGGAGCAAATCAGGGTAACAGTCAACAGAAATTTAGTCTGAACACTACCCAAGACAACTGAGCGTGCAAAACGTCTTCCACGCTTAGGGCAGACAGAAATAGCATGAGAGGCATCACCACAGTATAAACATAACCCATTGCGCTTTCGAAACTCATGACGCTGTGCCCCAGAAGTCACTCTATCACACTGCATGGGCTCAGAAACTGGCTCACAAGGCAACACTATCTCACGCATACCTCTGCGCTCATGCAAACGTCTGTCAATTTGAATAGCCAATGACATAGAATCATTGAGACCAGAGGGAGCAGGGAATCCCACCATAACATCCTTTACATTGTCTGACAGCCCCTTCCAAAAAAGGGCTGCCAAAGCATCATCATTCCATTTGGTCAGGACTGCCCACTTTCGGAATTTCTAACAGTACAACTCAGCGTCTTCAAGACCCTGATTTAATGACAACAAGGTTTTTTCAGCTTGATCAGTGACAGTAGGTTTATTGTACAATAACCCCAGAGCCAGAAAAAATGCATCAATATCATTCAAAACAGGATCCCCAGGTGTCAGGGAAAAAGCCCAATCCTGAGTATCGCCGCGCAGGAGAGATGACAACTTGAACCTGCTGTGCTGCATTACCTGAAGACTTAGGCTTTAAGGCAAAAACAACTTACAGTTATTTTTGAAATTCAGAAATTTAGCCCGATCCCCCAAAAACAAATCTGGCATGGGAATCCTAGGTTCCACAACCGGCAACCTAGCAAGAAAGGTAGCAATACTCCGAACCTCAGTGGCAAGCTGATCCACACGGCCAGACAACTGTGCAAACTCCATTGAAAGAAAAAAAAATCCTCCTCAGCACCCAGAGAAAAAGAGGGAAAAAATGCAACAGACAGAAAAAAAAAATCTCTGACAACTTTTTTCTTTCCACACTATTTTTCCCTTCTGTGAGTACCATATAATTTTCAGTTATGGCCGGTGATACTGTTGTGTTTCGGTAGCTGAGGAGGACAGGAACAACAGCAGGGCAGCAGAACACCTGAGATGTTGGTAACTGATGGGTTGCAGATTCCTAAACTAACGACACAACTAGAGGTAGCCGTGGAGCATTCCTACGTTGATCCTAGACGCCTCGTCACAGCCTGAGAGATAACTACACCTAAAGGCAGAAAGGTGAAAGCTATCTGCCCTGGAGCAGATCCCCAAAGAAAATAGGAAGCCCCCAAACATATAATGGCGGTTAGACAAGATGAAAACACAAACATAGGCAGAAAATAGATTGAGCAAACGCAGGGGCCACAAGCTGACTAAGTAGGATAGGAAAGGAGAGATTACTTTCTGCAACCCAGAAAACCCCAAAAAAATCCAACAATTCTGATTACAAAAATGCTGAGATCACACGATCTCGCCACCCGCTAAATCAGATCTCAGTGTGAACAAAACCAAGCTGCAGCCGCTGAAAAAACAGGAAAAAGCAAATGAGCAAATAACAGTGGCTGCAGATAAACTGTGAGGAGCTCAGGCCCCAGGAGGGGACCAGGTTGACCTCCACAAAAGTGCAGAAAACAATGCAAAAAGCAAGCACAAAAAGAAAAGCAAAAAATATCTTATCTGAAAGCAGGAGATGCAGGCAAGACTCCAGCAAACTTCCAAATGAACCAGAAACCACAATTGAGACAAGAACAATTGATCACCGGCAACCATCATGGGAGGGAACCTCCCTTATATCAGACAAGTCCATGATCCCTGATTGCATTTCCTCGCTGAAAGGTTCAGTACTGTCTGTAACCACCAGAGGGAGCCTCTGCTCAGAAACCATCTCTAGCACATTCATAACAGCTTTGGCTGGTCTCAGTTAGTTTTTTGTATTTGTTCATTTGCTCAGTTCTTGTGATATTTTACTGCTGGGTAGCTACGTGTCCACACCAGAGATCTGATATAGGTGGTCGAGACCGTGTGGTCTCAGTGTTTTTGGATTCAGAAGTGTTGGAGTTTTTCCTAGGGTTTTTCTGGGTTGCAGACAGTATTCTCTCCTGTGCTGTCCTATCTAGACAGTTTTGGGCACCAGCATTTGCTCAATCTATTTTCTGTCTGTGTTCGTATTTTCATCTTGCCTAACCGCCATTATATGTTTGGGGGCTTCCTACTCTTTTGGGGTCTACTCCGGGGCAGTTAGCTTTCCTCTTTCCATCTTCAGGGATAGCTATCTCTCCGGCTGTGACGAGGCGTCTAGGGCACCGTAGGAACGTCCCACGGCTGCTTCTAGTTGTGCGGTTAGTTTAGGGGTCTGCAACCTATTAGTTTCCAACCTCTCTGGTGTTAGGCTGCCTATGCGGTTTTTTGCTCCTGTCTCCTCAGCTACCAAAACATAACAGAATCACCGACCACACTGAAATTCTATGGTACTCAATAGAAGGGAAAAAATAGTAAAAAGAAAAAAAAAAAGGTTGTCAGAGTTGTCAGAAATTTTTTTTTTGTCTGTTACATTTTTTCCCTCTTTTTCTCTGGGGGCTGAGGAGGAATTTTTTCCCCAATGGAGGTCAAGCATTTGTCCGATCGTGTGGAGCAGCTTGCTGCTGAAGTTCGGAGTATTGCTATCTATCTTGCTGGGTTGCCTGCTGTGGAACCTATGATCCCTCTGCCGGATTTATTTTTGGGGATCGGTCTAAGTTTTTGAATTTTAAAAATAACTGTAAGTTGTTTTTTTCTTTGAAGCCTAAATCCTCAGGGAATACAATGCAGCAGGTTCAAATTGTCATCTTCCTGTTGCGCGGTGACGCTCAGGATTGGGCCTTTTCCCTGACACCTGGGGATCCTGTTTTGAATAATGTTGATGTGTTTTTCAGGCTCTGGGGTTATTGTACGATGAACCTAATGTTACTGATCAAGCTGAAAAAACCTTGTTGGCATTGAATCAGGGTCATGAAGCCGCTGAGCTGTACTGTCAGAAATTCAGAAAGTGGGCAGTCCTTACTAAATGGAATGATGATGCTCTGGCAGCTCTTTTTCGGGAGGGTCTGGCAGAGACTGTAAAGGATGTTATGGTGGGATTCCCTGTCCCCTCTGGTCTCAAAGACTCTATGTCATTAGCTATTCAAGTTGACAGACGTCTGAGCGAGCGCAGAAATATGTGTGAGATTGTGATGCCTTGCGGGCCAGTCCCTGAGCCCATGCAGTGTGATGGAGTGACTTCTGGGGCACAGCATCATGAATTTCATAAGCGTAATAAGTTGTGCTACTATTGTGGTGATGCGTCTCATGCTATTTCCGTCTGCCCCAAGCGGGGAAGACGTTTTGCGGCTCAGTTGTTTTGGTAGTGTTCAGACTAAATTTCTGTTGACTGTTACCTTGATTTGCTCCATGTCCACATTTTCAGCTCAGGCTTTTGTTGATTCAGGGGCAGCTATAAACCTGATGGATTTTGATTTTGCCAAACGTTGTGGTTTTCGTATGATACCCCTGCGGAAGTCTATTCCTTTGCTGGGCATTGATTCTACCCCCTTGGCGGAGAATAAACCCCAGTTTTCCACCCAGGTGATAATGCGGGTTGACCCGGACCACCAAGAGAATTGCAAATATTTGGTGTTACATAATTTACATGACATTGAGACTCACAATCCTATTTTGGATTGGAAATCTGTGTCTGTGACCAGTTGGGGTTGTCAATGTGTTTGTGCTGACACTCCTGTTTTTTTTTGCCCCCCCAGTCTCAAGATGTTGTTTCTGCCTCCCCCCAGTCTCAAGATGTCCCTGACTATTTGACTGATTTTTCTGATGTGTTTAGTGAGAGTAAGTCTGCATCCTTACCTCCTCATAGGAGTTATGATTGTGCTATTGACTTAGTACCCGGTTGTAAATTTTCCAAGGGTCGTGTCAGGACTCTGAACATTTTTTTATTACCTTTTGTGCATTACTGCCCTTTTCCAAGATGGCGTCTTTCGTCTCATGTGCACTGCGTCTTCCTGCTATATAACTCCACCCCAGCCTTTAGTCTGTGCTAGAGTATTCTGCCTTGCATCCAGCTTCTGCCTTGCATCCAGCCTCTTACCTCTGGTGGCTCCCTGGCGTGTTACCTGCTCCTGTGAACCTGTTGGTGATCCTGCTACTCTGCTCTGAGTTCCTGCTGCATACACCGGTTTCCAGTAATCCTCCTTCATCTGGCTGCTGGTGTTACTTCCTTCTGCATTTGCTGGAAATGTAAGCTGTTGCAGCTCTGCTCTGCTTAAACCTGAGACTATTATCCAGGCCTCCCTGGTTAAGCTAAGATATTATTTGAACTGCCTTATAAGCATATCTACCTGTACTTGGACTAAGCAAGGACTTATGCGTGTCAAGTATCCCCAAGTATATTTGTGCTTCATATACTCTCTGCTTGATTGCATGTTCCTCTGAAGTTTCCTATAGACTGTTAAGCTGCATTTAATATCACCACCAAGTGTTGTGGACTTGAGCTTTGCTCTGCACCTGTTTGAATCACCGTGTGATAATATAGACTTTACCATTTATAAAACTGTGTCCTGTAGTTGTCTTGTTCCACGCAAAGAGTCTCCTGAGTTATCCCCTATAATCATTACATGATACTCTAGCCTAAAAAATGAGACTGCTGGAACAATGACTGCAGAAGGCAGATTAGAGCAGGTGTTCTCCATAATTAGATCACTGCAGAAAGATGTGGAAGGTCTGCAAAAGAAGTTTGGAAGCTTTGAACACAATGAACAAGTGTTGGGACAAACTCTGCAGGACTTAAGCACCCGCATTGCAGCCCAGGAAAACATAGAGGCATAGAGTTCCAGTATGGTCGGGCTTTTCAGGACATGAGCATGCAAATAGCGGCACAACCTTCTGTGAAACCGCCACCAGCTAGCCCACCTAAGTTGCCCCATTCAGATTTAATGGTGATCGCGACAAATTTCGTGGCTTTGTCAATCAATGTATGCTATATTTTGATGTGCATGCTGACCGTTTTCTTAATGGTAGATCTAAAGTATTGTGTGTAATAATGCTGCTGACCGCACGAGCGCTCGCCTGGGCGAATCCGATGATTGAGTCTCGTGACCCGCGGTTAAATAATTTGGATGATTTCTTGGCCGCTATGGCATTAATGTTTGATGATCCTAATCGGCGTGCAACTGCTGAATCTGCTTTATTGTCTTTACGAAAGGCTAAACGTTCTGTTATTGAGTATGCTACCGAATTCAGGAGATTAGCAGTAGATACCAATTGGTACAGTTATGCACAATTAACTATTTTTAAAAGGGGTCTGTCTAGCATTATAAAGGATGAATTAGCTCGCTCTGAATCACCACAAGATCTAGAGACATTTATACAGCATTGTGTGCGCATTGACATTCGCCAAACTGAGCGTAGGCAGGAGAAGTTTGCTGCCTTTAACCGTATTTCTAACTTTTCCCTTCCTTCCAAAGAGCCTGCAGGTAAAACATCTCGGGAGATGGAGGAGGTGCCCATGCAAATTGATTCTGTTCAGAGGCGCGAGAATAATGAGCGCCGGGAGCATCGACTTCGTGAAAGTCTATGTTTCTACTGCGGCCAGTATGACCACTTTTTAATCAACTGTCCCAAGTGTCCCAAGCGGCCTAACAAGGTGCTAGTAGCAGTAGGAGAGTATGACTACTGTGATGATGAATTTGACATCTCTGAATGTAGCCTGCCTTTAAACGCTGTATTCCATTCACTTTCTATGACTTCACCACCCAAGGAGCTGAAGGAAAAGAACTCTCACTGTTCTCTCCCTATTAAGATCCTGTGTTCTGGACAGTGAATTTCCAGTGCAGCTATGATTGACTCTGGTGCAGGTGGCAATTTTATGTATATTGCATTTGCCAAGGAACATGGTATTGAAATTCAGCAAAGAGCCTCTCCAATTACCATGGAAACAGTGGATGGGTCACCTTTAATCTCCGGGCCTGTGGATCAGGAGACCGCACCCCTTGAGATTTTGTTGGAGCCTAATCATCAGGAGCAACTCTCTTTCTTGCTAATTTCTTCTCATTTTCCTGTGATTTTAGGCATCCCTTGGCTGCGTTCTCAGAATCCAACTATCAACTGGGAGACCAAGGAGATTAGCTTTCCAACAAGGAGCAACCCAGCATCAACTGAAATTGTCCCTGAGTCCACTGCTACGGAACCACCTGTACAGGTATTTACCTTACCTTCAGCATATAAAGAGTTCTCTGACATCTGTGACAAGAAGAATGCAGATCAGCTTCCTCCACACAGGCATTATGACTGTCCCACTGAGCTGCTTCCCAGGAAAGCTATTCCTTTTGGCAAGGTATACCCTTTGGCGGCACCTGAGCTCCAAGCCTTAAAGGAGTATATTGATGAAAACCTGGCCAAAGGCTTCATACATCCTTCTTCCTCACCAGCAGGGGCACCTATATTTTTTGTAAAGAAGAAGGATGGGACCCTGAGACCCTGTGTAGACTATCAGGAATTCAATAAGGTAACCATACAAAACCGTTACCCTTTGCCTCTGATTCCTGAATTACTGGAAAGAGTCCGCCATGCTAAGGTATTCTCCAAACTGGATCTTCGTGGGGCTTATAATTTGGTGCGTATTCGTCCAGGGGATGAGTGGAAGACAGCATTCAGATGCCGGTATGGACACTTTGAATATCTCGTGATGCCCTTCGGGCTTTGTAACGCCCCTACAACGTTTCAACACCTTGCTAATGACATCTTCAGGGATTTGTTGGACCAGTTTGTGGTGATCTATTTGGACGATATTTTAATCTTTTCTGACTCTCTACAGGAACATGAAGAACATGTCAAAGCGGTTTTAAGACGTCTGAAAGAGAACCATCTGTATATCAAGCCGGAGAAATGCGAGTTCCATCGTTCTAAGATACAGTTCTTAGGTTATATCATCTCTCCTCAGTGGCTGAACATGGAATCTGGTAAGATTCAGGCTATTCTTGACTGTCCGGTACCCAAGAACGTTAAGGAGGTCCAACGTTTTATTGGTTTTGCAAATTTCTACAGACGTTTCATTTGAAATTTTTCTGATATTGTCCGTCCCATTACTTCCTTGACAAAGAAGGAAAAGCCTTTTAAGTGGTCTTCACAGGCTCAAGAAGCTTTTGATCGGCTTAAGATCTGTTTCACCTCAGCACCGCTGTTGATACACCCAGATCCAACACTGTCTTTCATTGTGGAGGTGGACGCTTCTGATAATGCTTCGGGGGCTATTCTCTCTCAAAGAAATGGAAAGAAGGGGCTGCTACATCCTTGTGCTTTCTTTTCCCATAGACTACCCTCAGCAGAGAAGAATTATGATGTGGGAGACAAGGAATTGCTGGATATTATTGCGGCTTTCAAGGAATGGAGGCATCATCTGCTAGGAGCTGCACAACAGATCGTAGTGCTAACTGACTATCGCAATTTAGAGTTCCTTAGATCCGCTAGATGTCTTTCTCCTCGTCAGGCTCGTTGGAATTTATTTTTAAATCAATTTAGTTTTGTTATCTCGTACCGTCCAGGTTCTCGTAATGGGAAGGCTGATGCTTTATCCCGAATCCATGCTGCGGATTCCGTACCTGGAGCCCCGTCCAAGACCATTCTATCTGATGCCAATTTCATCAGAGTTATCCACGATCAAGACTTGTGGAAGGAGTGCAGGGAGGCTTATGACGGTGATGTATTTCTGGCCAACCCACCTGTTGATATTAATCTTGTCTTTAAGGGTGGCATGTGGTTCAGAGATCGACGAATCTACGTCCCTGAAGTCGTCCGTCTGCAGATCCTCAAGTTGGTACATGACTCCAAGTTGGCTGGTCACGGGGGATACAGAAGACACAAGAGTTCCTAAGCCAATTTTTCTGGTCGCCAACTTGCCTGAAGGATACCAAGGACTATGTTCTCTCTTGCGAGGTATGTGCTCATCATAAGACTCCTCATGTGGCACCTACGGGTCTTCTGCAACCATTACCTGTTCCGTCCCGCCCATGGGGGTCTATATCAATGGACTTTATTGTGGAGCTGCCTACATCGGGTGGCATGAATACAATCTTGGTGGTAGTTGATCGCCTGACTAAAGCCGCTCATTTTGTTCCATGCACCGGCCTCCCCTCAGCTAAGGATACAGTGAACTTGGTTATACAGAATGTCTTTCGGCTGCATGGGGTCCCGGATGAGATCATCTCTGACCGTGGAGTACAGTTCACTTCAAGATTCTGGAAGGGGTTTTGCTCTGCACTCAATATAAATATCTGTCTCTCTTCCGCTTACCATCCCCAAACAAATGGTCAGACTGAGCGTACCAACCAGACACTCCAACAATATTTAAGATGCTATGTCAGCCATCTCCAGCCATCCGTGTATCTTACCTAGGTCTCGGATTAATTCTCCGGTTCCGGCAGTGGAGGAAAGGCTGACTGCGATGAAGCAAAATTTGGAGGTTCTGAAGGAGTCCCTGACCACAGTTCAAGAATGTTAGAAGAGATCGGCTGATAGATTCCGTAAACCTGCACCCATGTTCAAGGTAGGAGATTCCGTGTGGTTAGCAACTAAGAATCTGAAATTAAACGTTCCTTCACAAAAACTTGGACAGAAGTTCATTGGCCCTTTCAAGATCAACGGTATTGTGAGCTCCATGGCCTGCTGTCTGAAGCTGCCTAGGACTATGAAGGTACACCCAGTTTTTCATGTATCTTTACTAAAGCCTGTATCTCCTAATACCTTCAAGGGACGTGTTGTGCCACCTCCGCAGCCTGTGGTGATTGATGGGCAAGAACAATTTGTGGTGGAGGAAATTATTGATTCCAGGATTCGCAGGAATCGACTCCAATATCTAATAAGATGGCAGGGATATTCCCCTGAGGAAGACTCTTGGGAACCAGTGGAAAACATCAATGGCCAACAGAATATTTCTCGTTTTCATCAGAGATTTCCTGACAAACCAGGTCCAGGATCGTCCTGAGGCCTCACCGGTTATGCCGGTAATCTAGGGCATCTGGGACACCGACCCTGACCAGCTAGCATACCAAACTCCTCACTGATTAAGTCGGTATTCTAGGGGCTTATTTCAGCCGAGCCTTAACCACACACACGCATGACCACACTGGCGCAAAGCATATAACGATTGATATTAGCGCATGGCGGCCCAGCCATGCCACCCTTTTATAGTAACAGCTACAGGTCCTGCCGGAAACAAGGACCAATGAGAAACTGTTCCAAAACATATGTAGTTTCAGGACCTTCCTGGCAGACCAATAGGAGCTGCTGCAGTACCTGAACATGTCACCCCTGATCTCCAATGAGAGATCTTACCCTGGGCATGCTCAGAAGGGGAAACGCAGGACTTCGTCCCAAAGACGTCTGCTCCAGCACTGGCTATAATAGCAGATCCAGGAGACGCAGCAGCAAGTCTCTGCACAGTACTGGAATGGGCAAAAAGCTGGGACTGACGGCTCTGCTGAGCAGACTCCACTGCGGCCGGAGAAGAATGGGGGACCGCAGTGGGACTGGTTCGAGACTCCCCTTGTGCAGCAGCGGGAACTCGAACTCTAACACACCCCAGCCTTTAGTCTGTGCTAGAGTATTCTGCCTTGCATCCAGCTTCTGCCTTGCATCCAGCCTCTGACCTCTGGTGGCTCCCTGGCGTGTTACCTGCTCCTGTGAACCTGTTGGTGATCCTGCTATTCTGCTCTGAGTTCCTGCTGCATACACCGGTTTCCAGTAATCCTCCTTCATCTGGCTGCTGGTGTTACTTCCTTCTGCATTTGCTGGACATGTAAGCTGTTGCAGCTCTGCTCTGCTTAAACCTGAGACTATTATCCAGGCCTCCCTGGTTAAGCTAAGATATTATTTGAACTGCCTTATAAGCATATCTACCTGTGCTTGGACTAAGCAAGGACTTATTCGTGTCAAGTATCCCCAAGTATATTGGTGCTTCATAGACTCTCTGCTTGATTGCATGTTCCTCTGAAGTTTCCTATAGACTGTTAAGCTGCATTTAATATCACCACCAAGTGTTGTGGACTTGAGCTTTGCTCTGCACCTGTTTGAATCACCATGTGATAATATAGACTTTACCATTTTTAATTCTGTGTCCTGTAGTTGTCTTGTTCCACACAAAGAGTCTCCTGAGTTATCCCCTATAATCATTATAGGTCGGCTCTTAAATTTATCTGTACCTGAGCATTAGGCTATGCGATCTTATATCAAAGAGTCTTTAGAGAAGGGTCATATCAGACCATCCTCTTCACACTTGGGCGCCGGCTTTTTCTTTGTAGCCAAGAAGGATGGCTCATTGAGGCCATGTATTGATTATTGTCTCCTGAATAAGATCACTGTTATATATCAATATCCGTTACCCTTGATTTCTGACCTATTATCCAGAGTGAAGGGTGCTTGTTGGTTTACCAAGCTTGACCTCAGGGGGCGTCTAATCTTATTCGCATCAAGCACGGAGATGAATGGAAGACGGCGTTTAATACCCCAGAGGTGTCATTTTGAGTACCTAGTGATGCCTTTTGAGCTCACTAATGCCCCTTCCATCTTCCAATACTTTATGAACGATATTTTTTGGGATTTCGTGGATAAATTTCTGATCGTTTATTTGGACGATATCTTGATTTTTTCCAATGACTGGGATTCTCATGTGGAACATGTTCGGATTGTATTCCGGATTTTGAGAGAAAACACATTGTATGTGAATGGATCAAAATGTCTTTTTGGCGTACAGAAGGTTTCATTTCTGGGATTCATTTTGTCTCCGTCTGTTATTGAAATGGACCCGGTCAAAGTTCAGGCCATTTGTGATTGGGTTCAACCCATTACATTGAAGGCTCTTCAGAGATTTTTGGGTTTTGCTAATTTTTATCGTAAATTTATAGCTAATTTCTCTGGTATTGTGAAACCACTGACTGATTTGACCAAGAAGGGTTCTGATGTAGTGAATTGGTCTCCTGAGGCAGTTTCTGCGTTTCAGGAGCTTAAGCGGAGATTCACTTCTGCTCCTGTTCTGCGCCAACCTGATGTTTCTCTACTATTTCAGGTGGAGGTTGATGCTTCTGAGATCGGTGCAGGAGCCGTTTAGTCCCAAATTGATCCGGAGATCTCTAAGAGTAACCCTTGTGCCTTTTTCTCTCTAAAATTTTCCCCAGCGGAACGTAACTGATGTGGGTAATCGGGAGCTATTGGCCATGAAGTGGGCTTTTGAGGAGTGGAGACATTGGCTGGAAGGAGCCAAGCATCAGGTGGTGGTCCTCACGGATCATAAGAACCTGGTTTATTTTGAATCAGCAAAGCGACTTAATCCTAGACAGGCAAGTTGGGCATTGTTTTTCACACGTTTTAATTTTGTGGTCTCTTTCTCCTGGGCACTAAGAATGTTAAGGCGGATGCCCTCTCGAGGAGTTTCTTCCTGGATTGTCCTGAGGTAACTGAGCCTGCTGTTATTCTGAAGGAGGGTGTGGTTCTTTCCGCTATCTCGCCCAATTTGAGACTGGCTTTGGAGAAATTTCAGGAGGATAAACTTGAACGTTACCCTGCTGGGAAATTGTTTGTCTCAGACAAGTGGAGGAAGAATGTGATGTCTGAGATTCATTGCTCCACGTTGGTTGGCCATCCTGGTATTTTTGGTACCAGAGATTTGGTGAGTCGGTCCTTTTGGTGGCCCACTTTGTCTCGTGATGTCAGGGACTTTGTGCAGTCCTGTAGAACTTGTTCTCGGTCCAAATCTTGCTCTCGCTTTAGTGGTTTGTTAATGCCATTGCCTGTGCCCAAGAGGCCATGGACCCATATCTCTATGGATTTTATTTCCGACCTCCCTGTCTCTCAGAGAATGACCGTTATTTGGGTGATCTGTGATAGGTTTTCCAAGATGATACATCTTGTGCCACTACCTAAGTTGCCATCCTCCTTTGAGTTGGTGCCCTTATTTTTTCAACAGGTGGTTTGGTTGCACGGCATTCCAGAGAACATTGAGTCTGACAGAGGAGTCCAGTTTGTGTCCAGATTTTGGAGGACATTTTGTTCCAAACTGGGAGTTCAGCTGTCTTTTTCCTCTGCGTTCCAACCTCAGACCAATGGACAGACTGAGAGAACAAACCTGACCTTGGAGACTTATTTGAGATGTTTTGTGTCTGCTGATCAAGATGACTGGGTCTCCTTTTTGCCCTTGGCTGAGTTTGCTTTGAATAATAGAGCTATTTCTGCCACCTTGATGTCTCCATTTTTCTGCAATTTCGGGTTTCATCCTCGATTTTCTTCAGGGTCGGTGGAGGCTTCTGTCTGTCCTGGTGTTGACTCTATTGTGGAGAGAATGCAGCAGATTTGGGATCAAGTAGTGGATAAGTTGTTCCTCTCTCAGGAGAAGGCCCAGCGATTTGCCAACCGACATAGGACTGATGGTTTAAAGTGGGTGACTTGGTTTGGTTGTCCTCAAAAAATATCCCTATGAAGGTTGCATCTCCAAAATTTAAGCCAAGGTTTATTGGACCTTATAAGATCATGGAGATTATTAATCCCGTTTCCTTCCGTTTGCTTCTTCCAGGAACGTTCATGATTCACAAAGTATTTAACAAATCTTTATTGAAGAGATTTGTCGAGCCAGTGGTTCTTATGGCTGTGCCTCCTGATCCTGTTTTGGTTGAGGGCAATTTGGAGTATGTGGTTGAGAAGATATTGGATTCTCGTTTGGCCAGGCGGAGACTCCAGTACATGGTGAAGTGGAAAGGCTATGGTCAGGAGGACAATTCTTGGGTGTTTGCTTCTGACATTCATGCTGAAAGACTGGTCCGTGCCTATCACCAAGCTCATCCTGATCGTCCAGGTGGCACAAGTGAGGGTTCAGTGACCCCTCCTCAAGGGGGGGTACTGTTGTGAATGTATTGGAGACGACTTCAGAGCTGAGGCTCCCTCTGGTGGTTGCTGAGGGTATTGAACCTACGTGGAACACCAAGAGTCCTACACCTGCAGCTGACGAGTGGTTGTCAGGTGATACTGACTGGCCTGATATAAGTGAGCTGACCTCCCATGATCCTCGCCAGTGATCAATTGTTCTTCCTGGTCTAGGTTGGAATTCAGCTTGCTTTTCTGCTGTCTCCTGCTTGCATTCAGATAAGTCTCTTTCAGTTGTTTTTTTACTGTGGTTTTAATTCCTTGCTTTTTGCTGCATTGCTTTTTGTCTTCAGCCAGGTGCCCTTTGGGGGGCTTTGGCTGGTCTCCGTTCGTTTTTTCTATGTTCATTTGCTCAGTTCTTGTGATATTTTACTGCTGGGTAGCTATGTGTCCACACCAGAGACCTGATATAGGTGGTCGAGACCGTGTGGTCTCAGTGTTTTTGGATTCAGAAGTGTTGGAGTTTTTCCTAGGGTTTATCTGGGTTGCAGACAGTATTTTCTCCTGTGCTGTCCTATCTAGACAGTTTTTGGCCCCAGCGTTTGTTCAATCTATTTTCTGTCTGTGTTCGTATTTTCATCTTGTCTAACCACCATTATATGTTTGGGGCTTCCTACTCTTTTGGGGTCTACTCCGGGGCAGTTAGCTTTCCTCTTTCCATCTTCAGGGATATCTATCTCTCCGGCTGTGACGAGGCGTCTAGGGCACCGTAGGAACGTCCCACGGCTGCTTCAAGTTGTGCGGTTAGTTTAGGGGTCTGCAACCTATTAGTTTCCAACCTCTCTGGTGTTAGGCTGCCTATGTGGTTTTTTGCTCCTGCCTCCTCAGCTACCAAAACATAACACAAGTCATATGCACCCCAATAAGCCTTTTAACCCAGCTACTGGATGGGCCCAGGAAAATCCACTTCACATTATTCATTTTGTACTCCCAATTCTGTTTTCTTATACATTGACAGCAAGGCCTACCCTGCTACGAAGTTATATGCACCCCAATAAGCCTCTGAACCCAGGTACTGGATGGGCCCAGGAAAATCCACCTCACATTATTCATTTTGTACTCCCAATTCTGTTTTCTTATGCATTGACAGCAAGGCCTGCCCTGCTACCAAGTCATATGCACCCAAATAAGCCTTTGAACCCACATACTGGATGGGCACAGGAAAATCCACTTCACATTATTAATTTAGGAATCCTATTCCCTTTCCTTATGCATTGACTGCAAGCGCTGTCCAGCTACCAAGTCATATGCACCCAAATAAGCCTTTGAACCCCCATACTGGATGGGCACAGGAAAATCCACTTCACATTATTCATTTTGGAATTCCATTCCCTTTCCTTATGCATTGACTGCAAGGCCTGCCCTGCTACCAAGTCATATGCACCCCAATAAGCCTTTGAACCCAGGTACTGGATGGGCCCAGGAAAATCCACCTCACATTATTCATTTTGTACTCCCATTCTGTTTTCTTATGCATTGACTGCAAGGCCTGCCCTGCTACCAAGTCATATGCTCCCCAATAAGCCTTTGAACCCACATACTGGATGGGCCCAGGAAAATCCACTTCACATTGTTCATTTTGTCCTCCCGTTCTGTTTTTTTTTTGCATTGACTGCAAGGCCTGCTCTGCTGCCAAGTCATATGCACCCCGATAATTCCAATTCCCCCTTGGAAGAAACATGGAGGAGGGCCTCTTAACAAAAAATGTCCCATTAAAAAGGAGTGGGTCTCCTAGACTTTTAATGCCCATACCCTAACTGTGTTGGGTGGCCAACATTTTCCCCTGTGTGGTACACCTTAACCTTTTCCATAACAAGTATTTAACATCCAGCATAACCACCCATCCTTGTTAAGAATTCGACACTGGCTGTAGCAGCACGGAACAAGTTAACCCTGGTGATCTAATGGCAGTGGATGATGAGACGTGGAGGAAGGCCTGATTAAAAACTAGGCCTAATTTAAAGGAGCGGGTCTCCTAGACTTAGAATGCCCATACACTTAGTGTATGGGCTGGCAAACATTTTCCCCTGTGGGGTACACCGCAACCATTTTCAGAACAAGTATTTTACGCACAGCATAACCACCCACCCTTCTTAATAATTTGACACTGGCTGTAGCTGCACGGAACACGTAAACCCTTTTGATCTAGTGGCGGTGGATGATGAGATGTGGAGGAAGTCCTGATGAAAAACTATGCCCAATTTAAAGGAGCGGGTCTCCTAGGCATGGAATGCCCATACAATAAGTGTATGGGCTGGTCAACATTTTCCCCTGTGGGGTACACCTCAACCTTTTCAATATCAAGTATTTAACACCCAGCAAAAACACCCACCCTTGTTACGATTTTGACAATGGCTGTAGCTGCACAGAACTCGTAAACCCTTTTGATCTAGTGTCGGTGGATGATGAGACGAGGAGGAAGGCCTGATGAAAACTATGCCCAATTTAAAGGAGCGGGTCTCCTAGACATGGAATGCCCATACACTAAGTGTAAGGGCTGGCCAACATTTTCCCCTGTGGGTTACACCTCAAACTTTTCCATAACAAATATTTAACAAACAGCAAATACACTCACCCTTGTTAATAATGCGACACTGGCTGTAGCTGCATGGAACACGTAAACCCTTTTGATCTAGTGGCGGTGGATGATCAGACATGGAGGAAGGCCTGATTAAAAACTATGCTCAATTTAAAGGAGCGGGTCTCCTAGACTTGGAATGGCCATACACTGGCTGGCAAACATTTCACCCTGGGTAGATATCATCATTGTGTGTATATTTTTTTTTAGGGGCATCATAAACATCTTGCAAAACTGTAACGTGGTTTCCTACACAGTTGCTGCTGGGAAGGTGCAGGTTTTTAGTAAAAATGTGGCGGACGAATCGTTGGATGAAGTGATCAGGAAAAGGGGCATGGTGATGACAGGAATGGGAAAGTACATGATTAATAACATCAGTGGCTATGGGAGGTATGAGAGCCAGGATACAGCCTACAATGATTCATCATCTAGCCACCATCAATTACCAGAATCGGTTTCATGCCCGTCAGAAGATAGGTGTAACAGATGCGTGTTTCAGACTCGGCCTAAGAAATGCCTGTCCAAAATATGTTGCCAAATACGCACGTGACTGGTATAAAGGGCAAAGTGCAACATGTTCATGAAATGCTGAATTAGAGAAAACAGATCAGTGTTGGAGGAAAACCAAACAAACTGATGGATGCTCGTGAAAAACTAAGTTTAAAGAGGAGTGCACCCTCTGTAACTATAAACACACCCATGGCACAAGCTTCGTCTTCACCCATACATATTAACAATAAGATCTAAATGTCCCAGTGGAAAATTATTTGTCATAGTGTAACGAAAACTGTTAAAGGAATGCCACTAAACGTACATAACCATAACCCTTTGAAACACCAGATTTCCTCTTTACAAGATATGGACGATGATGGTATTAACATAGTAACATAGTTATTAAGGTTGAAGGAAGACTTTAAGTCCATCTAGTTCAACCCATATCCTATCCTAACCTGCCCTAACATGTTGATCCATAGGAAGGCAAAAAAAAACCAAGTGGCAAACAGTAAGCTTCACATTGGGGAAAAAAATTCCTTCCTGACTCCACATACGGCAATCAGACTAGCTCCCTGGATCAACGCAATATCTAGGAAACTAGTGAATATAGCCTGTAATATTATACTTTTCAAGAAAGGCATCCAGTCCCTTCTTAAATTTTAGTAGGGAATCACTCATTACTACATTATACAGCAGAGAGTTCCAAAGTCTCACTGCTCTTACAGTAAAGAATCTGCGTCTGTGATTATGACTAAACCTTCTTTCCTCCAGGCGTAGAGGATGCCCCCTTGTCCCTGTCATAGGTCTAAGAGTAAAAAGATCATTAGAAAGGTCTATGTACTGTCCCCTCATATATTTATACATTGTAATCACCCCTAAGCCTTCGTTTCTCCAAACTAAATAACCCCAAGTGTAATAACCTGTCTTGGTATTGCAGACCCCTCAGTTCTCTAATAACCTTGGTCGCTCTTCTCTGCATTCGCTCCAGTTCAGCTATGTATTTCTTATACATCGGAGACCAGAACTGTACACAGTATTCTAAGTGTGGTCGCACCAGTGACTTGTACTGTATAGAGGTAAAATTATGTTCTCCTCATGAGCATCTATGCCTCTTTTAATACATCCCATTATTTTATTTGCCTTTGCAGCAGCTGCCTGACACTTGGCCACTAAATGTGAGTTTGTCGTCCACCCATACACCCAGGTCATTTTCAGTGACAGTTTTGCCCAGTGCTTTACAATTAAGCACATAATTATACATCTTGTTTGTTCTATCCAAGTGCATGACCTTACATTTATCCACATTAAAGCTCAATTGCCATTTATCAGCCCAAGCTTCTAGTTTACATAAATCCTCCTGTAATATAAAATTGTCCTCCTCTGTATTGATTACACTGCAGAGTTTAGTGTCATTTGCAAATATTGAAATACTACTCTGTATGCCACCTACAAGGTCATTAATAAATATGTTAAAGAGAAGCGGCCCCAATACTGACCCCTGTGGTACCGCACTGCTAACCCTGACCCAGTCTGAGTGTGCTCCATTAATAACCACCCTTTGTTTCCTATCTATGAGTCAGTTCTTAACCCACTTACATATATTTTCCCCTATCCCCATTGTTCTCATTTTATGTATCAACCTTTTGTGTGGCACTGTATCAAAAGCTTTTGAGAAGTCCATGTACACCACGTCCACTGCATTCCCTTTGTCCAGTCCATAACTTACCCCTTCATAAAAGCTTATCAGATTAGTCTGACAAGAACGGTCCCTCGTAAACCCATGTTGATATTAGGTCATGAGGCTGTTCTGCCTCAGATACTCCAATATAGTATCCTTTAAAAAATCCTCCAGTATTTTACCCAGAGTAGATGTTAAGCTCACTGGCCTATAATTTCCAGGTTCAGTTTTTGTCCCCTTTTTGAATATTGGCACCACATTTGCTATACGCCAGTCCTGTGGTACAGACCCCGTTATTATGGAATCTTTAAAAATTAAAAATAATGGTCTATCTATGACTGTACTTAATTCCTGCAGTACTCGGGGTGTATCCCATCCGGGACAGGGGATCTGTCAATTTTAGTGATTTTTAGACACCGCCGTATTTCCTGTTGAGTTAAGCAGGTGACATTTAATGGAGAAATTTTTTCATCACTGATCATGTTACCTGTCATGGGATTTTCTTGTGTAAATACTGTTGAAAAAATGTCATTTAGCATATTGGCTTTTTCCTCATCCTCATCCACCATTTTACCCAGACTATTTTTAAGGGGACCAACACTATCATTGTTTAGTTTCTTACTATTTATGTAGTTAAAGAATATTTTGGTATTATTTTTACTCTCTCTGGAAATGAGTCTCTCTGTCTCAATCTTTGCTGTCTTGATTTGTTTTGGTATTGATGACGACTTTGAAATTTACCACATCCACATCAAGAAGGTAAAGATCACAGCTGCAAAAAATGTGCAAAAAAGGCAGTGAATGTCTGGAAAATCATTTTCTCTAGGGCTAAGTTACCCTCTTACTAAAGTGGTACCTAAAGATACATACACAGCGCTCATGTCTACTCAGCGGGAGATGCTTGAAAGATGATGTTTTCTGATTTGTACATGACCACTTTTTGAAAGCGAGCAGAAAAGAAGGATGATATAGCGGGAAGACGTGTGGTTTTGGTCAGTAAGGAGGTGATGTCAGATACAGATAAGTAGATCTGCGTGTCATCGGCGCAGTGATGATATTGCAAACCGTGCAATTACATCAGCTGTCCCAGGCCGAAGGTGTAGATGGAGAAGAGTAGGGGTCCTTGAACAGAGCATAGGCGAACACCGAAAGACAGATGTTGAGGTGAGTAGGTGGTGTGGGAAAGGAAGACAATGAATGACCCCCTAACAGTCTTGTTGTTTTTAAAGACTCTGCTGATAACCCCAAAAATGCAGTTTACACCACCGACCATGCCCGCATCAGCAGGGGTAGCAAAACTATCAGCCTTACCACCACCAGCATGATCAGGCACATGGCAGCAAAGCACCCGACTTTGTTGGTTGAACACCAGGCTCCATGAACAGTGTCTGTGGGTGATATCACTGCGTCTTCCAATGTTGTGCGTGCAAGCCAATCCCCTGTCCATGATGCATACAAAGATGCCTCTTACCCTGCATCTGTAGTTGCACACAAACTCAACTAGCACCATTAACAATCACGTCCACGTCCTTGTCCCAACACAGCATTCAGTTGTCCATACACCAGTCCTTGGAACGCAAGCAGAAATACACAGCCAACGCCGCAGTACTAAATTCACACATTTCTCGTCTGTTTGCGATGGAAATATTGCATTTTAGGCTCGTGGAATATGGAAGCTTTCTGCAACCTGATGGCGGTGACCATAACAAGGTAATCAGTCTCCACCCGGACTATTTCTCTCAGTCTGCCATCACGATATTAGACAAGCAAGCACGTGTCCCACAACATTACCCATGCCATCAACAATACAGGTACTGTACAGGGAAAGTGCACCTAACCACGGACACGTGGACAAGTGATTGTGGGCAGGGATAGTAATCTTGCTGACGAAACACTGTTTGCATAGAAAAAGTCATGACCCAGTCAGACATTGTGAGACCATGTCACAGATTTATGGAGGAGACAGTTTGGGGAATGCTTTGTATGTCATATTTACTGTTTTGAACTGTAGCCTATGGGCAATAGCAAGACAGTGAAGGGCATGGCAGAGAGGAGAGGCTGTGGAATAACGGAGGGACAGTTGGGTTAATCTTGCAGCAGAGTTTTGGATAGATTTGAGTGGTGCAACAGTGCTAGATAGAAGGGCACAGAGTATAAGGTAGCAATACTCAAGGCGGGAGATCATGAGGGCGTGCACAAACATTTTTTAAGTTTCTTGTATGGATCCAGGAAATGTTTTTGAGTTGTAATGGACAGGAGGAGGCAAGGGCTTTGTATGTAGTTTGAAAGAGAGGGCAGAGTCGAGGATCACCCCGAGGCCACGAAAATACGGGAATATTTGTCCAGGTGTGCCATCCCGGCTTTACACAGGCACTTGCCTCACAACATTACCCGTGCCCTCCACAATGTGGGTACTTGTAAAGTACATCTAACCACAAAAACATGTGGACAAGTGCTTGTGGTCAAGGACGATACATCTCACTGAGGGTACACAGGGTTAGTATAGTGGAATCCAGGACACACTCAGACCTTGGTATGGTGGCCTTCCTCACAAACACAGAGTATTGGGTGCCGTACGTCAATCTGGGTTTCCCCCACAGTGTACAGCTCCTGAACCTCCTCCTTCACCTCTTTTTCAGCCTCCAACTCCAAAAGGTAGCACATCAGTCACAAGCTGGAAGCACTGCAACACTGCCTAATTAAAGCTGGAACAGGCTGTGCTGAAGCTAATATGCTTCTGTGACAAACGCCACAATGCTGAAGAGTTGTGGACAGCTCTGAAACAGCAGGCATATCGGTGGATGAGACCGCTGAACCCACAGCCAGGCATGTTTGTGTGTGACAATGGGTGGAACCTAGTGGCTGCTCTTTGGTGAGGCGAGCTCACACACGTGCCATGCCTGGCTCATGCACTTAACCTAATTGTACAACATTTTTTGAAAAGCGACACGGAGCTGGCAGATCTGCTGGTAAAAATACAACGCTCTAAATATCCATTTTAGAAAGTCAGCTACAGCTTCATCCGCCCTTGCCATGATTCAGCAGTTCTTGCTGCTTCTGGCTCACCGACTGATGTGTGATGCTCCCAGGCCTTGGAACTCTACACTGCAGATGTAGGCAACGATTTTTGAGCAGAAGAGGGCAGTTGGTGACTAATCTACCAGCATCAACAAGGTTGTCGGTATTCATTTCTGTCTTCACACATAACATCTGAGGTGTGGACATGGATGTCTGACAAGTGTACCATCCTCCAAAACTTTGAGGAATCCACAAAGAGGGTGAGCGTCAATGACACCATAATTTACATCTCCATCCTGCTTAACTATGTTCTAATTTGAATATTGAGTTATTATAGAGCGACGACATATTTACAGTGCAAAAGTTTCAAACACAACAGTCCTAAATAACAACGATAACAATAATCCAATAATTAAACCCAAATATAACTACCCTGCTCGTGACAGCTTACAATCTACACTAAGTAATAACGATAACAATAATTTAACCCAAACAAAACAATCCTGCACGTGACAACTTACAATCTAAACTTAGGTGGGGAGATTCAAAATACAGGGGTGTATTTACAAGAAGTTGTTTACAATGATGTTTGTACTATGATCTTACTGAGGTTCGTTGTAAGTGTTGTAGGCCTGAGAACAAGGAGGAGGAGGACAGCATCGTCAGTCGTCCCCTTGGTTACGACACGGAAGTCTTGCCTGTTAGCAGTCTGGGCTGACTTTATGTTATGCTGCCTTTACCGTGACCCTCGCGCTCTCAAAATTTTGGATGACAGACAGGCAATACTGATTTGTGACACTTCTAGACCCATGGTAATCGGAGAACTTTGTATTCTTAGTCCTGAGGCAGACAGGTGTACTAAAATGTTGCAGTACCAGAGGGCCTTATAGCGGAATTATTAATAAAATTACTATCTCAAACACTGGCGGCAAAGGACACAGTTCGTTGGCCAACCAAAGAGTACAGGTGAGAGAGACACAACTCCAATACAGCAGAGGCAGTGGAACAATGGCAAAGTTCTTGTAGAGTTTTAACAGACCCTCTCATCACCCTGACACACAGGGGCAGGGTACTGTCACAAGGAATGCAATGTTTTGGAAGATGCTGAGGGAGTACCTTGCTGACTATACCAACGTCCTCTGTCATTCCTCTGTGCCTTATAAATATTGGTTATCCAAGCTGGACATGTGGCATGAAGTGGCTCTCTCTACTGCGCACGTGCACTGTACTCATGGTCTTGGAGCACACGGCACCTCGCTCTCTGGAGGTCACTGGGCAAACGGCACCTTGCTAAATGGCAGTAACACTTTTAGTGGCGGGAGACAGTCCTTTGCAGCGCCACTGCTCTAAGGACGGAGCACGCTACTCAGCCTCCTATGCGCTGCTTGTCCATGCAAAAAAATCATTGCTGTCTTGCCCGCTTTCTCTTAAGCTGGCCTCCTGCCTCTAGATCACCAGGTCTGTCTGCTGCATTTTGACGCAGCGTCTGTGCTTTTGGTGCATATTGCACTGCCCCCCTTGCCACTCACACGGTCACAGCTGGGGACTCACTCCTTCTTCTCTTTTTGTTACCCTCAGCTTCCGGGCTTGTTCCCTGTGTAAACACAACCCCTCGTTCTGTGTAATGGGGCCTGTCCATTCCCATAATCCTTCCGCCGGTAAACAGGGGACACAGCCAAAACAGGTCCAGAACCGGCGCAGCACAGGTACCCGCGACCGGTCATCCTGACTCCGTACATATCTGACAAATCAGTTCTTTAATGCAAGCAGCATATAGGGCATGTACTTCCAAATTTCAAGAGAAAATTCTACAGTACATCCACAACAGTTTCAATTTGAAGGGCTTTGTGGCTCTTATCATTCCACAAGATGACACTAGTCTGATACTTTAAATTTTCAGTGGAAAATAATTTCACCACTGATAGGTTGTGTATGTTTAGAATTATGTAACATCATTGGTGTGATTAATTATTCATTCCTTTTAGTTTCACAATATATTCATCTTTTTCTTCAAGGCTTTTGAATATAATGTGTTGTAAGAGTTAAAGCAAATTGTAGAATTGTGTTTTACCTCAAATGTGAAACTACTTGTCAATTGCCATCTTTACTATTTCTCCATTCCGTGTGTGGCTAACCACTTAATGGAAGTTATTTAGTTTCTTTGGCAAGAAAACAGCTACACCAATACCAAGTGCTTTTAATATTAATTCATCATGCTGCTGAAGTAGAGGTGAGATTAGGGACCTACCATATTTTTCGGACCATAAGACACAGTTTTTTTCCTCCAAATTTGGGAGGAAAGTGTGGGTGCGTCTTATGGTCGGAATGTAACATGTGGGGAGGGGGGCAGGGGCCAGCGGTGGAGTGGGATCGCAGGAGGCAGGAAAATATCCCCTCCGCTGCAAGAATCCAGCGCTGGGGAAGGCACTGGTCCCCGATACTTAAGTGCAGTGAATATTCATTAGCCGCTTCCCCGCCCAACTATCAGCTGAGCAGTGAGCGGGGAGCAGCAAATGACAGAGCCACATGGTTCCCCAGCACCTGATTCCTGCAGCAGCCGGATCTGTGTGGGAAGTAGAAGGAGGCAGCAGGAGCAGAGTGCAGCAGGAGGCATCGCATATCTGACAGCACAGGGGCTGTGCTGATGCGATGCTGAATGCTCCTGTGGAGGACCTGTGATGAGGTCATGAAGATGGCGGGCTGGAGCATCACATGACCACACAAAGCCCTGCCTCTTCATGATGTCATCACAGGTCCTTCAGACACACTGTACAAGAAAAAAATAATTAAAAGGTTAGTAAATACAGCACATTAAAAAGCACTCTGCCATCCTGTGGTGGGCTATAACTCCCAGCATGCCACAGGATCTGCAGGACATGCTGGGAGTTATAGTTCTCCCATGGGATCTTAAAGCAGTACTCCAGTGTTATCAGTGCTGGAGTGTGGCTTTAAATATAAGCCCTATGCCCCCATTCTTAGGCCGTGGTCACACATGCAAGAAATTTGCACGATTTTTGTGCGAATCTCTCTCGTAAACACCCGGCACTGCCGCCGGCACTCGGACCAGAGCGTGCGGCTGCATGTATTTCTATGCAGCTGCAAGCTCCAGTCTGAGTGCCAGCGGCAGTGCCGGGTGTTCACGAGAGAGATTCGCACAAAAATCGTGCAAATTTCTCGCATGTGTGACCCCGGCCTTATACTCACCCTCCAGCGTCTTCACATAGTAGTTTACAGACACCACACTGGTCCCGCAGCACCATCTTCTACCCGTAGTTTCCTACATTATAACATGCTATTATATATAATAACATCACATATAATAGTATGTTATTTATGTTATTAAATATTTTACCACATTTTTTGCTTCAAATATATTTTTCCCTATTTTCCACCTCTAAAACCTGGGTGCATCTTATAGTCCGGTGCGTCTAATAGTCCGAAAAATACGGTACATAACATCTGGGGACTGTAGTCAACTTCACAGTGTGCCAACACCCACTGGGGTATAGCTACCAATTTGACATAGTTTGTGCCCAGCTGAACAGAGTTTTCATTAAAAAAAATCCTTCAATAACATGTTTGATGGATTTTCTGTAGGAAAAACCCATATAGTATTATTATTAGTATTATTATTTAGTTATTTATATTGAGCCATTAATTTCATGGTGCTGTACATGACAAGGGGTTGCATAAAAAGGAATAAATATCGTTTAAACCCAAAAAATTACAATGACAGACTGTTAAGAAGGGAGAGGACCTTGTCCTTGTGGACTTTCATTCTGCGGGAGAATGGGAAAGAGACAGAAGGTGTCGGGTGCGGCAAATCGGGTGGTGGAGAGGCAGCAGCTCTGTGGTGGTGTAGAAGTCACATCTCCGACCACCTCCAAATGACATCTCTAGAAATGCAGCAGAAACGTCAAAATCTCTATCTTAAGTTCTGGACAATGCATGGGCTCCTTTTAAACGTCAGCGGCCAACCAGTTAAGTATTAGTAGGTCAGGGCTTGTCAGCATCCTGCCCAGAAACACCAGGCTTCAGTTGTTGCGAGTCCTGTCCCTGTGAACTTCCACGTAATCTTGCTCTGGCTCTTCCAGGCATGATTTCATCACGAAAATTTAACCTTAACCTTCGTAATACAGAGACAGAGTACAAGACAGAGTACAACAGCGCCTAAGCGTTCACTCTCTGCTACTCAGACATTCTATCTGCACAGTGATTGCCTCTAGGCGAAAGATGATGACAGTGGTAGTAGTTGCAGCATTTAACACAGTCATGAAGCTGCCATACCAGCTTTAAACCAAATTCTTTTTACCGACATCCCCCACTGTAAAATGTGGCCTGTTTTTTTAAAAAAAAAGCAACAGAGTGCTGTATATAACTGGAGTATCAGACAGGAAAACACTGGATTACAGGCCTAAAATCCCAAATTTTAATCACACAGAAGTATGAGGTGTGTCACAGATATACCACACTGTAAAACATATTTTTAGTTTTTTTTATTGGATGGAAAAGAATGCTGGATATAATGAGAGTGACAGACTGCCCAAAAAAGGGAAGTTAGGCCTAAAATGCCTCAATTTTGACACACGGATGTATGAGGCGTGTCACAGATAGACTCCACTGTAAAATGTGGCCTGTTTTTAAAATAATGCAACATAGTGCTGTATATAAGTACTGTGACACCCAGGACAAAAAAAGAAAACTACCGTAAACTGGCAAAACTTTGAGCACACACAGACATGAGCTGCCATGGAGATACCACTAAAACAAATGTGTGCCCTGTTTTCTTTTTCTTTTTGGGCTAACTAGTGCTGTGTATCCGAACTGTGACACCTAGGACAAAAAAAGGAAAACCGGCCTGCACTGCCCAAACTTTGAGCACGCACAGATATGAGCTGTCATGGAGATACCACACAGAAACATGTGTGGCATGTTTTTGGGGTTTTTTTTGGCTAAATACTGGTGTATATAAGTACTGTCACATCTAGGCCAAAAAAATAAAACTGGCATACACTGGCCAAGCTTTCTGCACGAACAGATATGAGCTGTCATAGAGATACAACACAGAAACATGTGTGGCCTGTTTTTTTTTTTTTTTTAGTTAAAATATGGTGTATATAAGTACAGTCACACCCAGGGCAAAAAAAGAAAACTGGCGTACACTGGCCAAACTTTAAGCACGCACAGATATGAGCTGTCATGGAGATACCACACAGAAACATGTGTGGCATATTTTTCTTTTTTTGGCTAAATACTGGTGTATCTCCTTACACAAGAGAAAATGAACTCTAAGGTTTTCTAAACCAACTTACTGCAAACACCCTAGATTAAAAAATAACTTTTATTCAATATAATTCTAAAATTGTACATATATCCATATCCCCTATAAAAAGATGCCTAACTCTAATGGGCTAAGAGAACTGCTTGGGTAATATCGTTTGTCAATAAAAACCTCCAGCCAGTTTTTAATAGCCAGTATCTGAAAAATCTCTGTCTCAACTGTCCCTATATCCTGATGCACTAACTATGAAGCTAAGTGCATCACTCTGAAGCCTCAACAGGAGAATAAATTGTCTAAACAAAGTGACAAGATAAAGTGCACACTAATCACACCCTCACTCAGCCGTTGGTGCAGAAAGTGAGCTGACCCTGATATCAAAAACAGCTGACTGGACTCCAACCTAGATGCGGAGGTTGGCACTAGTGTTGAGCGATACGATAATGCAAATATCGGCTATCGGCCGATATTAGCTCTATCGGCCTTTCGATAATTCGTTTCGATATTTTCGTCATATCGAATACCGGAATCGGATTTGTCACTGTCACTGTCCGTGTCCGTCGGTCGGGTCTGTCACTGTCAGTGTCCGTCGGTCGGGTCTGTCAGGAGTCAGCGGCACTTACCTGGCAGAAGATCTCCGGCGGTCACGTCCTGGACTGCTTCATGGCCGCCATCCTCTTCTCCCCGGCGGTCACATGCAGTTTCTCGCGATAACTGCAGTGACTGCTGGGTAATCCCGGCCGTAAAGCAGTCAGTCCGATGACGTCACCGCCGGGGAAGCTGGTAAGCAGCTGTGCTGCGCCGGGATGTCAGGCTCTGCCTGTCATTCCGATGTAGCAGAGCTGGATCGTCGTGGGACAATCGTTACTATGGACTGCGTCGGACAGGTGGTATACTGTTGGTTTGTTTTTTTTCTTTTTTTACAGGAGATCGATGGCGTCGCAGGAATGAGAGTACAATAAAATTAATGAAAACTGTGTTGTCTCTTTTATTTCATTAAAATACTTTTTTCTTGCTGTGTCTTTTTTTTATACATTTAATAACTTTGGGATTAATAATGGATCGGTGTCTTATTGACACCTCTCCATTATTAACCGGGCTTATTGTCACCGTGCAATCAATGGTGACAATAACCCCTTATTACCCCGCTTGCCACCGCTACAGGGCAAGTGGGAAGAGCCGGGTAAAGTGCCACAATTGGCACATCTTTTGATGCGCCAAATGTGGGGCTGCTGTAGCCTGGTATTATCGGGCTGTTGAGGGCCAAAATCCATGGGCCTTGACAGTCTTTTAATACCAGGCCGCAGCAGTCTGCATTTTACTTGGCTGGTTAACAAAAATAGGGGGACTCCTACGCCGTTTTTTTTTCGAGGGGATCCCCTATTTTTGTTAACCAGCCAAGCTAAGCAGACTGCTGTGGCCTGGTATTATCAGGCTTGCAAGGTCCATGGATATTGGATCCTTACCAGCCTGAAAAACCAGGCCTCAGCGGTCTGCTTCATCTGGCTGGTTAACAAAAATAGGGGGGGCCCCACGCCAATTTTTTTCGAGGGGATCCCCTATTTTTGTTAATCAGCCAAGATATGCAGACTGCTGTGGCCTGGTATTATCAGGCTGGCAAGGTCCATGGATCTTGGCTCCTTAACAGCCTGAAAATCCAGGCCTCAGCGGTCTGCTTCATCTGGCTGGTTAACAAAAATAGGGGGGACCCCACGCCAATTTTTTTCAAGGGGATCCCCTATTTTTGTTAACCAGTTCCCTCTGACGTCACTGATTGTGTCCCTGGCTGACCTGAAGTGAAAGTGGAAAGCAATCAATTAAGCTTTCCACTTCCTCTCCTGTCAGCCAGGAGAGGAACTCATTCATTTGGGGGTTTACTGTGAGGCTGCAGCATTAGCTGCGGTCCCTGCAGTAAACATTAACCCTTTCTGAAGGATTACACCGTGGGACCTGACTGTACATCGGATTGGTAAGAATAATTTTGCTTTATTATTTTATTTTTATTACAGGAAATGGTTTTAGCAGGAAAATAAAATATGGCCAAAAACTGTGTGATTATTTCATTAAACTTCTTTTTTATTAAAGTGTGTGTGTTTGATTTTTCTTTCATACAATAGGATTAATAATTGATAGTTGTGTAATGTATGTAGTACAGTTCATATAGCGTCTTGTGCTTGGGTGCGATGAAAACACAGGAGTCACAGGTTTGATATAGAAAAGTCCTGTATTACTTCATACAAGTTGGCAGAAATAGTCACACAGTTTGCAGACACAGAAACAGGAGACACAGCAGGCCAGAGCAATCCAAGCTCAGCAATCACTCTCCAATACAGATTCAGGATCTTCTTCTCTGTTACCGTAAGTCCATGCAAACGTGGGTCTTTCAAAGAGCAGGGTTCAGAGTCCACAAGTGCTTCAGAGTTCCTCAGTAGGAATAGCTGGAGTACAAGGTCCAAGGCTTACAGGAGTCAAGTCACAGGTTCACTGCAGGCTAGATTCTGAAGCACTGATTGCTCAGCTGTGGCTGCTTAAGAAGCAAAGGAGAGAATCAGGGCGGGAACATGCAAGCTAGAAACTCCATTTTGACTGAGGGCAAGATAGCTGCAGCAAGACAGAAAGTAAAATGGCTGACGAACAAACTGAGTTTCAGGAATATATACATAGAACCTTACATTACTCCCCCCTTAAGGACAACCTCCGGATGACCTCAGACCAGGCTTGTGTGGGTACCTCTGATGAAACTGACGGAGCAAGCGAGGAGCATTAACGTTATTGACCGGTTCCCATGAGTTGTCCTCCACTGGGTAGCCCTGCCATTTAATCAGATATTGTAACTGATTTCTATACAACCTGGAATCTAAAATCCATTCCACCACAAATTCTTCCTGACCATCGACTAGCACTGGGTCAGGGCAAGGAGAGGAACGTCCAGGAAACGTATTGGGTGTCGCAGCCTTTAGTAGGGATACATGAAAGACAGGGTGGATTCTCATAATTCTGGGCAGTTGAAGACGACAAGCAACGGCACTTATAATTTTACTGATTTTATAGGGTCCAATGTACTTATGTCCCAACTTAGACGATGGAATCCTTAACTTAAGATTTCTGGTTGACAGCCAGACCAAGTCTCCTACCTTGAAAGCTGGTGCAGGTTTACGAAATTTATCTGCTGCTTTCTTGTACCTTTCTTGAGCCGATTCCAGATTTCCTTTAGAAGATCCATATTCTTCTGTAAAGACGTGATTCTTTCAGCCACTGCTGGTAAAGGCGTTTCTATGGGAAATCGTGGTAGAATGTTAGGATGATAACCTAGATTAGAGTAAAAAGGAGACTGTTTAGTGGAGGCACTCTGAGAGTTGTTATACGAGAACTCAGCTAATGGAAGTAGATCCACCCAATCATCCTGTAGGTGGCAGATAAAGCAGCGGAGATACTGCTCCAGGGTTTGATTGGTTCGTTCGGTCTGTCCATTAGTCTGGGGATGAAAAGCAGAAGAAAGGTTTACTTTAATGTCCAATGCTGCACAGAAATTTTGCCAAAACCTAGAAGTGAATTGCACCCCTCGATCCGAAATAACCTCATCCGGTACTCCATGTAAGCGAAACACATCTTTAATCATCAAATCTGATGTCTGTTTTGCAGTGGGTAAGCCGACACAAGGGATAAAATGAGCTGCCTTTGTTAGACGGTCAACCACCACTAGAATGGTGTTCTTCCCCTGAGAGGTTGGTAACTCCACAATGAAGTCCATAGAAATGGATCCCCACGGGCGGGAGGGGTGGGAAGAGGCTGTAACAGACCAGTTGGTGAGGAGCGAGGTGTTTTGCATCTTGCACAGACCTCACATGAAGTGACATAATTCAAAACATCCTTCCTGCAAGTGGGCCACCAAAAGAAACGAGAAAGAAATTCCTGTGTCTTTAGAATTCCTCTATGCCCAGCTATCTTGGAATCGTGAATGAGTTGCAATACTCTTAATCTGACTGTTTCAGGAATATACAGACGTTGTCCCTGAATCCACACACCATTCTTAAAGACAAGACTTACGTCCCTTGGGGGTTGTGCCAAAAAGGAATCCGCATGGTATGCTTCCTTGATGTCCTTAAGTAGGTCTTGATTATGAATTACTCCTAGGAATCTAGAGTCAGGAAGAATAGTCTTAGGAGGAGTAATTGGACGTGTCTCTGCTGAGTAAATCCTAGAGAGTGCATCAGCCTTTCCATTGCGCGATCCTGGTCTATAAGAGATGATAAAATTAAATTGGTTTAAGAAAAGATTCCAGCGAGCCTGGCGAGGAGTCAGGCACTTAGCCGACCTGATAAACTCAAGGTTACGATGGTCTGTCAGGACGACTATTTGCTGTGCAGCTCCCTGAAGAAGGTGTCTCCATTCTTTGAAGGCGGCAATAATGGCCAACAACTCTCTATTGACCACATCGTAGTTCCTCTCAGCCGAAGACAACTGCTGGGAAAAGAAGGCACAGGGATGCAAGACATTCTTCTCACCTGTTCTCTGAGAGAGTATAGCTCCAACGGCACAGTCTGAAGCATCCACCTCTATTATGAAGGCAAGCTCGGGGTTGGGATGTACTAGGATAGGTGCAGTGGTAAATTTATCTTTTAGACGGGAAAATGCTTCCTGGGCTTGGGGAGTCCAGGAAAACCTAGACTCTTTCCGGGTAAGTTGAGTGATAGGTGACACTACCTCAGAGAAATTTCTAATGAAACGTCTATAGAAGTTGGCAAACCCGATGAAGCGCTGTACCTCCTTCACATTTCTAGGACTTGGCCAATCCTTGATGGCTTGGGTTTTGCTTCCATCCATACTAATTCCTTGTGTAGACAGTACATACCCCAGAAATTGAATTTCGGTCCTATGGAATTCACACTTTTCAAGTTTGATGTAAAGATGATTTTGTCTTAGATGTTCCAAGACCATTCTCACATGTCCATGATGTTCCTCTGTGGAGTTAGAAAAAATTAGAATATCATCCAAATAAATTACCACGAATGTATCTAGGAGATCCCTGAAGATGTCATTCACCAAGTGTTGGAAAGTGGCTTGGGGGGTACTCAGACCAAAAGGCATAACTAGATATTCAAAGTGTCCATAGCGTGAACTGAATGCAGTCTTCCATTCATCCCCAGGTCTAATACGGACTAAGTTATAGGCCCCACGAAGATCTAGTTTAGAAAAAATTTTGGCATGTCGCACTCTCTCCAATAACTCAGGATTAAAGGCAATGGATAACGGTTTCTAATAGTAACCTTATTGAGTTCCCTATAGTCTACGCATGGTCTCAGAGATCCATCTTTCTTCTTTACAAAGAAGATGGGTGCACCTGCAGGAGATGAAGAGGGGCGTATGAAGCCCTTGGCTAGATTTTCATCTATGTAATCCTTTAAAGCCTTTAGCTCGGGCCCCGCCAGGGGGTAGATCTTACCAAAAGGTATCTCTGCTCCAGGCAATAATTCAATTGGACAATCATATGGACGGTGAGGAGGAAGCTGGTCAGCCTTCTTCTTGTCACATAAATCCACATAGTCCTGGTATACAGCTGGTAGTTCAGGGACTGACATGATTCCTTTAGGAACAGAGCAAGCTGAAACTTTTGGACTCATCTGTTTCTCTGGAAAGTGTAATTCCTTGGTCTCCCAGTTAATGGTAGGATTCTGAGCCTGCAGCCATGGTAGCCCTAGAATAATGGGAAAGTGGGGAGAAGAGATAAGCATAAAGGACAGTTTCTCTTGATGATCTTTACCCATAAGAACCCTCAAAGGCTCTGTTTCCTGATCCACTG
Organism: Oophaga sylvatica; assembly: GCA_033576555.1. Taxonomy (NCBI): domain Eukaryota; kingdom Metazoa; phylum Chordata; class Amphibia; order Anura; family Dendrobatidae; genus Oophaga; species Oophaga sylvatica. The sequence goes on from JARQOD010000007.1 coordinate 2,896,327, forward strand.
GTCCAGAGGTCAGCAGGGAGCCATCCACAGTTTCCATCTGTACTGGAGTAGCCTTCTTCACTGAACGTATTCCCTGTTTCAGAGCAAAGGAGACATCCATAAAATTTCCACTTGCCCCTGAGTCGATCATAGCAGAGCTAGACACCCAAGCTGAGTCAACCCAGAGTTTGATGGAAAGAAAGCAATGAGAATTGTTTTTCTTACAACTCAGCTGGGACACCGCTGAGGAAACTTGAAAAATGGCAGCGTTTACACAGTCAACGTCCTCAGAGGTAACGGAGTTTAAGTGCGAGAAATCAAGATCTGTTGCTGCAGATCTCTCTGGAGCCTGAGGCTCGGACCTGACAGATCCCCTCTCGCAACACTCACAATGAATGAGTGCTGCAGTAGTCTTACGAGAACGGCTGGGGCAGTTTATAATGAAGTGCCCTGACTTACCACAATTGAAACATAGATTCTCCTTAAAACGATGTTCCTTGCGTGCATCACTAACCCGTCGTTGTAAAGAGTCTACCTGCATGGGTTCAGGTTCAGGTTCCAGTGTAATCCTACTCAAAGGTTCCTTAGCTGGAGAGGAAGGTAGGAAAAGGTTAGTACGATTGCTTTCGAACCATCTCTCTTGCCTGCGTTCAGTCAGACGAGTATCAATACGGATGCAGTTGTTAATAAAGTCACCTAACGCAGTGGGAGGGTCGGCACGAGCAAGTTCATCCTTAATCAGTGGAGATAACCCCTTTCGAAAAATAGATTTTTTGGCGGAACTGTCCCAGGTGGTATCAAGGGCCCATCTCCTGAAATCCAAGGCATATTCAGCTACCGAGTGCTTACCTTGGCGCAAAGCTAACATGGCTGCTTCAGCTGTTGCACCTCGATTGGGGTCATCAAACACCTGCCCCATGGCTGAAATAAAATCATCAAGGTGATTCAAACAATCATCCTCAGTCTCAATCAGAGGGTTTGCCCACATTAAAGCCTTGTTGGTAAGCAACATAATTATAGTAAGCACCTTAGATCGTTCAGTGGGAAATTGTGAAGCATGTGCAGAAAAAAAAAGATTGCATTGATTAATAAATCCCCTGAATTTCTCACGTTCACCGCCAAAACGAAAAGGGGGCAACTTGGGAATCCCAGCACTCGGGGCTACGGCAGGAGCCTGGACTCGCCCCTCTAGAACCTCAATCCTGGCTCGCAAATCCTGGGTAGTCTGTCCAACCACTTGCAAATTGTGATTATTGAGGTCCTGTAGATTTGTAAAACGGGTCTTTATATTCTGCAAATCTGCAAGGATATTATCAGTCACTCCGCAAAGTTCCTTTATGCGGGCCTCCATTTTCCAGATCTTTTAAGACAGGATTACTGGAAGAAGAGGAGAGAAAAAAAACAATAGTGTTCACCTGTGGCAACACTGCAGAGAGAAAAAAAAATTAAGGGAACTGCTCACCTGGAATGGTTGTGAGAAGTCACAACCACTATCATCACAGAAAGTTTCAACCAGACATCTGATATCCAGAGTTACAGCAGACAAAAAAGAGAAAAGAAAGGAAAAAAAAAAAAAAAAAACAATAGTGTTTACCTGTGATAACACTGCAAAAAGAAAAAACTTAAGGGAATTGCTCACCTGGAATGGTTGTGAGAAGTCACAACCACTGTCATCACAGAAAGTACAACCGGACGTCTGATATCCACAGTACAGCAGACACAGCCTTCCAGACCCAGCAGACACTAACGTTTTGGCTTCAGAATCTTGTAATGTATGTAGTACAGTTGATATAGCGTCTTGTGCTTGGGTGCGATGAAAACACAGGAGTCACAGGTTTGATATAGAAAAGTCCTGTATTACTTCATACAAGTTGGCAGAAATAGTCACACAGTTTGCAGACACAGAAACAGGAGACACAGCAGGCCAGAGCAATCCAAGCTCAGCAATCACTCTCCAATACAGATTCAGGATCTTCTTCTCTGTTACCGTAAGTCCATGCAAACGTGGGTCTTTCAAAGAGCAGGGTTCAGAGTCCACAAGTGCTTCAGAGTTCCTCAGTAGGAATAGCTGGAGTACAAGGTCCAAGGCTTACAGGAGTCAAGTCACAGGTTCACTGCAGGCTAGATTCTGAAGCACTGATTGCTCAGCTGTGGCTGCTTAAGAAGCAAAGGAGAGAATCAGGGCGGGAACATGCAAGCTAGAAACTCCATTTTGACTGAGGGCAAGATAGCTGCAGCAAGACAGAAAGTAAAATGGCTGACGAACAAACTGAGTTTCAGGAATATATACATAGAACCTTACAAGTTGTCTAATTGACAGCTCTCAATTATTAACCTGGCTTAAAGTGACCTTTCAATTGCAAGGTCATTTTAACCCCTTATTAACCCATTCGCCACCGCTACAGGGTAATGGGAATAGACGGGCAAAGTGCCAGAAAGGGCAAATCTAATTAGAGATTTGCCCTTTCTGGGGTGTCTGGGGGCAGATGTTAGTAGCCGGGGGGGCAAAAATAATGGTCCCTCTCTGGGCTATTATTATCTGCCCCCACTCACTGACTTTGTCTGTCTGGTTGCGAAAATAGGGCGGGAGCCCACGCATTTTTTTTCAGCAATTTTACACCTCATATATATATATATATACATGTCATTGAGTTTGTGACACATATATATATATATATATATATATATATTTATAGTTCATACACTTCTACATAGTATAATAGCCGCTAATTCAATTGCCGGCTTTTGTGAAAATGCAGAACCCGACATGAAATGACACTTGGTGTACATAGGGTTAACCATGTCCTTTGCTATCTGATTTGCACAAACAATTAAATCAGTCTATGTGTGCAAAATTTCACACCTGTAGGGGTTAATTAAAGGTGTAAATTCGTAGCAAAAAAGTCCGTTTTTTTTTACAACGAATTTACACCTTTAATTAACCCCTACAGGTGTGAAATTTTGCAAACATAGACTGATTTAATTGTTTGTGCAAATCAGATAGCAAATGACATGAAAAGACATGGTTAACCCTATGTACACCAAGTGTCATTTCATGTCGGGTGCTTCTGTCTTTTCACTGAAGCCGGCTTTACCCGGCAATTGAATCAGAGGATATTTTACTATGTATAAGTGTATAAACTATACATATATGTATATATATATGTCACAATGACATGTATATATATATATATATATGTATTCTATGTGTGTATATTTAGTGTTTACAAGGAAATAAAGGTTTTTTTTAGTTGCGATATTTTGTTCCCATAGACTTACATGGGACTTCCGGTATCGAAATCGGATATCGCCGATATTTAGTGATATCGGCGATACAATTTCGATACGATATTTTTAGATATCGAGCAATATCGCTCAACACTAGTTGGCACCCTAAGATAAAACGAGAATGGCGCCCCCCTCGTCCGATGGCTGTCACTCTTCTCCTATTACGCCCTATAAGACGCTATAGTTAGAAACAGAGGACCAGATGGTCTCTATCCATATATATATGAATGAATTACAGTAGATCTTCATGAATGGCAATATATAGATAGAGCAAATGTTTGAAGAATGTATAAAGGAATAGTCCAGTCAAACTAGGTCAACACCCCACAGATAAATATATACTGAGTTTAGAGGCACCACATCCTCATCACACACACAGTAAGATAATATCTCAAATGAAAGTGCCGTAATCATATCACAACCGGAAATAATACAAGAAGATGTTCACAAATTGAGCTACCACAAATTATTAGATATCAGTGCGCCACATTGATTTAAATAAATGTACAATCAGATAATCCCTCAGACTGACACTTGTCTTGTTAAATATAAATATCTGCAGTAATTATCTGAAACATCACTGCGCGCACATGACAGAGACGCCATCATGGCATATTCTCTAGGTCAAGTTCCATCACTCTCGACACGTTTCTCCCTCACAAGTGGGTTCCTCAGGAGAGATAAATATTCACGTGGCAGTAAGAAGCAGTCCAAATGATGAGGCTGCAGCCTATGTAAGGTATCAGCCCCCTTCTTATACTCCACTCCCGGCATACCTCTTAACTCCAGCTGGATTTCAAGGAGGATGAATTTCAGTCATCACATGTGTCTGCAGATACACATTGCGCATGCTCAGGAGTATGAGACCTTAGAGGTATACTACACGTGACCAATGTGCGCTCATGGGCAACTACAGCAGCCTCAATGATCCTTTCGCGCACGCGCAGTGCGCCCGGGCAGGTGGAAAAGCATGTTTTAGATATACAGCTCCTTTGCATTGCGCATGCTTCAGTCAGATGTGCTCAATATAGCAGTGCGTCCACCTTCTCATCTCATATGTCCACCGGTCATATCAG